>JAZAYU010000004.1:3040556-3183056 GCA_038501625.1 Corbicula japonica
TTAATCGTAAATTTCAGTAAATCGACCTGCACCGCACCATGTATTTTGACAACAAAATTCGGGCATTTTGGGTGTTCTTTGGTAATATTTTCACGCTATTAAAAATGTCCGACCTTTTGTTGACAAAATGCCTGGTACGGTGAAGGCCGATCATTATCTGGTATTAATCGATATCGCTGGTTCGATCTTTCTCTTGTCCAATTAAACTTACAGTCTTTGGAATAAGACTTTAAACTGAGGTCCAGTGTAGTGTAGGTCCGGCACGTAACGCATACCGTTCCGTACTCCGTACTTCAGGATCTGTGGTACGTTACTGTAGCAAGTCGATAGACGACGTCACTGATAACGTCCTGACGGGCTGGACTAAGTGTAGTGGTGCTATACGTCAGGCACTTAAAAAAAACAGGAGCGCTTCTGTATCTTGACCTATCCTCCAAAACCTTAAATGATTAACACTCTTCTGGGTGTGTCGCTCATAAGAGTTTCCTGTTAGCGACCTTATATACACACTTAAATTGGGAATAGGCACATTAATAATCAAAGCGCTGAGAGCGTTGAAAGACTGGCGCGCTGGTTGAATCGAACTTGCCCTGCACAGATATCATTACTTTAATCATATGAAACTATGTGTGTTTTTTTTTCGTTAAACTTTGTGACAGTTACATCAACATTAGCAAATAATTCAGTATATTCAGGGATTTCAATAGATGCAGGTACTTGTATTTTGATGCAAGGAAATTAGGTTTTCCACTTTTAGGTTGGGGTCTTTTTTGATGCAGGACCTATGATTAGTGCTTAAGATTTGCTAGAATAACGATGATCAGGCTCCGCCACAACTGAGTAGGGTGTTGAAATGCACAAGGCGCACGTACCTTAAAGGGGCAACTTTACTGTTTCACTGCGCATGTCTGTACTTTTATTTTCTGATAACGACGGAGAAAGAGTCTAAGGGGCAACAGGACTATATAAACCTCAAGATGGCGCTTGGGCAGGCTTTTCTATAATTTAATGTATGTTACAAATCAAGGAGCCCTTTTTTTCAAAATTTGAAAAAAACTACTGAAATTTTTTTTTTTTGAAATTTTTCACAGATGTACATTGTAAGCCTTTTAAACATTTCATCTAAAAATTTAAGTGAAATATTAATTATAATGGTGACTCTCAGAAAAAGTTTAAACCTGTCAGACAGAAAATTTTGAATTTGAATTTCCCGGGAGGTGTGTCTAACTGATAAAACACGGTGATTGTAAACACAAGCACGTGCTAATGTTTACATTCAGCAGCAAGAAAGCATGTACGATAAGACTGAAGCTTTATCTCACAGAGTTATGAAATGTTTAGCTTTTTATCCTCTGTGCTCTATTTTGCCTAAATTATTTCCTTTGCAATAGAATCTGTTATTTATAATAACGTTTCCTTTAATATTATAAACAATTCAACACATAATAGTTTTCTATAAAGAATCTACAAACGTTTCCCTCCTTTTTCAAAGATAGATCAATAGCCTGGTATCAGCAAACAGACCAGATATCTGCTGCTTCATAGGTTACAACAGGATCGCAAATTAATTTTGTGACATTATCTTTTCATGTTGTGATAATAGAAACATTCCTGGCTAAAGTTTTGAATGAAATATTTAGTGTTGTACTGCTTGTCTTTTACAACAAATAGGAAAATAATTATGAATTTAAATTAAAGAACACAGAAACAAAAAAAGAGGAATAAGTCCAAGACATAAAGAAATTCAAAGGGACCTGTAAGGAAAATAGAAGTTCATAATCAGTGCAAAGGGAGTCATCATTCTATCGTCTGCTGTAATGTAGTGACGCACTCTCTACAGGCTATTTTTACTACACTTAATTATAACTGGCAGATAGCTTGTATGTAAAGCCGCACCCTAAAATACTCGCTGCCGAGGCAGCGAATGTTGCCCCTGCGACCTGTGTTTACAATGCAAGAAACAGAAAATCATGACATGTCGATTTTGAATAAACGGATGTCGACGAATTTAACGCTTGTTAGAAATAAATCAAAGCTTGTTAACGGTTGTCGAGCACAACAACCGTTATGATAGCTCGGCCCGGTCCTTAATGCTGAGCAAAATCTCGATCCACAACTAATCCATCCTAACCAAAATGGCAACCCACGTTATCTCCCGCTTGTCACGTGACAGATTTGTTTTTAATCGTTCTTCTAATATCCTTTAAAGTTGTTCGAACAACAACATAAAATTGTTTTCTTGTTTTATTTGTAGCATTATCTTTTAAAGTTCGCATTCCTTCTCGAAATATTTGTATTTTCTTAAAATGCACTACTTTTTATGCCACACAACTACGAAATCTTTCAGGCGCAACTAAACTACTCATGCATATCCAGTTGCTTGTTCACTACCGTAGCTGGTCATGATTTCACTCTACATTTGTTCGATGGAATTTTTGGCATGGATGCTCCAAAATTACACGAAAACTTACTACGAATCGCTCAAGATTCATGGAATGGTGTGCTGCATTGTGCTTCACACTTGTGCAGAACATTTCGGCCTGCTCTCGCGGTGACCACTTACTTGATACGCTCTCGTGGTCGCAATGATACACCCGAAGGTCAGGACTGCGCGTCGCAGAGTTCACGGCATCGTTAGTTAAGACTGGCGCATGCGCAATGCGCCAGTCTAAAAACCAGCCTCCATAAACACTCAGAAAGGATTAAAAGAGAGCATGGGTACATAATATGATCAATTTAAAAACGAAACCAAAAACAATAAACGAGGATGAGAACCTGAAGAAATGATAGCCTTGTTACAGCTACCGTCAGTGACAAAACTGTTTCCACTGTAGGTTTAAACCAGGTTGTTATAGTAACCAAAGTAAAATGAGATTGCGTATCGTATTTTTTTTGTTAGACACAAGGAGTACACGCATATTATTTTTATCAGAATAGAAATAAAAGTAAGTTTGAAATTTCAAAAACAAATTATTTTACATACAATATCATTACGCGAGAAGCTATTTGCAATTACAAATGTAGCAGCACTACAAGGCACAAACAATATTAAAATCCAATTAAATGTTCATTATTTGATGATAATGATTGATGACTTGAAAAATAATCAGTGTTTAGAAGGTTTCACCATGGAATGTCTTAAATACTTTTTCCCATTTAAAAAAAAACTACACCGATGAACTTGATTTACATGAAAAACACGCGCAACAAAATATTTCGCATTAATTTTATCGAGAGATCTGAAACAATTCATAAAATATAAAAACATAATAATTTACAAGGTAGCTAATTTTAATTAATGCGCCCTTAGTCTATTAAAGAAATGACATAGAAATCAAATGCAAAGGTTTATTTAGATTTCAACTGCGGACGACACACTCGGGACATTTCGATAAGATCGGTTAACTTTTTTCTTAAATCAGTTTCAAAGTGGTTAAGAGATACATTGTGAAGTCATTCAGTTTATTACCAATTTCAGTTAAATAGTAAAAACTGGTATAAACCATGGAAATTACACGCAGGAAGTAAAAAAAGATGTTTGCTTATGAACGTTGCAGCGATCCTTTCATTTATCATAGATAAAATGGGAACTTTGAAAGTAACAAAGCATGATAAATGTACTCAATTCCAATAGAAATACACTCAATTTCAGCGAAATATACTTAAATAAAAAGTGCACTTTTTCAGTGTTTTTTTATTCATTAACTGCTTTTCTCAATATCTTAATATCGAGCTCTAGCGTTAACCTCGTATTAAGGTCGCAGGAATGCCCATTCACTAACGAAAAAAAAAGCTTTCCTTCCGTTTTGCGCTGGTTACCGGTTGTGCACAGCATAAGGCAATGTAAACACGGGAAAAAAAACTGACCGGTAAAAACTTACGGCAAAGTATTGTTTTGAGAAATTTTGTTATTGGCTTTATTTTTATAAATTGCTAATTGCAAAATATCTTTAAAAATTAAAACTTATTATTCGGTAGCATTGTTATCGGACTAGCATTTTGGAAAGCTAAAAAAACTAAATCGTCTGTTTAAAGAGTAGGTTGTCGTTCGTTGTTACCAATCATTGTGTACACACCGGTCACGTGATCATCACATTGACCTGTGTACTTTTGCTCAAAGTATACTGGAATTGGGACTAGTTAGTTTGATGACGTGACAGCTATTTATAGAATGCCTCTAGATACCGCTCTTACATACAGACATAAGACAGTGTTCAAAAGTCACATTAGACTTAAAATAAGGGATATACAACTCAATATTACGGGTTATCTGATACGTTTCTAAACTAAATCGACAAAAAATACCATTATTCATGTGTCTACGGTTAATTCACGTAACTACATTGCGATCTGTTAACTCCGCGTATGAAGACAAAAATCCTGGTTAGGATTGTTATGCGTTCTTATGATAGAGGTCTATGTTAGCCTGATGACGTGACCGCTATTTATAGAATGGTTACCAATAGCAATCGGCCATTTTGAGAAATTAGACTGAAGAAGTCAAGTTGAAAACTACTGAATGTTAGCTTGTCAGTGGATTATTAGGCCTTTAAATTCAAAGGAGCATAAGGCCCATCGACGGAACAATCAGATGGATGGAGTTTTTCTTGAAAACAAGATGTAGGGCTGGTGAGAACCAATTTTTATGTGAAGTTGAATTGTGAACTGGACCTCGCAATATTCAGTCACTCGGTCACATTTTGAGACACACTGAGCTTAGCGTAGACCAGCGCCACAATTAAGTTTTGTATAAGAGTTTTTTGTCACTGGTCATGTTCGCCATTCAGACATGTGAGCTCATGGCAGTCGAAGATATTGTTTGTGAGAGTACTGAACACGATGTATGCTATTTCTTTTATTTATTCTTATAAAACAAATGGCACAAGAGCAAATCTACACCACAGGGGCGTTGAAGACTGACCCTGTTTTCAAAAAAAAGAAAAGAAACTGGCCGCCGCCCCTCCCCCTAAAAATGAGGGTCTACACACTGTTACACTGGGTCTACACCGCATAAACATTATGTTTATTGTTTTGGTTGATAGATTGGGATCGTTATCAGTCTATTCACACCAAATTTATGATCAAATACCATGGAATTGGTATATGGATTACAGTCAATAGGCCACAAACAAGTCAAATGAGCCACACTTTATTTTGAAAAAGCTCTAATAGGTCTCAAATATAGGCCACATTTTTATTTTATTTATAAAGTTTTTAGTATCATTGTGTTAATATGTTCTATGTCAGTTTAAGATGTTTTATAAAATATTTTTCATGAACAAGTTGCTTCATAGATTGGACATTTTGTACAAAGCAACATGTACTTTTTTGGGATTTTTGTCCAAGACTATCATGACTAAACAGGTGGGAAAACAATTAAAAAAATGTTGCAACAAAAGAAAAGACATCATTTATATGTCAATATGCTCTTTTGATCAATGACCTTAGTCTACAAAAGTCTTTCAGTCTACACTAGCACAGAATCAAATATTGATGGTTGCAACATAAGCTGTGTATTTTGCATTGTCCAACATGGAAATTGGTTTAGAAATAAATTTATTTATTTATTAAATATGACACCTTTGATTGCATTAGCACCTTTGACTTTTACTGCAAGTGTTGTAAATTGTGATCTTATATAACAGTGTGACACCCTGACAAAACTGATTAAATCAACACCTTGGGTAGTTGTAGGGAAGAGATTATGACTGTAACATAAATTAATTTACTTGTTGATGACAGTCCAATTTTTTAAGCAAAAATGACAATCAGATGATGTTTTTATTTGTTCTTGGGTTTCAGGATGACAAGCACAATTTTAGATATCAATTAAACAATGATACTTTTTTTAAAAGCTTGTGTAAATCTAAACACAAAAACAAAACTAACTCTTTACAGTGATTGCCATATACAATAGACTTACAAGTACTGCCTGAATTGACTTGTGGCCTATTTGACACCTCCAGAAACAATTTATTTTTTATATTTTGGCCAAATAAATGACAGAGTGTCCTAAATGTATGAAATTTCAGGTTTTATAAATTTTATAGACAATAATTTTCTCAAAGTAACTACTGAGTATTACCTTTTTAAATTTAATACACAGTAATACGAGATTTTAAATAAAAAAGAAATTTAACCTTTTACTCTACAGACATGCCTTTTTACCCGTGTGAGACCAGTGAAGATCCAGATTAGCTGGCACATCTGATCAGGATCTGCACTGTTCAGAAATAACCTAATGATTTAAACAAGTGAACATTGCAGATCCTGATCAGACATTATGGATGTGCTGGCTGATCTGAATCTACACAGTTTTTCCATGCCATAAAGGTGTTTACATGGAGGAAAGGGTTAATCTCCAATATATTATCATCAGTTGGGACCAAAACGTTTGACCAGAAAGCAGAATACATGTGTTCCAAGAATAGCATCAAATATCAAGTTAATGCTCATTTTGGGAATTAAAAGTGTTCTATTATTACCATAATTTATTTTCTGTCATGTGCACATTTCAACATGATTTCATAATCAAAATATGTATGTGAGGTACATGTATAATCAAATACACTGTTTACAAGGTGTCTGTTTTGTTTGTTTTAGTTTTGCAAATTTTGTTAAATATTCATGGTGTCACTAAATTTGCTCAGCATCAAAAAGTTGTGTTTTAGAAAATAAAAAAATCAAAGCTTTCATAATCATTTAAATTGTTAAAAAAAGTAGATTGCTGTGAAGAGGAAAAAAAAACATATCTTGCCATGTCAGTTGGTTTTTGGCTTCTTTAAATACATGCAAAAATCTGAATATACCGGTACTTGGATCTGCTTAAGCTGGACTTTAACACAGAAAACTGGAAGTTGCACTCATAATAAAAATAATGATTTTTTTTCTTTTGTATGTTTATGTTTTAGCAATGTAACAGTAGAGAAGTTTACATTTTTTAATATGTGGTACTTTTTAAAGAGAAATTTACCTATTTTAAAGTAGTTGTAACTAAATTTCTGCAATGAAAAATACAAAATCAAGAAAATACTAACTGGAATGAGCTTCAGAATTTTGAAATTCACATTTTCCAGTATATATATTACATTTATAAAATACTTACCAGACAGAGATCCAAAAGTGGTTATGAATAATGGCATGTTGATGTGTTCATGGGTTTACATTTTTTTGCAAACAATCTCTTAAAATTGTTATTATACATTTAAAAAAATGGACCAACAACATTTTTAATGCATGATTTGATTGGCAAGCGCAATTCATTTATGTAATGAAAATAGATATAAAGAAGCATTTTGTTTCAAATCAGTTACTAAGACCTGTAAAGGTGTGTTACATATGGATAATCAGACTACATAATATTGTACATGTTTATGTTTAATTGATTGAGATTATTTCATCTATTTTGGCCTAATAGCTAGTGATGTAACGATTATCGATTAAAATCGCTTAATCGTCTATGAATGCCTTTTCGATTTGATAATCGATGTCATTTCCTCATAATCGATTTATATTGATGTTTACCATTGTCAGTTAAGTACAGCATAATACGGCATATTGTAGTCATTTATTTGTACAAGTCATAACTTTTGTTGACCTTGTAGGTATTTTTTTCCATTTAAAACCTGTTTTTGGGGTGCAGGGATTCAAATAGGTGCAAATTTTTGCATTTTGATGCACACAATTTTGATTTGTTCCACTTTTGACTGGATATATTTTTTGCAAAGCATTGTTCTTTCATCCTATTTTCATTCAATGTTTAGTACATGAAAAAAAAATTGAAAGATGTTATATTTTATCTTTAAAACTCCAAATTTTATGTTAAAAGTGGCAGCAAGCACACAACAGTAAGGGGTAATTTTGTAAGCTACTACCATTTTGTGAATGATACACTAAGCTGTTTCATAAATTGGTTCTTATCAATGAAATCACATTGGAAGTGGCAAATGACTCCAGCCAATGATTGTTCATGATTTGCAACCAATATCCCAATACTATGATTGTGTCTGAAATTATTAGCAAATAAAGGTTCAAGTTAAAGGGTGTAGTTGTCTCTTGAATAATGATTATTTAAAAAAACTTTACTACCAAATGGGATTACATCTTTATGTGATGCTATGATAATTTACAAATGCATTAACAATTGAACATGTTCAGTCATCAATCCAAGATCATGTTGATGCACTCACATACTGAATTCTATCAGAATTCTGCTTCAACTTTGAAACAAAACTAGCATGGACATGCAGAATACCAGCAGAATTTAAAGTACTTAGTTTATGTACTTTTGTTCTTGATTTCTCGCAGAAAAAAGCACTGTATGAGTTTGCTCATACTTTTCAATGCATTTGAAATTGCAGCTTGCTGCTTAAGGTCACAGTGGATTTGTAGTCCTTTACATGATTAGTTTTAGAGAAAACTAACCCCAAAAATAGGGCAAAGCATTTATGTCACACAACATAGCACCCAGACTAACCTCTAGATTTTCAAGTTAACATTATAGCTGTACAAGAATGTACTAGTTTCTGTTATTTACATAATAACTGTATAGTGTTAAATTGAATAGATTCTCTCAATTGTCTTATTTACATTTAAAGTAGCTAGTACATAATTAAACATTTAAGGTGCATAGCAAACCACAGGAATTAACCTTCAAAGCCTATGTCAAAGTTTTCGATTATTTTCCGATTTAAATCGATTTCTTATAGGAATTTCGATTCGATAATCGATTATGATATTTGTCCGATTCTGCAACACTACTAATAGCTGAACTATTTTTCAACTTAAATAAGTAATTCTATAATGCACATTTAAGTAACTTGGCTCAAATATGTACCTTATTGTCACCAAATATGTACCATATTTTCACAATATTTTTCACACAGCATCTATAGCTTCAAATTACTGTTGTTAATAACTGAAAATTCCTATGGCACTGTCATTCCTGGAGATATTTTCAAATGACTTTGCACAAATATGCCCCATAATCTAGGTGATGTATCACACTACATATTGAAGTCTCAATGTGGTGTTAATTTGATGTACATGTATATTAAAACAGTACTTTTTAGGTCTATATTATAACTTTATTCATTTACATGCATATAATTATATTTTTTGAATAGCATGGAACAATTTTGTGCAATTGCAAGTTACAAATGCAAGTGTAATCAAGGTAACATTTTAAAAAATAAAATTTATTTTTCAGATAATACTATATTTATTTTCATGCACATGTGACAATGTAATATTTAGAAATTTCATGTATCAATGAAGAATTTATCAATATTCAATATTGCATTAATTAAGGTAATGGAACAAATTTGGGTTGTAAATTTAAGCAAGAAGCCTTTGACAAAGGCTTTGTGTTTACACATTAAAAACCCAAATGTTTAGTAAAAGTCAGATTGCAAGTTGTCCAGCTTAATTAAGTTGATGTAGACTTAAATTGTTTCCAAAAATCACATAATCTTATCGTGCTTGAGTAGGCTAACAAATGTTAGAAACAAATTATTTTTTAATATAAATCACTATCTGAGATTAATAAAGCTAGAGCTCGATAAGAGGCAGTGTCTTAGTTCATATTATTTGGTATCAAAATCAAAAATTAGATCTAGATAGTTTGACCATAAAAATGTTAATAATCGAATGAACGATTTCAAAAAGAAATATAACAAACAATGGAAAGCGTGATAAACCTCTATTATCTAAATATGGTTTTAACACTGTTCAAAGCAGAGAAATTATGATCACTTTATGAAATATTACAGTCAACGCACTCTTATGTATAACACCTATTTGTTTTACATTAGTACATTGTAACATTAAATGATTTATTAATAAATACTTTTGGTAGGGTTTGTAGACTTTACATAGATTCAGTCAAATATTAAAATTGCAGATTAAAACATGGATATTTCATCAACAAACTGAAATACATAAAATGCCAATTTTGTCTGAGAACTTAATTTGTAAATCGCCATCGAGTCAAATCAAATTCATATTTTCTTTTTTTTTCAGTAATGATTACGCAATATTGTCGGCTGTTAATAACATATTAGGAAATCGTTCTATGAATTATTGCCCGGACCATAATTAACTGCCAAACAAGATGTGTTTTATGTGTCATTGATACCTGCCGTATAAAACAAGATTTATTCTTAAATAACGATACAAATGACAGGCAAACATCACAAAACAGAAATGAAGCAGAAATATGATGCTTCATACTGTTGCGTATGATTTAGAAATTTCCTTTTAAAGGACTGCTGTAAAATTATATAAACTGAGCGAAATGGCAGCTTCACTTTTTAAAGCAGGTGCAAACACGTCTGATGATATTTTCTTAATAGATTATTGGCATCGTCTTATCTTATAATGTTAATCATTTCTGATTACAAGCATCCTCATAAATAAAAGGAGCGTCTACGCAAAAAAAAAACGATGATTCATGCTAATCCACGTCTAAAAAAATAAAATATGCATATAAGGAATCGCCACATCCAGCATACACAGCCTCCCCACACAGCCAAAAAGTACAGAGGAATGGTGAGCATGGTATTACAACAATCAGTTTCGAAATGGACGCCACAAACAAATAACGAAAGTGAGAACCAGAGGGGTTAGATCTCAACTCATCAAAGCCACTAAACATTGAAGTAGAAGAATATTGCCTGTAAGTGATTTGTAGACAACAACGCAAACTACTAATACAAAAGGTATTCTCATTTCTTTACGAAAATCAAGCAGTTAACACTTGTTTTAAATCAGTTTTATAATCAGATTTAATTGAACATAATCTTAGCATTACTGACACACTTTTAAAACAAGGTTATCGGTATCACAAGTAAATGGAAACCTTTTGCAAGTTTCATCGCCGATACCATGATCTTCTTAAAAGAACAGGTGCACTATAAAATAACTATTGCAACAAGGTTTCATAGCCAGTTTTTATGGAGTTTTAATTTATAAACGTACTAAAATAAAAAAAGCAACGTTTATTTCTCCAAGTTATTCGTAAACACCATATATTTGTAAACTGTAAAAGAAAGGTTACCAACATAATATTCGAGATAGCGCTCTGCATGCCTGGTGATTAACTCATCTACACTTGATCATGATGCTTACCTCTTTGGTTACAAGACGGTGGAAGGGGTTTAGGAGTTTATGAAGGTTTATGGGGAACATAGAAGATCGATTTGTTTTTTATGCCTGTTATCGTGTTTTTGCTGATTTGACTCCAGGTGCTTGGTCTCTTTAAGATCACTGAGTTCCCTCTCTTTTGTTAAATCGTGCTATTAGCTTTTTCTGTTTTATATGTGTGATTGCTTTTGCATGTAACATTATTGAGCTGATGGGTGGGTTGGAGTTATTTCATCAAGACAACTTGTACTTGTTTGTTCGTATGAGAACCTGCTGGGGCAAGTGTGAGGTTGGTGCACTATAGAACTTGGTTTAAACCTCGAAATGGCATATTGTTTTGCCACTGACGTTCCAAGGCAGTCAATATGTCACTCTAAGGGTTCTCGTTTTCGTTATTTGTTTGTGGTGTTTTATTTAAAATTATTATTCTTATAAATAAATTATCTCTTTTCCGTTTTAACTTCTTCGCTGTGTAAGGGGGGAAGGGGGGGGGGGGGCTGTGTTTTCTGAGTGTGGTGATTCCTGATGTATGTGCATATTTCACATTTTAATAAAAATTAAATACATTTTTCTTTCACAATCTCCAAATCTCCAATATGATCTGATCAAGCCATTTTAGTATTATAAGGCGTTGCTTAAACATTTCCTAACCAAAGCTAAATTCACCCAAGCTGGTACATTTCAGAGGAAAACACCGACGCAACTTGTCTGTACTTTTTGGCTGTATCCGAATACATTTGGCTTTTCATGATATTGAACGTTTAAAATGATTAAACATCTTTTTTAACAAAAGAGAAAATACGTATCAATCGGTTGCGTTGTCAGAATTGCGAGGATAGGCGCTGTCGCCGTGACGGTGCGGGTTCGCTCTCTGGTAGAGGCAATATAATTAGTAGTTGCCATATTCAGGAAACACAACCTCCTCACAGGGCCAGACACAGTAGTAAGGTGGTTAGGAAAAGAGATCACTTGTTTTAGTCAAACGGACATATGCTATCAACAAACAATTAACAAAAAAGCGGAACCGAAGTATAACCGCTTTGGAAATGTCACTAGAACAACATATTGTCTCATAGGGTTCAAAGCAGGTTAAAGGGCCACCAAACTCTCAATAGTCATTCAGGCTTTCAAATGAACAAACAGGGACATGTTGGCTACTTATAAATATTGAATGCAAAGAACAAACACATACAAATCAAGAGATGTTTGTAAAACATATATGCCCACCAAACGCCAATTGGATAGTACCCTGCTGCTATTTTATTGAAGGGCACAATAACCTTGACCTTAGACCTACTGACTTCAAAACCTACAGGATTAATCAACTTGTATGACAAATTATCGTCTAGTTATTGATGTGAGAAGGCTGGTAACAGACGGACCGACGGACCGACCGACCGACAAGTGCAAAAGAATATACCCTTACTTCTTCGAAGGGTAGAGGGCATACACATAAGAATGTACTGTCAAGGAAAATATGTACCATTGGGAAAATATTTGAATTAACACTTTATTCACGAGATATACAAACACGACTTGGGTTGACGTAAACTCATTACTACTTTAAAAAGTCAATAAAATAAAAATAGCCTTTGCAGAAGGTCAACCCTGTTGCCTCCTTAGGTTCTCTAATTTCTAATAACATATTAAGAGCATACTTAGAAGTTATCTAAGTAGATTAAGGTACATTATAGCACACCTAGGAAATTGATCAGAGTTGATAATTCGTTTTCTGGCATGAAGAAGGCCCACCAGCGAACAGCAATATACCAAGCCTGACACCAGCTAGATGGTTTATTTAAAAAAAAACACTGAAACACTTATTTTCTCTTTTTTTAAAGTTTATTTCATTATCTTTTTTTCTTATATGCAGGACCATATATGTTCTTGGAGATAAGTGAAGTAAAATATTTATCAATAACTTAAAGGTAAATACAGGAGTTTTTTTTGTTACACCACTAGAGAAATTACACATCACATCGATTGATGTTATTGGTGTATGTTTATTTTACCTAAGTAAGAACAATGCTGATGATTAATAAGGTTTCATGTTTTTTCCTCCTAACTAGGGGTCCTAGCATTTTTCTGCATTTCTTGTTGATTATGCTTTAATTGTATGAAGTGCTTTTTAAGCAAAATAAGGACAACGCTCGCCAAACTGTTACTAAGTCAGTTCTCAACCGCTTTACTAAATGTTGAAACTTTTAACAGTTTAACTGTAATAATGCTGGAACTGCTGTTACCATCAGCAGTGACGTTTCTGTTACTGGTAACAATGGTAGAGCTAATATTCCTGCTACTATAAACATATTAGCATTTACTGTTACTGACGCTACTGCTAGAAGTACCTTCTTGTTGCTGGCACGGATAATTGCTCGGTAGGTTTGTATTTTAAGAAGTAATGTTGCTTCTATAAGTATTAGTTGAAGTATTTTCAACTGTATTTTAAAGAGGCCCATATCACACACCTTACTTTCAGAATAGACAAAAGTTAATAACCTCGTATGAACCTACTTATTTATGCACGATCTTATCAGAACCTACTTATTTATGCACGAGCTTATCAGCAAACCTTGTTTCTGGTTCAGTCTTCCTTTGTTCGCCGTTAAGCTCGCAGAGAAATCTTGTGCTTACATTTGTCAAATTAAAATAAAACAAAACAAACTATACGAATAACGTTTTAAAGTGCATTTGGATTTTAAAAAAATGTCTGGAAGGACTATAAATCGAGGATCACGTGCGGGAAGAAAAAGAAGCCGCGTGGTAAACGATATGACAGACGCAACAGAGCATAATAATAATTCCAAGATGACAGACCCCGGAACGCCGAGGAATAAGAGATTGAATTGTTCCGAGCCGCGAAATTGGACTATCGCAAAACTCAAGACAGAATTGGGAAAGAAAGGTATAAACCTTCCGCATTCTACACCGCATAAAACGTTAGTGACTCTTTATGAACAGTTGAGCAGTGTAGACGACGCGTTGTCTATAAATACCTCATCTAATAATAACTCAGCTATTTATAGCAATCCGGACGACGGCGAACATGAACTTCCGGCAGATTCCGTAAGTTTCCCGGATAAAGGAGAATTCCCAGGTGATAACGCCAATGATTTATGTTCCGGATCGGCAGATGATGTTCTGCGTATTACACATGAAATCAGACAAATGCAGGCAAATCTGGCTCAGATTTCTCATAGACTGGACACCTCATTTGCTGGAGACCGTAACGGACCCATAACTAGCGGGATCCCTTTTTCTATAGGCCGTTCCGATAGTACCGGGGACTCACGCTCGGGACGCACCGAAAGAAGACCCGTGGACGATCTTCCGGAACGACATTCTTAGTAACAGATACGTAAATCTGGCAGTTCTGCTTATTCCGGGTATGGAGTCGAGTCACGAAACGCAGATTTTCGACAAACACGGTGAGCAGGTCGTCATACGCGCCGGTGACTCCAGACTTCACAAGACCCTCAACATTCATGAATTCGGAGCAGCTTTCTTAAAATACAAGAACATAATCTGCGAGGTTGATCCGTTCCGGAGGAAAGAACTGGATGCATACGCCGATCTCATAGACAGCATGCATCGCCAGTACGGGGGCAGCTATTTCTATGAATACCATGTAGCTTTTGCAAGAAAGGCTGAACAATATGAAGCACAGAATATACATGTGGACTGGTCCGCCTGCGACACTAAACTCTATCTGACGACGTTCTGAGGGCTACGTTCCGCTTCCTGCGATAAATGTCGCAGTACTTGTCATACTACCGCTTTCTGTCCGACAAGTATGAGTCAACGAAAGCAAACAGGAGATGAAGAACGACTTCCCAAGACATCGCCAAGTCAGTCAAGCCGTAACAGAACTGACAGACAGGGACGAGTCAGGAAGTTTCATCAAGGGAAAGAAATATGCAAGAACTTCAATCAAGCAGGATGTGACTCCATTCATATGAACTCCAATATTGCGCACATTTGTGACACCTGTAAAATGGAGGGACACCCGGCATTTAAATGCCCGTCAAAATCATTAAAACAAACTAACACCAGCAAGAAGTGACTATCTGAAGAAATCTTAATACCTACCACACCGATAAACGTTGATAGATTGGAATTAGAATTAACTAATCACCCGGATAAAAACTTTGTAAACAAACTTTGTAGTGGATTACGCTATGGATTTGATACAGGCATTCAAAATCTACCTGAAACAAGCTATCAATGTAAAAATTTACAATCAGCTGTCCGTCAACCGGATGTTGTATCAGATCTCCTTCAAAAAGATCTTGATAAGGGTTTTTGCTTGGGCCTTTTGATGCTCCGCCCTTTGACATTTTTAGAATAAGTCCTATAGGAATAGCTGAAAGTAAATATTCTAAAAAACATAGACTTATTGTAGACCTTAGTGCTCCGCACCAGCACGAAGAGCATTCAAGTATTAATGAACTGATCGATAAAAATGAATTTTTCCTCTCTTACGTGAAAGTGGACGATGCTATCAGTACAATTAAGAAATGCGGTGAAGGTGCAGTTTTATGTAAGACCGACATTGTTGACGCTTTTAAATTAATTCCTATTAAACCTGATCTTTGGCGCTTTCATGGAATTTCCTGGAATGGACATTATTACTTTTTCAAAAGATTATGCTTCGGTTCTAGATCTAGTCCAAACATTTTCACACTTTTGTCAGCGGCTTTACATTGGATTGCCACCACAAATTATGGCATTCCATACTTACTCTATTTGCTTGACGACTTTTGGCAATTATTTCAAAATCTCATGACGGTCACAGAAACATGGCGCTGATGACACACGTATTCGGCATACTTAATATACCCATACATCCTGACAAGACAATTGGTCCTGTCACTTCTATTGTTTTTCTAGGAATTCAACTTGATTCAGTGCAAATGCAAGCCTCTTTGCCAAAAGATAAAGTTATTAGAATAATCTAATTACTGACAGATTCGTGCACAAGGAAATCAATTACAAAACGAAAGTTGCTTAGCGTTCTCGGACATTTAAATTTTGCATCAAGGGTAATTCTGCCTGGCAGAAGCTTTGTTTCATATTTATTATCCTTATCCACATCTGTTAAGGAATTACATCACCATGTCAAATTAAGCAAAGGTTGCCTAATGGACATAAATATGTGGATTAGGTTTTTGAAAGAATGGAACGGACTTTCCTTCTTTTACGAAGACTTCTTGACGGAAAGTGGCGACATGGAACTATATACAGATGCTAGTGGTAGCCACGGATACGGAGGCTATTACTTAGGAAAGTGGTTTGCTGAGCGATGGCCGGCGGATCTTCCAAAAGTAGGAGACCCCGACATGTCAATAGCTTTCATGGAACTGGTTCCTATTGTTGCAAGCATTGTGTTATGGCATGGCTCTTGGTCAAAAAAGAGGATAGTGTTTCACTGTGATAACAAAGCAACCGTGGCAATCATCAATAAAGGGCGTAGCAAATCGCCAACCATAATGAAACTCATGCGTCGTTTGACATGGTGTGCAGCAAAAGGGAACTTTGTTGTGCATGCTAAACATATCCCTGGCAAGAAAAAACATTATAAGCGACTGTCTTTCTCGTTTTCAGCTCGAACGGTTCCATGCTCTAGCTCCGGAAGCAGATCGCCTGCCAACCAGAGCTCCACCTTTACACGACCTATATCTTCATTAGATGTCACGGTTAGAAAGCTTTGGGAAGCAGAGGGAGTCAAAGTAAGAATCACGGCGAACAATACTTCGATTTGTCCGGTCCATTATATGAGACAAGACGGGACATGACAGTCACCTTTACAAAGGTCACAGTTTCAGAATTGGGGCGGCCACTACAGCAGCTCGAGTAGGAATTCCCGATCATCTCATCCAAACACTGGGTAGATGGTCGTCAGATTTATATTTGCGGTAAATACGAGTGGATCATACTTCCGTAGCAAAATCCCACATGCGCATGAGCCGAGATTAAGCTCTTTATTGGAAGTTATCATTGTCATAGGTGAGAATAAGGAGTGATTTAATTAATTTATTTATTTTACAGTTCCACGAACTCAAATGCAACCTCTGATACCGCCTAATTTATTCTCTCTTACATAAGCTCTCAGACGTAACGAGTGTTTCTAGTACTTCTGTGTTATGTTATTAGGGAAGAAAATCGGAAGTTACACTAAAATTTCCAATTTTGATTACCTCCCTTCTACGGGGTGTTTAGAAAAGAAGTTACGAGTGTTTTTAGTACTTCTTTGTGCATTGTTAGGGAAGAAAAGCGAGTGTTCTTAGCTTTTCTTCTATGTCATTGTTAAGTTAATTTCACTTTACACAATTAAATCCAGGAGCCAAACAAGAAGACTGAAGCGAAATCGGCGGATAATAGTTTGATATGTCGCTCATACAGAACGTTACATTTACATGAACGATCTGCTTTACTAAGTACAATACTGCCTCAATTGGTTTACTTTGACTCGCATTGTAGCTGAAATATGTTGTGACATTTTATTTCTATCGTAATTATATACTCATATTGTTAAACTGTTCATATGTTTATGTAGATACTATATATAACTTCCTTGTTATAAAGTCTCTACTGAACCAAGGGGTTACTCTTAACATTTATGGGGGCTCTCTCTCAGTCCAGTCCAACAAGTTTAACCAGACTTCGATCGATTTGGCCATTATATAACTTGTTATATAGTAGCCCCCCTAAAATGATCATAGAATAGAACCACTCTTGATGTCATAATTGAAACTTGTATCAAAAGCCCGATAACCACTCTATGGTTCAGTTCTATTCTGTGGTCTTTTATATTCGAACTTGGCTGCCATTTCTTGTCCTGCCATTCGTATTAGTGTCATTCATGCACTATTACGCCACGACCATGGGTGCCATGCAAATCTTGCGAACTTTCAGTTCAACGAATTCGAACTGCCACGGTGGGATGCAAGCCCCACTGCCTTCGGCCATGGTCGCCTCAGCCTTGATTTGCCAGCTTGCCACAATGGACTCTGATAGTTGAGCTCCCAAAATGCCAAAGAAAGATATTAAGATTGTATTTTGTATATACTTTAAATTTCATTTGTCGGTAAATAAAATCTTTTAATCATGCATATTGTTCCTTATACATGGGTTGCTCTTTAAAGTATTAGTTGAAGTATTTTCAACTGTATTTTAAAGAGGCCCATATCACACATCTTACTTTCAGAGTAGACAAAAGTTAATAACCTCGTATGAACCTACTTATTTATGCACGATCTTATCAGAAACTACTTATTTATGCACGAGCTTATTAGCAAACCTTGTTTCTGGTTCAGTCTTCCTTTGTTCGCCGTTTAGCTCGCAGAGAAATCTTGTGCTTACAACCAACCACCCCACCACCACCTTGGTTCAGTTTGAAATGGAGCCCAACTACAGTGTTCATTGTTGCCCTGTTCTTTGCCATTATATAACTTGTTATATAGTAGCCCCCCTAAAATGATCATAGAATAGAACCACTCTTGATGTCATCATTGATACTTGTATCAAAAGCCCGATAACCACTCTCTGGTTCAGTTCTATTCTGTGGTCTTTTATATTCGAACTTGGCTGCCATTTCTTGTCCTGCCATTCGTATTAGTGTCTTTCATGCACTATTACGCCACGACCATGGCTGCCATGCAAATCTTGCGAACTTTCAGTTCAACGAACTGCCACGGTGGGATGCAAGCCCCACTGCCTTCGGCCATGGTCGCCTCAGCCTTGATTCGCCAGCTTGCCACAATGGACTCTGATAGTTAAGCTCCCAAAATGCCAAAAAAAATATTAAGATTGTATTTTGTATATACTTTAAATTTCATTTGTCGGTAAATAAAATCTTTTAATCATGCATATTGTTCCTTATACATGGGTTGCTCTTTAAAGTTGATATCACCTGTATGATTTATATGTTACATTTGTTACTGCTTCGCCAAGCAGGAGTAATCCTATAGTTGCTGTTAGCAGTAATTACGCCATTACTGCTACTATTGTATGCATTGAAATAGCTGCAGGCAGTATTGCTGAAACAGCAGATAATGCCAGCAGAAGTATTGCTGTCACAGCTGAAAATGCCAGCAGAAGTATTGATGACACATCTGATAATACCAGCAAAAGTATTGCTGTAGCAGCTGATAATGCCAGCGGAAGTATTCCTGAAACAGCTGATAATGCCAGCAGAAGTATTGCTGTGACAGCGGATAATGCCAGCAGAAGTATTGTTGAAACTCTGAAAATGCCATCAGAAGTATTGCTGTACCAGCTGATAATGCCAGCACAAGAATTGCTGACACATCTGATAATGCCAGCAAAGGTATTGCTGTAAAATGCTGACAATTCCAGCAGAAGTATTGCTGTAGCAGCTGAAAATACCAGCACAAGTATTGCTGACACATCTGATAATGCCAGAAGAAATATTGCTGTAACAGATGATAATGCCAGCACAAGTATTGCTGTAACGGCTGATAATGCCAGCACAAGTATTGCTGTTACAGCAGGATAATGCCAGCCAAAGAATTGCTGAAACAGCTGATTATGCCAGAAGAAGTATTGCTGTAACAACTGATAATGCCAGGAGAAGTACTGCTGTTAAAGCTGATAATGCCAGCAGAAGTATTGCTGTAACAGCTGATAATGCCAGTACAAGTATTGCTGTTATAGCAGGATAAAGCCAGCCGAAGAGTTGCTGAAAAAGCATCATGCCAGAAGAAATATTGCTGTAAGAGCTGATAATGCCAGCAGAAGTATTGCTGTAGAAGCTGATAATACGAGCATAAGTATTACTGTATCAGCTGATAATACCAGCACAAGTATTGCTGTATCAGCTGATAATACCAGCACAAGTAATGCTGTATCAGCTGATAATGCCAGCAGAAGTAGTCCTGAAATAGCTGATAATGCCCGCAGAAGTATTGCTGAAACAGCTGATAATGCAAGCACAAGTATTTCTGTAGCCGCTGATAATGCCAGCACAAGTAATCCTGTAGCAGCTGATAATGTCAGCAGAACTATTGCTGTAACAGCTGATAATACCAATACAAGTATTGCTGTAGCAGCTGATAATGTCAACAGAAGTGTTGCAGTAACGGCTGGTAATGCCAGCAGGAATTTGCCATCAGAAATATTGCTGTAGCAGCTGATATTGCCAACATAAATGTTGCAGTAACGGCTGATAATGCCAGCATTATGCAATCAGAAGTATTGCTGTAGCAGCTGATAATGCCAACAGAAGTGTTGCAGTAACGGCTGATAATTCCAGCATTATGCCATCAGAAGTATTGCTGTAGCAGCTGATAATGCCAACAGAAGTGTTGCAGTAACGGCTGATTATTCCAGCAGGATTATGCCATCAGAAGTATTGCTGTAGCAGCTGATAATGCCCACAATAACTTTAATTACTGCTATTTAAACCTTCTGAAAAAATTATTATTGCTGTAACTTCTGTTTACCGGTAAAACTGGTTAATACAGACGAACTTGGATAATTCGATTACGAAGGGACCATGAAAGATGTTCGAATTATCGGCAGTACTAAATATATACTACTCATTATTTGATAAGGATCACTTAAAAGATCGTGTTCATTCTTTACATGAAGTGAAACGATGACATATTTGCTGTGATTCTGAAAATGTGTTCAGTTGACATCAGCTTTGTGCCAAAAAAGGAATGAGCACACACACACACTGTTGAAGCAGAATAGCGGATGAAACTTGGTAGTTTCTATAATTCGGTATAAAAATGAAAGCGATACCTATCAAATCTTAAATGCCCTTGTCATAGATGTTTTATTATAAGGTTCCGCGATTGTTACCAAATCTAAGTGTGAGAACATTGACCTGTCATAATTTTGAGAGATAAATTTCAACAAATATATAATATCAAGAGGGAAATTTATAGAAAATTTAACGAGGGGACTGGACTTTAAGTTCGAAGTTCGAAATATCGGGTGTTTGAATTATCAAAGGATAATGCATGTGAGATACAGGTATATAGGCGTTTTAAATACCGGAGCGAGATTCGAGGTCGAAAATTCTACGGTTTTCATATTATCATAGTTCGAATTAAAAAAGTTGGACTGTATATGAAAGGTCGAATCCAAGGATTTTTGCGCAGAAATTTTTTAACAACGACCGTTTATTAATATGACTCGAATGTGCTTTGTGTTACAAATATATTTTAATATTTACACTTCAACTTCATTCTCTACGATGAAGTCTTATTCACCTAAGGAATCATAATTTCTAATGGTGAACAGTGTGACGTAATAGTTTAAAAGGCGTGGCTCCAGAAAAACCGTTCACAGTTTATTGGACGTTGCACATTGTTTTGACCTGTGACGTCGCAGAGCATGCACGTTTTGCCACGAGTTGTTGCGAAAAAGCGTGCAGTCATTCACTTTGTCGTGAACTTGGCTGTTCTAACAGCCATAAGAAAAAGCCGTTATATTATAAATTCTTCTTATAATTTCTGTATTTATGAGAGTTTAAATATGTGTAAATATAAGGATTGAATCGACATTTGATGTTTTTCATTTGGGTATGAAAAACAGTTGGATTGTTTAAAGTATGCGTGAAGCCCTTCGGGCTTCACACACTTTAAACAGACCAACTGTTTTCCATACCCAAATGAAAAACATCAAATATCGATTCAATACTTAAATAAAATACCTGACCTTTTCAGAATTTGAATGCAATACAAAATGCCATATTTTTTTCTTAAGAATGTTATGTCATTTTACAGTATAAATAAGTACTAATTGGGTAACATTAACAATAAAAACATGCAATTATCGTAAATGGATCATCCATACACGTATCAGTATCATTAGAAAAAGAAAGAGAGAGTTTAGGCGCTTGTTTATGCTGTTTTTTGTAATCAGGCGAGTGTTCTTTTCAGTGACATATCATGTTTCCATCACCATTTATTACTAAACATCCGATATTAAAGATAATGCTTTGAATCTTATATAAAATTGACAAGCAGTTACCATCTAGCGTGTACATGACATGTGGGTAGACTTCAAAGAAAAACTAGTCCAGCTTAACAACATGGATATTATCGTTGAACCCGGCCGCTATGAGTGACGATCTGTCTCTGTCATAGCACAATGCCTGTGTATTATACAGCTCGTCTACAGATATCGTATCAAGCAGCCTGGCACCATCACTGCTGAACTGATACAGCTTGTTTTTTGACCAACTGCCAACCCAAACATTGTCTCTATCATCCACACATACATCACTTACATCAGGAAGAGTGAGAGAGTTCAGGCGTTTACCGAAGCTGTCTATTGTTATCAGTCTAGTATTCCCATCAGTAATATATATCATTTTCCCATCACCACTTACTGCTATCCCAGTGAAAGAAAATGAATTGTTCTTAAGTTTATATAAAGACGATCTGTTGTTACCATCTAGCGTGTACGTGTATACAGTATCATCAGACATCACGTAGAGCTTGTCGTTATGACAGGTAATACCCTCCCACTGACGATTGGTTGTCACGATGTTCCTCACTGTCATACTGGAGACGTCCACATACATCAGCTGAAAGTAAACAGTGACCACAGCAACATTGTTCCCTATGTAACATACACCACGGGGATAAATAGATAGATCACATACACTGATCACATTGAAGGCACTGTCCAGCTTCTTCAGTCTACTGTTCCAGTAATCTGCCAGGAGGATCTCACCACCAGGTAACATACAGCAGCCATAGATAACACAGCTCCTCTTATCACTATCTATCCTCATACTGTACCGTCTCACTGACTGAACTGATCTCACAACCTGAGGACTGAACATAATGATTATAATTATGTAAATATGTGACTGCATTTTCGTCATCAGAATTAAAAAGGTTATGATTTAATAATTAATTATATATGTAGTATCATGTTTGCACCAAAACTTGTTTGGTCACCGTGATATAATAGATTTGAATATCAGACATTTCCGTATATATGATCCGCAAAATATAAATGTTCTTCGATGCTCATAGTTATCAATAATTATAAAAATAATTAAAAACTAATATCTGCATGGAATAGGAAAGTTAATAAATCAAAATCTGTCGTTAGTTTATAATGTCATATATACATAAAAACAAGTAGCGAACGAAATATGAGTCAGGGAACGAGAATTCACTGATAAAAATATTGTGGTGAAAACTGTAGTTTTTGCATGACTAGAAGTAATATCTGCTGTTTAAAATAAAACACTGGAAAAAGTAAATATACATGCATACAAGGCAATAAAAAAGTGTTGTGTTTAACAAATAAAATAAAACTCAGAATGAATATTTGTTTTTGCCGCTTAATTTCATTTAAATGCATTTGCTGGCATAACTAAAAAATGACATCTAAATAAATGAAGCCATTTTCAGATAAATGACGTCGTAGTGCGTTTGCTACAAAGGGCTAATACCAAAGAGTTCTCATGACATGTATGGCTAATACCACATAGGGCCCATGTCGCATAAGACTCATGTCGTATAGGGCTAATGACACACATGGTTAATACCACATCGGGATTATGTCTTATAAAGCAAATGTCGCATAGGACAAATGTCATATAGGGTTCATGATACACATGGCTCATCTCACATATGGCTCATGGCGTATAGGGCTAATGGCACATAGGACGCATAGAGCTCACGCTGTATAGGGCTAAAGCTAGTGCTCATGTAAAATACAGCAAATGTCACATAGGGCTAATTTACTATAGGGCTCAGATTGCCTACAGCAAATGCCGAGTTTTGAAACCGATGTTGATAGTTTGTTATGGCATGTCGGACAATTCCCAAGGCAAGAATTTTTGTCACTATTATCATTCGCCAAATTTAGCGCTATATATCAACTTGGGATATTGGCGATCAGCAGCAAGAGCCCTGCATTATACTTCCAAAATACTAACCCCGTCACGTGACCTGATTTCATAGTATTGTCCTTGGAAGGTGTCAAGAGAGTCCATACCCCTCTCTTTTCATGAAGAGCACTTGTCGTTGTAAGAATTAGTGGTGGTGTATTCCTGAAATATAGAAGGTATGATTTTTAAATTCTTCGAGATATTAAAACTAATTTGACTTATTGGTGTCTATTGGATGTTTTTAAGTAGTCGAACACAAAATTTAACGATTGTTATAAACAATTTTTCTTACAATGTAAACTATTAGACGCTTCTAAAGACTATTTTCTGGTAGTTAATTTTAGACTTCTGCAATGATAAATTTAAGTAAGGACGACGATAAAAGGATGATGCACTAGAGATGCACTAGAGATTACACAAGAGACTGACCTATCTTTTGTGGCATTAGTGTTTCTAATATCTTTCGGGTTAATATATATGAATTCACACGTAAACATACATGCATTTACACGTAGACAATTTCAAATATCGATATGAACTACATTGCCATCATTAGTCGGCGGCTGGAGCCGCCGACTAATATTTTTGCTTACTTTGAGAATATAATGTAGAAGGATACCAGCATAATATCAGAAATGTTTGTATTTTTGTTCAGATATATATTAATGAGAGATGTTTTGCAAAAAAAGTAGTCACAAATTGTTAACGATTTGCACCATTGGAACTGGTTGACATCGCTTTGTAGGATTTCAGTGATTTTTTTTAAATATTCAAAAAATAAGTTCTCCTGAGCACGTGACTATTTTTGTGGGGATAATAGCATAATTTTAGAAATGTTCATATTTTTGTTCTGATATATATTATATTAATGAGAGTTTATGTGCAAAAAATGTATTCTATGAACTAATTGACATCGCTTTGTAGGATTTTTTTTTATTTTTCTTAAATTTTAAAATAATAAGTTCTCCTGAGCAAGTGACTATTTTTTGAAAACAACGGTAGCCGGTCCTTCCGTATAATCGGCCAGGGATGTTGACTGTTGCACTGTAGATGTACCTGTTGGAAGTTGTGGAACATAATTCCTGAGAGTTTTGTTTGGAAACAAAGGTGTGAATAAATGTACAATTGCGATACTTGTCATCCATTGTTTTAATTGTACATTGCAAGACGTAGTTTCCGTATAATCGGTCAGGGATGTTAACCTTAGCACTGCGTTTATACCCTATTGTGATCTTGTGGAAAATAATTGGTGAGATTGTTTTTTCGGGACTAAACGTAATTATACTATAAAAATTTTAATTATGGTACGTTGCTTTTTTAATCGTGCAATTGTCTGTTTGTTAATAAATGTTTGTTATATACCGCGTCGATTGTTTTACGGGTTTGACATTGTTACATAACACAGACGGCGTTTAGTCCAAACTACACACAACTCCGGTGATCTCCCCTTGATTGTGTTTCCCAAAAATATTAAACACTTTAATTAGAACAAATTTCTAATGTTTTGTGCGAATTTAAATTGTGAAAATTATAAAAATGATGCAAACTGACTTCGGAAGAACTAACATGACAGATAGTACGTGAAATCCTTAAAGGATTACAAAGGATTACAAATAAACACAGACATGGACAAAAAATATTACTGTGATTTCAAAAGGTCATGGCATAACGGTTTTCACTGTTTAAAACTATCCCAAATAGTGTGCAGTCATTGTATGCATAATTGTGCAATCAACTTTACTAAAACAGTTTGGCATATTTTGCATATAATGATTTTTATTAAGGAAGTGTCTCCTCGACCGGGCCCGGTCGAGTAGAATATACACGTAGGACTGTCTCCTCGACCGGCTCCGGTCTAGGAGAATATACAGGTAGGACTGTCTCCTCGACCGGTTCCAGAATAAATAATTGATAATAAATTGTGCTTAAACATGAACCCAGAGTCTCCTCGACCGGCTGCCGGTCGAGTAGAATATACACGTAGGACTGTCTCCTCGACCGGCTCCGGTCTAGGAGAATATACAGGTAGGACTGTATCCTCGACCGGTTCCAGAATAAATAATTGATAATAAATTGTGCTTAAACATGAACATCAGACGCAACAATCGGGAAAAGTTTCAATTGGTAAAAATGTTTATTTGTTTCTTTTATGTCAATGTGTTTTCACATGTGAAATAATAATGGAAGTAATAGTAGCACCAATTGCTTGCACTCTGATGTTTCGGCAATTAAAACTTGTTTAAATTATCAATAATAATTGATCTACTCAGTTTGCAGTTAAATATGTCGCAGCAGATCTGTTAAATGCCGCCGATCACAGGGTTGGTAATTAGCCTATTGTTTGTTGTTACTCAATGAAGTACAACAGATATGTCTCTATCATTTGGTCCTTATTATTCTGTGTTGAATCTAGATTAGAATCGTATTTTTAAGTGGAATAATAAACATGGATGTCGGAATATATTTTTTGTTGTAATGTGTTTCCCTAGAATTTTCATTCACCAGTTTTAAGATGGATGAAGGAGGTTAAGTTTAGCGAATTGACTTTCAGTTGTATTCAGGGGGGAAGGATATTTAAATCAAACGGCGATGAAAAAAAACAACAAACGAATGAGGTATGTACCCTATACAATTTTGTCATATTGCACTATAAAATACAATAAAAACTCGTAAATGTACTTATTACTCACATGAGGAGTTACTTACATTAGGAAAAAAAGATCCCCATAAAAATGATCTTCGTTTACAATTTGTTACGGACTAAGTACCGAGAAATCAGTCGTTTTAGGTATCAAAACTATTTTGTATTCATGTGTAACATTTTTAGATTCTTAAATGAAGTTTAAGTGTTATACTCACATTTGTACGGCACGTGTTCATCCTTTTCTCGATTCAAGTTTTGGAGTATTGCGCTAATAATCTAGATGCATGTTAATTGAGGCTTTTTGTGACAGACGTTCGTAAAAAGATTTTAAGAGACACTTCCTTGTATTAAACCAGCTGCATGGAAACACATCTGATTATTGTTTACATTTACTGGTGAGAATGTAATCTTACTAAAGATATACACTTCCAGCACTTTGGATAACAAAGTTCTGTATCACACTGGCAGTTATAAACACCGACCAGGTTTACAAGTCTTAACAAGGTAAATAGTTTGTTTTTTACTAGAATAGCTTAAACTAGTTTCCTAAGTTTCAATGATATTTGTTTTTTCAATATGACCACTTCAAACATATATTAAAGAAACTGGTATTTTTAATTTTTAAATTATCTAGTTTTTGCCAGGTAATTATCGCAACAACAGGAAAAAATTATGACGATCAGTTTGGATTAAACTTGAAAATTAACCATGTCAGACTTAATTTTCCTGCCTCAGGGATTTCAATAGATGCAGATTCTTGCATTTTGATGCAAGCAAATTAGTTTTTTCTACATTTGACCCTTCCTGATTTTGAGCTTGGGTTCTTTTGATGAAGAAATCATGGTCGAATATTGCAAGAATAAAGATAAGTATTGTGTCTGCATTTTAATTATAAAATCAATACTTATATTAGACCACTGAACATATATTCAAACGAAGTTAAAGCACTTTTATAAGTAGTTAAGTTCAAGTTGAACACAAGATATACATGTACTTGCAACTATTTGATTATGAGCCCTTAAAAACTCTCAACAGGGACAAACAACCCCTGGTTTTCAAAAGCTATTGAAATCCGAAATCCCTGCACCTCTGAAGAGACTTTTCACGAGCAAAGAACAGTCGTTGGCTCATTAGATGTGATAAATTTGTGAATAAAAAGCATATTTTAAAAGAACATATTAAACTTAGCCTGGGTGTCAAAAGTGAAAAAAAATCAAATACCGGGTATGCTTGCATAAAAATGCAAGAATCTGCATCTTTTGAAATCCCTAAATCATATCTTCTAATAAAAATAATTTAACTAAATGGCATTGAAATAACATAGATGTATTAATTTAAGGAATAAATTTCGTGTTTGATAAGTTCATCGAGTCTTGAACGTCATTAGGGCTGGTTAAAGTGTGTGGAGTCCGAAGGACTCCACGCGTGCTTTAACCAGCCCTAATGACGTTCAAGATTCGATGAACTTATCAAACACGAAATTTATTCCTTATATTTACACCTCATTTTATCATTTTGTTTCTAAATTTAATACAAAATATATACTTTTTACTAATTTCGAAATGTTGTTTTAAACATTTCTTAGAGCGCTCTACCCCGGGTTTGGTATTTGGACTGGTCCGCCTATTTACTCAAATAAAAAAAAATCATACTACGACCAAAAATAGTTCCATGTTTATTGAACACATTCATCCGTTTTTTCAAACATTTATATACAGAAAAACCTAATATTTCACAAAAACATCAAATTTGTATCACAGCAAGTACTATCTGTGCGAGTAAATGATAGTCTAAGTAAAAACCGTTATTTTGGCGGGATGTTAGAAAAGACTAATGCGTTTAATTTTCAACCAATGATAATTCTAGAAAATGGAACGGTTCGAGTTTACATCCGACCCTCACTGAATCGGATTTTTGGCGGCCATTTTCTTTCTCGCTTAAAACATAAAAACGGGGGTTCGGGGGCGGTAGCCCCAGATGTAACATAAAACAAGAACACGAAACGAAAGAAACAACTGAATTTGATGTCATATAAGAAAACTTGTGTTTTTCAATATCTTATATTTTCTGTTTTTATTCAATAATATGATGTTTGCAATATATCTACCAAGTTTCAGCATTCAGTTAGCAAAAATGAACTCAATATGAGGAATTTTCCAACACCACCTATTCTGGTACGCGTTTGCGGCCAAGCGCCTAAACCTAAGAATTCATTTCTTTCTAATAAAAATTGAAAACCATCAAATTTCTCAAAAGCATGGTTATGAATAATAGTAAAACATCTCAACTAATAAAAGCAACTCACTTTTTGAGCTGACACATGCAAAATGGGCCACACAGGGTATCAATTGTGGCATTTTTAAGGCAAAAACAGTTAAAAAAGGCCCCAAACCTAATTAAAACCTAATTTTGCCCCTGTAACACAATTATACTGATTTTTGACTTTCAAGTTTGCTTAAAATTGGTTAGCACACAATTTTAGTGGAAAATAACATTGCAGACAATATAAATATTCAAATTCTGCCCTCCACTTGCACTTCTTATAGGTGTAAGACCTGCAAATAGATTTCCCTATATAAGCTATAGTAAACATGACATGCTTCAACATGCTGGCAATCATAGCTGGTACCATTTCCCAAGGGGTTAACTTACATGCTTTTAAAGCTAAGTGTTTGTATTATCCATTTCCAGCAAGAAAAGTAGGGGTCATGTATCAATTAACAGAGATTTGCCATCTTGAATCCGGTGGTCTGTTTTTTTCACTACGGTGTGAACTTCAAAACTGTTTTTCATATGCCGTCTTAAAACCGGGGCCTTTTTTCATAGATTGCATTTCTAAACATAAATTTGGTATCAGTGTATCAGTAAAAGCATGCCATTTACTAAACATGTCCCTTTCAGCCCATATTTGTCAATTAATGCCCTCAAAAATGCAAAACAAATGGGACTATTTAGTGTCAGCCATTGCTTGACTAGCCCGAGTAGGAACATCCGGTGGACTATTTACAAGTAATTAACCTATAAGTAAACTTGTTTACTTCCGGTTTGAGGGGTATAAAAGCAACTAAAAATAAAAGTAATCTAAAAATAGCAACATTCCAGGAAGAGCTATCTAAAATTAGCAACAATTATAAAAATAGCGGGGATTTCATGACGTCAACAGGGCATTCCTTTACATCCGACCCTAAATGTACTCATTTCGCGGTGATAAGGCTAACGGTATTCATTGAAGATTGAAGTTCACTCGTCCCGTAAAGGATATTGAAGCAGTGGAAATATAGGTGTAAATATATTTCTGATGACAAACTAAGAATAATTATATATATTATACTTACCGGGTATGCATTAACTTAGTTATAGTAACTGTAATAGCTTTATGATGTACATGTAGAGTAATTTCTAAAATTTTAGTTGAAGATGATAATATTCACTTAGAAAGATTGTTCATGTCATTCTAAGGGGCAAAAATAAAAATTATTGATCAAGTGCACCTACAAAAATGTGCCTTTCATTGCATGTGTTACCAGAGTAGATCCAGATCAGAGTGAACATTTGTGCCATCTGATCAGATCTACATTGGTAATGTCTTGTTCAGAAATAACTAAATATCAATCTGAAAGTGAATAGTGCAGATTCTGACTAAACAGCAAAGAGATGCATGTTGATCTAGATCTACACTGTTTGACTATGTTAAGGGTTGAAGTTAGAAATGGATTTCCTGTGCAAAACTCAAGTATTCCATGTTTTGTGTCTACTCTTTCCATGCAGCTTTTATTTCATGTGTGACAATATTAGACCATAAGATTAGACCATATCAACATGCATATCAGTTTGGCTAATCAGAGTCTGTTAATGTTTAGATCTTTTAGTTACATGTACTTCCTGGACAAGATTCAAAGAATGTATATATAGATCAGATAGATGTGGTGCATGCATTAAAAGGGTCTAAATAAAATTGACAGATAACAGTGGGGAAAGGGTGTCTGTTAAAGGCTTTAGCTAATGTAATGAATTTAAGAGCCCCTTTATCTGATTTATATGGTTGGACACTTCATAAAAATATGGTTACGTTAACATAACCCTGGCTCCCTCAGACACATTGTTATACATGAAACCAAGATCAAACAGCCTTTCACGGGGTCCCTGTGTATTTACGTTGAAAGTGGAAATATTCAAGAGACAAAGTACAAGGTAAAGAAATAAGCTATAACAATATATATGAAATAAATACAATTTTGCTAACCCAAGAATTTCCAATCTATATGACTAACACAAAAAAATGTTCCTCTTTTATTTACTAAATGACATTTATAAGGCTAATAGCATTGTTTTAAGTTGTTATGTGTTGCTATAAAGCATGAATATAAAATTATCATCAAAATTGTTATTTGTGTAAATATTGAGTTGCATAAGCCCAGGGCTAGGCATTCTGGGCAGTGATGTATTTTGATCCTGGTATTGCTTGATCAAACATACATGTATCCTGTAATGTTTTGTATTTGTTCTGTTCAATTGCTTTAAATGTCCCCTTTCTCATTTATTTAAACAGTTCCCCAAAAATTACTTTTGTCAATATTTTGACCAGTTTTATTTTGTTGAATATTCCCATTTCTAGCAACTATTGTATTGGATAATTTTCAATGATTGTTGTATCTGAGTTATTGGTATTTATATGCAATCCCCCCTCAATTTCTACAAAAAGCATTAGCAAGAAACATAACTCTGTGTAACTTTTTTCTGGGATTATCTCCCCATTTTGTACTTGGAGATAAATGGTTAACCTGTTTCGGCAAGTTGGATATTTCTCAATTTCTACTAAGGGCATTGGCATGAACAGTGCATAGTTTATGACGCTTACAAGTTACATATGTCTGGCTAGCTTATTCCTGGGGTTATCTCCCCATTTTATACTAAGAGATAAATGGTTAACCTGTTCCTGAAAGTTGGATATTTCTCATTGTCTGCTAAGAACAGTAAATTGAATTTAACACACTTACTTAACAGTGCACAGGTCATGACCATGACAAGTTAAATAACTCCAGCTACCTTATTTCTGAGGTTATCTTCCAATTTTGTACTTAGAGAAATGGTTTATCTGTTTCAGCATGTTGGATATTTCTCAATTTCAATCATGTGCCTGTAATAAATGCCAACCCTCCAAATACTTGCATCATCAGTGTTTGTAATAATGCCTAAACATTAATTACATGAAATTCTGTAACTTTCCCAATTTTGTCATGAATAATATGTTCATTGTAATCTTAGATTATAAATATGTAACATTAATTGATTTTCAAGTAAATTTCTTTTTATGCTCAGGTTCTGGCACAAGAAAGTTCTTTTTTCCCATTATTTAGATCTAACTTGTGATTTCTTACTGTTATAAATTGTTCTATCATTTTAAATTTGTATCATGACAAACTTCGCTACCGGGGCATATGTGTTGTCCAAACACAGCTTCTTTTTTTGTTTTTGTTTATTTACAGTGAAAAGTTTACTGCAATTTAACTTATATCACATATCTATATGTCATTCAACATAGGAAACCCACAATGTTGCAAGCACATAACATGTCTTCAATAGGAGTGTCTTCATTCTGTTTATTTATTATAAATCTTCATAACTGGAATAAAACTGGAATTCCTGTTACATTGGACATTATGTGTTTGTTTTATTTTGATTATGTTTACGCTCCGCTGGCTTGTGCAAGCATTCCTTTCAGTGCTTTGATTTTTTTCATGTGACGATTTTTGAAAACGACAGAAGCCCGTACTATCGGATTGTTGACTGTTTCACTGTGTATGTTCTGATTTTTGTAGTAATAGAACGTAATAATCTCAGTCATTCAGATTTCTTCAGAGCAGTGTGATTACATTGTTGTAATTACATAAAAATCATTATCTCCCGCCGACTTTGATGCATACGCCGCTGAACATGGAATGGTATTAATCTGAAAATACCTCATTGAAGGTTCCATGTTCTCAGCCATATGCATACCATCGTTTGGAATGGATCGAAATTGTACTATTCAATGGTTTAATTACTGAGTTGCGCTCAACCCGGGGCTAGGCGGCGTGGGCAGTAATAAGCATTTCCATTACTGCCCATGAACAGGCTCAATCAAACCGAGCCTGCAGTACTTTCATATTTGTCGTGTTCGGTGGCTTTCAAAGTTCCCTTTTCATCTATTGCATCAAAATTTTTCTTGTTTTTATCTATTACTTTTCATAATGATCATAAAGACAGATAAATACTTACGCCGTCACGTGACCGGATTCCATATATGGTAGCAATGAAGCCGACATTCCTCTCCCTGTATGAAGAGCAGTTGTCGTTCTAAGATCTTGTGTTAGGGATTTTCTGGAATATAGATCTGAAGCTATAACTGACGTTGAAAGTCTCTCCGGACTGACAACACTTAAGGAACACTCAATGCGATTGGTTGGAGTATGGCTCGCTTGAGATGCATGTTTATCCCACCGGAGACGTTTAGAAAATGACTTTTCTAAGGTGGGGTCAGCACTGACATCTGACATAAGTATGTAATGCTCATTGTGTAACAAATATACAGAATATAATGTTTTTGTAAAATTGTGTTTGACCTTGATTCAGATCAGTGTCCTTTGAAAGTGATTGAGCATGATACTTTTGTATGTGGTTAGAAGTTCTAAAATTACTTTGAAATTAGTTTTTTTATATTTCGGCTATTTTCAATATATCAGCCAATTAAGAATCAGATATTGTTCGATCACCATCTGTTCAATTGTTCAATCTCTGTTATTCGCCATATTTATATTCTCAGATCCTCTGTCAACGTTCGTTTCTGTTGAGATCCGCTCATTAATTGTTTCTCGTTTAGAGCAAAACCAATAATTAATCTGTGGACCAAACGCCGCTTATCATTTAATGTTAATTACTTCAATATACCGCACTGAAGGTTCCATGTTTTCCACCATATCCACATCAGCGTTTGGGGTTGATCGAAATTAATAGGGTTGCGGTCAACCCGAGGTGTGGCAAGTAATATGCATTTCCCACTCTGCCCATGAACAGGCCTAACCGAGCCAGCAATATTTTAATAATTGCCGTGTTCGGCGTCTTCGAATGCTCCCTTTTAATTAATTAAATTTGTTATGTATTAATCCCATAATGAGATAACAGAAAATAAAAGTATTAGTTTTCTCTCTTCATAATTGGAGGTCCTTTAAAGGGCCTCAGATATTGTTGTCAGAATCGATTTAAAGACGTGGTCAAATAAGTATTTAATTCCTTAAAATGCAACATTCATACATACGCCGCTGAACATGGAATGGTATTAATATGAAAATACCACATTGAAGATTCCATGTCAACCGCCATATGCACACCATAGTTTGGGATGGTCAAAATTGTACTGTTTTTTTTTTCATTTTCATATTTGTCGCGCCCGATGGCTTTCAAAGTTCTCTTTTCATCTAGATCATAATATTTATCTTTGCTCACAAAAAATGGACTTCTTTTCCGACATCTTCTTGCATTAAAATGAGCACAAGCTCAGAATCCGGTGGTGTCAAAAGTGGAAAAATTCAAATTTCTTGGCATCAAAATGCAAGAATCTGCCTCTATTGAAATCCCTGGACGAAAACGCAATTATGAGTGTGAAAAACCATAATGTTAGTAGTTAGTACCTATTACTAAATCTTGTCCTCGGAAATGATAAGCACTGCTTTCGAATTGATAAAAAATTATACAGATATATTCTTTTTTGTTGAAGTATATAATTTCATCGAAATAATCGATACATTTTTGTAACTAACATCAAACTTACCGCACATTATTGCTGGAGTGCTCACATTGGTTCTCATCTAAAATATAAAAATATTAGAATTTTGAAATACAAACTTTACCTTTTTAAGAGTTCTCAGAGGCTGCCTTAATCAAGTATATATCAGTATATGAGTATATCAATCCTTCGCTTATCTTGTATTGAATGTTCTATGATTTTTGCGTAATTTATTCCTATAAATGTATTAACGTAAATAATATCTCATAATTTCTAAACACATCAACTTAAATGTTAAAAAATAACATTATTCTCTTAACCGCTTTATCTAATCATTAATGTCACTAAGGTAAAAGTGGTTTCTCTTGGAAATGCCTCTTAGAACGCATATATGAGCTTTACTTCTGCCAGTACTCATGGAATGTACATATTAAAGAATATTTCATTTAGATTACGTGTTTAAAGTTTACCAAAAAAATGAAGATCGAAATAACGACCATTAACCAAATTCAAAATCAATGTGATAATGTACAAACATTTACCTAATCCTTATTAAATACACTACCTGTTTCTGAAGCTTCTTGTTTGATATGCATGTGCATTTGTCTTGTAGACAAAATTACTGGATTTAGCAACAACGGATGCGGTGCAATCTCTCTGATAGAGCTCTGGAGTTTTTCTGTCTCACCAGTAACAACCACCTGCAGCTTTCCAGCAGTAACCAACTTCCGCAAACAATCCAAAACACCAAACCATTTGTTCACTTCCATCTTGTCAAAGAGGTATTTGCCACCGAAATCCTCTATTATTACTAGCAACGTAGTTCGAGGATCTATGTTTCTGATGTCGTCGGGAGAGCAGAGGAATAGAACCGCGTTAGAAGTATAAGCCTGTGCCAAAGCTACTACTGTGGCTGTTTTACCCGAGTAAGGCGGGCCAGTTATAGCAACCATTCGGTGCTTACTAAGCAATTCTCTTGCTTGTTTCAGCTTTGGCGGATCAATATTGGCGGTGTTAGGGGACCAATTATTGAGTATTGTTTGAGTCATATCTGAAAAAGTTTAATTTCTGTTTCGGAAACAATACTTCATATCTTATTTCTTTAAATATAATAATTTCAACAAGCTTGAAGCAATGTAAAAAGAGCGGGTCAAACACCGTTGAGTACCAAAGCTCAAAAGTCCATCTTCTGGTGGTTATGCTCCGCAAAACTCGATCAATCGTTATTTTATGGGAAAATTTGAGTATTAACATCATTTTGTTTTAATTTAATTTATGTGATCTTTTCTAATGAAATTGGTTTCATGTACTTATATCAGAAGCTTGTTTTAACTTTAACCAGAAATAGAGATTAAGTTAACTTACATCTTGTGAAATCCACGTTGAGACCAAATTGCTCTGATGATTTGTAAGAGGCTGCAAAAATGCTTTCATGATTACAGTTGAGAACATAAATAACAATTATTAAACAGTGAGTAATTTCATTAAACAATGATTATAAATAATTAACTTAAATTATCAATTACATTAGGTATTAACTTATTAAGTTAATCCTTGAAACACTAGAATGATTAGATACAAAGGTTATCTTTGAAATAAAAAAAATCAAGGAACACAATCAATTTGTAGACACAAACTGAAATAAATAACAGTTACCTGTCGTGAGATCAATAGGATGATTTTCGGACGTTGAAAGCAGGACAACCTCCTCCAACAAGTCATGATCTCGGGTTGCTTTCAGTTCAGTAAGGCAGTCCACTTCAGTGACGATAATAAAGTCAAGGTGTTTGCTTCCATCTCTTGGTCTCACAGCATGATGTATACTGTCGAAGATATCAACCATACAGGAGACTTTCCTGGCATCAAATAATGGTTTCCCAAATGGATCACGACACAGAACAAGATCGACGTCTTCGGGATCAATATGGCGCCATTCTGATGTATCTGTCATCTCAACACACCGGTTGTGCTTGTATTCTAAGTCATTTATGGCAAACAAAGCTGTTTTCAAGTTAAAGCTGTTTCCACTTCCAGCTATTATCACGTGATGTGAATCACGAAGTTTGGTTCTGATGCCAGCAATTTCAGCAGGGGGTGTAAAGTTTTCAGGAAGCTCCGTTTTCATTGTTGCACAGAATCTTTCTGCAATAAAACGACTCAGTTATACGCTAAAATTAATTCATGCTGGGAGAAATCAATTATTATCTTCGTTAAAAGTACCTTTGTGTATGCCATTATGACAGCCGGTTTTAATCCGGTCATTCAAAGACCGATTGTCTTACATTAACCGTGATGCATATAATTAGGTTACCGACCGTTCCAAGTCGGAAAGCCCTCGAGATGTCATTTTCGTTGTTGATGGCATCCATTTTTGAACTGATAATTGAAAAACTATGCTCTCTTCTCCTTTCTACTTTTTCGCTGTGTAAGGAGGCTGTGCCTGCTGGATCCGGCCATTCCAGATACGCAAAACGTTTTACTAAAAGGAGCGATATAGTATGTCGGTACTGAATCATGTTAGGTTTATATAAAAAGTGTTACATAATGGCATGTTAATTATATCTTTTGGTCTAAAGAATAGTCTTAATAAGCCAAACTTTATAGGTCAACTAAGTTTTCTTAGTTTTTAGATCAGTCATCAACAAAGCAACATTTATGAGAACATAGACAATAACAAAAAAATGGTTAAATATGCATATCAGGAATTACCACAATTCGAAAACTCAGCCTCCACACACATTGAAGTAGAAGAGAAATACACAGTATTGTTAGATCAATGGTTAGTTTCGAAAGAAAAAGCAAAAATAATTAACAAAAATGAGAACCCGAGGGGTTACCGCACACCAGAATTATTACATAATGGTTGCATTTCAGTACACTGTCAAGTATTTCAGAAATACCAAAAATAGTGTTATTTTTCATTAACTTATAAACATTGCTTTGTTCATGACTGATCATTATGTAACAATGTAAATCAAAATATATTTTATTTGCAGAACTTGTTGCATGTTTTAACTTGAAACTATGTCAAAGAACTCCGATTTTGTAGCCATTTAAGGTGCAAAGAGTGTGAAGCCCGAAGGGCTTCTCGAGTACTTAAAACAATCCAACTGTTATTCAAACTGAAATGAAAACCATTAATATCGATTCATTCCTTACATTTACACTCATAAACAATGTCATTTATACAGAAATAACTAGACGAATCGTGAAAGTACGGCTTTTTCGAATGGCTGTTGGAACAGCTACGTTGTCGGCAAAGTGAAAAAAGTCACTTTTTACGCAGCAACTCGTGGCAAAACGTGCGTGTTCGGCGACGTCATATGTCAAAACATCGTGCAACGTCCAATAAATTGTGGACGGCTCTATTTTACCCAGGCCTTTTAAAGTAATACGTCACACTGTTAACCATCAGAAATTATTATTCGTAAGATGAATAAGACTTCATCGTACAGAATGAAGTTGCGGTGTAAATATAATTGGTTAAAAACAATTTAGTGATTTCAGAAACGGATGCGATTAGGACGATATGCATAAATGTGTCAATATATTGCTAAAGCGAAGGAACGCTGTCATTGAAGACCAAAAATATTAGTGGCGTCAACGCATACATGTACCAAATTTGGGATTCGGATATTCGTTGAGCGGATATTCTAATATAAAACTTTGTTAGCAGTTATCTTGTTGTCTGATGTGTATGGGATTAAACTGTCGTTTTCAGGTCAATCATTGTTTTCATAGACATATGCGCTTCATAATTTAAATAAATTTATTAAAAACGAACACTTAAACAATTTAAAATATTTTTTTTTTACGATAAACAATGTATCAAATCTTTAAAAATCGATTTGCACAATAATCGCAGCTTCTTATGAAAAGCTTACGTATTAGTCTGCAAAGTATTTCATCAACCGTCTTGAGACGCTTTGTTTTCTCACCTGAAACGATAAATACGACATAAAGGGTTGATCAATTTATGTATTATACTTAAAAAAATTCTTACTTTGATACCTTACTTCATGTTCTGCCTTTTCCTAAGAGATTAAGAGATTGTGTCATAAGATGGTTAAATGCAGCGGTTATTTGTCTTAAAGTCTATAAAATTTTGATAAACAAGTTGTTATTATCTTAAAGTCTATACAGTTACCTACCCGTCGGTCCTAGTTTAGTAACGCATACTTGGCGCAATTTTGACGTTGTTTCCATGGTGTTCGCAGCCACAGAGATCATGTTCGTGTTAATTTCTGCTGTGCTCGTTTTCAATCGCTTCATTTCTTCTTTTATCGCGCATAGTTCCTTTCTCATTTCTTTCTCATTTTCTTCGTAAAACTTTATAAGACAATCTGCCAGTTTTGGCATATTGCTATTTCTTGTTTGAGCTATTTGCTTACGAACATCGTCTTCATATTTTCCGCTTGAGACATCTCTAGCTAAGGTAAGTGTTGCAGTTTCAAGTCGCATCCAGTAGTCCTCAAAGTCATCGTCAGACATATTGCTAGTGCTGCCGATGTGTTGCAACTCATTGCGAATTGTTCTAATTTCCACGAGTGAACAAGCAATGACAGGTTGTACTTGAAACAAGTTTGTTATAAGCGTAACAAGCACAGTTACATCCCATTTGCTCTCATCTGGCACTCCATTTGCAGGAAACAACAATTGATACTGGTCAGGACGAAGTCTCAGCTTATAAATATCAGGTTTTCTTTGAGATAAATAGCCGCGTAGGTCGGAGAAGCTATGTTTTAAATCTGCTTGCGCACGTTTTATAAATAGCTTCCGCAGTGGTTCACAGCAAATGTCGACGACGAAGCAAATTAGGCGATGGTACTTGTCAGCCATTCTGAAAGGAAAACATATTCTTCGATGAAAATCTTATTTAACTCTATTTCAAAATGATAAGTCAAAGTTCCACTAAGAAAATGTAATAATTAATTAATTATATGCGATATTTCATTGATCGATATATGTTTGTTAAACGGAAAATTAAGAAGTGGCAGTTCCTTAGCTAAATAATATTTTGACAGCTATAGAACTGTTAAACACAATTTGTCTTCAGTTCTTCATATGAATGATATGTTCATCTCATAAATGCAGTGTGCAGCTAGTGATTATCTGCCCTGGCCGAATCGAAGACTTAGCCACGTTTAAGAGAGTTACGTGAACGTTTAACAAAAAAAAAAGAAAAATAACCAGTGGATTGTAACAGGTAAATGTATCGCCATTGATTATAATACTACTATATTATCTAAATCCATAGCTTAACTACAAGTGGCATAGACCGAAAAAGTTATCATTGTCAACTGTCCTATAGCATCACTTGACCGTATTCTTGACCTGCCATGGTTCTTGCCACTATATACGCACATTTTCATATTTCTTACTGGAATGTAAACATGTGATCGAGGTATTTCATTTTTCCAAGTTCAAACAAAAATGAACATTTTAATCAAAATCTAAAGCAACAGAGACTTAAAACACTTATTCTCAGGAGAACTGGGGTGTTGATGTCGTCAAGAGATAATTCTATATATTGTATATGCGATCATGAAATGTTATGGTAAATGTGTAGAACCAAGTCCAACTCAGATTTTACAGCTAAGATGTTAATCACATCTTTTGTATCAGCATTCGTTCTTGATGCTATGCATGTGATTTGTAATGTTCGAGACTGTCGCTTTTTAAGTACTCGAAGTTTGTGCAAATACATAACAAAAAAACTGTTGCAACTGATGCTGTTTTTGTACATGTTAAAATAAACGTATGTCATGTTAAATGCATTTTGTTGTTTTTAACCATGAAAGTTGTGATTTAGGAAAAGAACTGGCGACAGAACGTCGACGCCTGATTTCGGAAGTTTGCTGTAATCTTCTAGACTTAGACCAGTCTTTATTTACTGAAATAAAATTATCTGCCAAAATTTTGCTTACAAAATTATAATGTGTGTTTATAAAACTGTGTAATGTTTACTATGTAAATTTAGTTGTTGCAGCTATTACGTTTCCATTATTTGTTTACTTATAAGATAGTTTGTATTGTTGTGATAAAAAATATCCTCAACGAAAGGTTCACTTCTCTCATACAAATAAACTGCGATACAAAATTCAGTGATATGTAATGTACGATACTGTAACGTTCGATACCACAGAATATTTGCGAATTGCTCACTTTAAAATACACCATTTTTGATATGATATGTTAGGAATGATGTCACATTAATAACATTATATAAGATGATGCTCTCTACCATGTTGCACGAGATTTAACCAAAACAGGAACATTAATCATATCTGATGATACAACAAGATTATGAAAACTTTCATGTCTCATATTAACACAAGTTAAGGTATTAACAACGTCGAAGCTCAAAAAATTCCAACTGTTACCTAGTGGTATTGGGATTAATAAGTAACTCTCCGCAATTGAGTTTTGTCATCAAATTTCTTGAATTAAAAAAACGCATATGTAATGAGGAATCGAATTACTTATGTGATTATGACTTATACGATGGTAAGCACCTTATCTAACGTCTGTATCGAGTATCTCAAGTATACCCAGCAAAAGAAAACCAACATTTTAAATATCATTTACGATTTGCAGCAGTGTCGCATTTGTCATTTACAAAATGATAAAGCCTCTATTGGGAATCGAAATCGAACGTAAAGTTGTGTCAACCTCTTAAAAATGAGATCTAAAAATAGCAGAGAATATTTTCATAAGATTGGAGTTCTAGCTTGAACAAAATATGTTTATGAAAAGAAAAACTGTGTGATGAAATGATTTTTAATTATATAAAATAAGAATTCTACCTCGGTAAAGAAGAAACTGTTATTAAGCATCGTTGTCCAAAAACCAAATTTTAAATGGATTTTATGCAATTTGTAGTTGATATTCTTAGACATACGTGCTCTCTTATGATACTTATCATTTGAATTACTTAATCTACACGTTCAAAGGAATCCCTATTTAAATGTAAATGTATATCTGGAAAAGACAAAACATATTTTTGCTTAGATCGCTATCACAAAGCAAACACAAGCAGATCTATTTAAAACACTACCTTTTTTACTTTTTAATCTAATATTCTCTTATTTTAAAATATCTCCCAATATAGATAATAAACTAATCTGTGATCTAGCAAATGAAAGTAAAAATTTGTATTTAACCCGCATACTTGCGATTTGAGTATTTATATCTCTTTAACTTAAAATCGAAATTACCTTTTAATCGCTCACATCCTGGAGCAAGTATGCTTCCGTTAATAAAATATATTAAACAAAGTCTGAATAACGATCTGATATTTCAAATTAAGTAACGGTAAGGTTTTACCTAAGCTATAAATAATTGGAAACCCGAACTTTACATTTATTTTTACCAGGTAGTTTTAAACGGGTTGGCTTTACCTGAGATAAAAATAATTGGAAACCCGATTTGTGCGTTTATTTTTTATCAGATATATCGATATATTATAAAACGTAAGATAGAGGTCATTCATTCTAATCACTACAAATCAAAGCAAGACATATCTACAGCAAAGACCCCCCCCACTCTCGAATAGTGACAAATGCAATAACTATCCCGTGACAGAACACAATCATACCTACCGTAACATTTAAGGCAAAAGATATAAACTGTAATTATAATATATTAATTATGCTCTTCAAATAACTATCATTTTCCAGTTTTAAATCGTTTAACTTGCATCTGGGACTCATTATTTGCACGGGTAAAACTATAACTTTTAAAACTAAAACAGTAGGACTGTAGTACTAGTAAGTTTTACAACTGTTAGTGATGTGAAACTCCCGTCCCGAAATTTAGTACGAAATAAAATCAAATTTCACCATTAGGTATGACATGATGAGGTACCATTTGTAATGGACTGAATCTAATAACTATTTGGGAGTACTTTGTGTACATAGAACAAACAATTAAGCCAAGAGTGTAACCGCTTTGTTAGGAAGAGTTACAATTTCAGGTCAAACTGTGACAAAAGAAGAACAGTGAAATGTGAGCTGATTATTCGGCGACCGACGAGAAAACTGATTTTTTTTCAGTATGTAAATGACCACACTTAGTTATTGGTCATATCATACCAAAATCATCTTAATTCACAGTCATTGAAAATTACTTGTTTTGCTCAGCTTAAAGTTATTATCATCTGTTTTTAAAATTATTGTCGCCTTTTTCACAGATGAATGTGGCTTATATCATTAGCGCGATTTATTCAGTAGTACACTAGTATACTTTGTATGTGTTAAGCAGAATTACAAGACTTGTGTTATCCCGTCGTGTAGACCTGTAGTGTAGACCTGTTTACTTTTATGCTATTTTGTGTTATTGTTCCCCAATACGGTAAAGTCATTTAGATGGTTAGCCTAGTAAAAGGGACCGAATTGTGAGTGGATTGTACTACATGATTTTGTATTGAAAAGTACTTAGTCTAATAGAATCGTTGCAAAGTAACATGTTTCAAATGTATTTTCTACTGCTACATTACAATACTACTGCCCACATGTCTGATACCCGTAAATTTACACATTTGTACAGTGGAAGAAAGTTTAAGAACTACTATATCCTCCTCATTCACCTGACCTGTCATCATGCTTTTTCCAGAAGTGAAAATACCCTAAACATTTTCCTCATAGCTTAATAAGAGACAATCTCTCCAGTTTTATTAATAAACGTTAGTAATATGCATTTTCTTTACTGCCCAGGCTCAGTCAAACCAAGCCAGCAATATTTGATACTTGTCGTGTTGAGTGGCTTTCAAAGTTCCCTTTTATCTATTATGAAAATTATACATCAAGGACTCGTCAAGATCTGATGAAGGGTTTCGTACTGGAATAAGTTTCCATGGATTTAATAAGGTCATTGAGTACCGCCTTTATCGGTTAAGACAAGATCTTTATGTTTTTATGTTTGTGCTCTTTTACATACAGCTTGGTCAAGTAAGTGGATGGGTTAGCGTTAATTCACCAACAAAGTTAGTTTAAGTTGGGATCAGGTTGGGAAGCTGGTGCACCCTAGAACCTGGTTTAAAACCCTAGTGCAATACAAATCCAATCCCACTGGACGTTCCAAGGCAGTAACCATTACGGTTCTCATTTTCATTAATCGTTCGTGGTGTTGAGTGTTCTTAATTAATCAGATTATTGACCATTGCTCTTTTCTTGTCCACTATAATAATTCCATTTATTTAAATAATTGCAATATGTATGTTATAGGAACAACTGACCAGACATTATTGTTCATACAGAAATATTGTTAACAATTGAAAAATAAAAGAGGAAAATGATTTCAACTAACAAACATTTTCATTTATTTTTAGTTTCATATCAATAACTTAAATAATGCTACAGAACAGACACTTATAATAAACACAAACCATAAAAAAGTGATAACGATAATAACGAGGAAGAACCTTAAAATTCTTTAGCTCTTGTTACAAGTGATGTATTATATTATTATTACGAAAAAAATATTTTGAAGTTGATATCTGTATAAGTTTTATTGTTATGGGCAAAGTGCATAAAACTTAAACATACAATCTAAGTAATACAAGAATTGACATTAAAATAATTGTAGCAGTTGGATCTTGACGGTTATGGTAAAGATAATGATGCATGCAATTAATATATATTTTAAGTTTCAAGTTAATATGTGAAAATGTTCTCAACGTAATGAAACAAGTGCATAGTTTTGTTAATACAAAATCTACGTAAAAGGGGGGCATAATTTGCACAATATTTGAAGAGTTACGGCTCTTGTTGGTAATGATATGTTTCAAGTTCATATTTTAAAAAACACAATATGTGAAAAGAGTGCATAACTGAATAACATATTTAAGGAAGCGTTATAGGTCTAGTTAAAACTATGTAAGAATCTGATGATGAGATATCAAGATCTTAAGTGAAAAAGGGGCATTAATTAATATATTATATATATATTAAAATTATATATTTTAAGTTTCAAATTGATATCTCAAGTGGTTTTAAGTTATGAATAGTTTATTGTGCAAAAATCTATGTGAATTGTTGCATACTTTGAAAAATAATTAGATGAGATATGGGACTATGAATATAATGTATTGGTGAATAAATAATTTAAAAAATAATGTAGCAGAGTTATAGATCTTGTAGTACTGATGAAGATTGTGATGGTGAATATATATTTAAGTTTCATTATAAAACATCACGTACCTTGAAAGTTTTCGGCGCAAGCGCATATTTTGTTTAACGAACGCCAACGCTAACCACGGTGTACGATAGCTCCCTTATTCTTCGAATAGTCTAGTTAAAAAGTTGTTAATTTTTATACATTGATATGCAGTCACTTTTATTTTTGTGCTTTTATGGGATATTAGTACACATTTATTCTAAATAAAATAGTTTGAACAGCTCATTTACATAACCTTGATAAATAATCTTTATGAAGAGTTTAATTATAACTTTTAACTGGTTGACAGTGCAAGTTGTGAGATTCTCTAATATAATCCAGATTTCAGGTAAACCGTGTACAAGTTAGGAAGTCTTAGAACATTTCAGTAGTGAGAAACCGCATTTACTTTGCTTGATATTTTGATGAAGAAGACATTAAAACCCAAACTTTACGCATCAAGTTGTAGAGCATCTTTTCAACAGAGAGGCGAGAGCAGATAATAAAAGGATCATTTGTTCCTCTATTAGTATAAACAATTACCTCTACATACAGAATGAAAATTCGTTTTAAAATTAATGTACCTATCGTCGTTTATGTTTCTCGTCCGCCTGGCTATGATGGCGACTCAGTAACACTATTAAGACAGTATACAAAGAAATATAAAAAAATCAATTTGATTGAACCCGTTTATCTGCACGGATTGGCATATTGCCCTAACTGAATGCACTTCTTGATACATCACATTTCGATCCGTCATAAAATAAATGGAAAATAACTTTAAAAGCCGCCAAACAAGGCAAATATCAAAATATTGCAGGGTCTGTTTGATTGAGCCTTTTCATGGGCAGTAATGGAAATGCGTCTTACTGTCCAAGCCGCCTAGCCCCGGGTTGAGCGCTACTCAATATATATTATATAAATGTTACACGTGTATAATCCATTTTTGGCAGGTGGGACATTAACTGACTGCTTAAAAGGTTTAAAATTGTATTAAAATAAAAACATGTGTTTTAAAGTTAACGTTTCCTATTAAAGTAGTTTAATTTGAATGTAAGCACTTACAATTATCTAATTATTTCTAATGAGAAGCTTTTGAATAATAATATCACAAACAATAAAACTTTTAATGCTGAATTGTCACCACTCAGTGATTACATGTATGAAAAAGAAGTAATAATTGATAGTTGGGAAAAGAATAATTTTAGTAGCAAATTAAGTTAAGTCCAAATCCACTGACTTTCCTAGCCAGTTATATCTACAGTTGATAGCCTCTTAAAGTGCTCATAAAAACAATTTTCAATTTGTTATGCTCGCTTGATTTCCAGAGTCCGCGTTTCTTCATTAACAGAAAACATCTTATAACGATGTATTACTTTTAGTGTGTGCTTTTTAGAGAACAATCGGTTAGTAACCCACAGGTATGACATGTTCTAACATGTTTGTCTTGAGCAAATAAATAATTGTTCAATTTAAATTGCATTGTTTACTTTTATATTTAGCCGCGTTTAGCCTTTTTCCCCCGGAGCTAGATGACTTGGCGCCGATATGCATTTTCATGATAGCCAATAAATGAATCCAAGCAATCCGAGTCTGCAATTATTTATATTTGTCATTTTCGTTAATTAGAAGTTTTCTTTTCAGTTAATCAAATAGTATTGGTAAATAAATTTAAAACGTAACTTTAAAAAGTCATTTGCCACGAAAAATATCAACCAATAACAGACTTCGGTTTAAACTAGACTGATGATGAACAGTTACGAAAATTCATATTTTTGTCCATGCCGTCTGACCGCTATTTTTACATATTGAGCTTAACGACCTTAAATCACAACAGGAATTGTATTTCATACTAATTATTTTAAAAATGCATGTTCCCAAACTTATGCTGAACATAAACTCTTCGTAAATGCTATATTATTAGAAGTTTTATTTATATGAAAACCGAGGTCTGCTATATGATGACAATTTACAATTTATGCAACATTGTTGGGCTGATTGACGGGTTTGAGTTATTGTACTTGTTTTGTGATAGGAAAATCTGTTGGGGCAAGTCAATTATGAGGTTGGTTCACCCTTAAATCTGGTTTACAGTAGCGCTATTTGTGCAGTGTGGTGGCCGTAAAAAGTCTCCCCGTACATTTAGTCATTACTGTTATCAGTAAAATTAACCCGTTACCGATGTCATGCAGTGATTGTTACGTATATCAGGGCTATCCGATCAACGTTTATTGGCGTTGTCCCGGTTAGATCAGTTGGTTGCGTCGCAGGAATTGCAGGGCTAGGCGCTGTCGCCGTGACGGTGCGGGTTCGCTCCCAGCTAGAGACACTATCATTTGAAATTCACAGTAGCGCTATTTGTGCAGTGTGGCGGCGGTAAAAAGTCTCCCCGTACATTTAGTCAGTACTGTTATCAGTAAAATTAACCCGTTACCGATGTCATGCAGTGATTGTTACGCATATCAGGGCTATCCGATCAACGTTTATTGGCGTTATCCCGGTTAGCTCAGTTGGTTGCGTCGCAGGAATTGCAGGGCTTGGCGCTGTCGCCGTTACGGTGCGGGTTCGCTCCCAGCTAGAGACACTATCATTTTAAACATCCAGTGGTCATTTGTTTTGCCACAGACCGTTCCAAGGCGGTAACCGCGAGGTTAACATAAACACAACCGAGATTAACTACAAAAATACAAATTCAAAGTGTACCTTATAAATAAAAATATCTTAATGAGAATATAAGCTTAAAAAGAGATCCTTACTTTTTATTTTTGTTCAGTATATATTGACACTTTACACATGCGTTAATTAACTGTAGCACAAAATGTGTTTAATGTGGCATTGATACCTGCCCGATAAAACATGATTTATTCCATTTCGACAATAACTGTGCAGAATGTGCCAGTGGATACTGTTTTAGATAACTTATGTTCTTCTACCAGTGACTTTTTAGAAAAAGAAACCTTATTGCTCGGTGATTTTAATACAGATGTGTCCAATAAAAAAAGATCGTCACTTTTACAGTCTTATACATGTTTTACTGAAATGTTTCATTTTAAACAGTTAGTATGTGAGCCAACTAGAATTAGTAATACAAGTTGTACTACCATTGATTTGATTTTAGCATCAGATTGTCACAAGATATCACAGTCAGGTGTATTACATACATCCTTTAGTGATCATAGTTTGATATATTGTACTAGAAAGGTTACTAAAGTCTATGTTGGTTCTCATAAAACAGTTACATTGAGATCCCTAAAGAACTATAATAGAGAGAACTTTCAAGCTAGTCTTTTAGCAGCTGATTGGAATCCTGTTTTATTGTGTGAAAATGTGAATAATGCTTGGAACAGTTTTAAACACTTGTTTTTATCTGTAATTGACAATGTAGCACCAGTGAAACAAACCAGAATTAAGCATAGGACTGAACCATGGATGGACTCTGATATTTTTGAAGCTATGAAGGAAAGAGACAGAGCTTTTCATAAATTTAGAAATGAGAAATCTGAGGTTAATTTCGACAATTTTAAATTGCTAAGAAATAAAGTTCAGAATCTTGTTGAATGTGCTAAGAAAGAATATTTTTCAAATACAGTTGAACAAAACAAAAAATGATTCTAAGTCTCTGTGGAAAACTTTGAAAAATCTTGGTTTACCTTCTAAGAAAGGTTCTTCTATGTCCAGTGGAAATGTGTGTTTAAATGTTGATGGTGAAGTTTGTTTTGAAAAGAATATTATTGCTGAAACTTTTAATAATTTTTATACAACTGTTGCAAGTAAACTTGTTGAAAAGTTACCTGTAGGTCTTAACAAATATGGAAGGAATTTTGTTGAATCTTTTTACAGAAACAAACATATTTTTCCTGATAGTTGTTCATTTTCACTAGTGTCTGAGAGTAAAGTACTTAAATATATAAATTCATTAGGCATTAATAAGGCAACTGGCTTAGATGGTATACCTTCTAGGTTTGTCAAGGATGGGTCTCTGGTTATTGTTGGTCCCCTTACCCACATCATTAATCTTTCTCTTGTACAAGGTATTGTACCAGATGACCTTAAGTCAGCAAGAGTTGTTCCCCTTTTTAAGAAGAATGATAAGTTAGCTGTTGGTAATTATAGGCCTGTCTCCATTCTGAATATAGTATCTAAAATTCTTGAGCGGGTTGTGTATGACCAGGTCGAGTCCTACTTCAAAGACAGTAACTTGATATATGATTTTCAGTCTGGTTTCAGGAAAGGTTTTTCTACAGATACATGCTTGATACATTTGACAGATTACATCAGAAGTGAGAATGATAGGGGTAATGTGGTTGGCATGGTACTGTTAGACTTACAGAAGGCGTTTGATACCGTCGACCATGCAATCCTTTTAATGAAACTTGATTCGACCGGTCTTAGCCAGGATATCATAAGATGGTTCAGGTCTTACTTGTCTGATAGACAACAACTGGTTGATGTCTCAGGCACATTTTCATCCACAACATATGTGACCTGCGGAGTACCCCAGGGGTCCATCCTTGGCCCTTTGCTTTTTTTAGTATATGTTAATGACATGTCAGGTGTTGTACAAAATAAATTACTTCTATATGCTGATGATTCAGCCATTTTAGTCTCTGGAAAAGATATTGCCACTGTCGAGAAGGCCTTGTCAGATGATCTTTAAACGGTTAGTCACTGGCTTATTGATAATAAGCTCTCCCTTCATTTAGGAAAGACTGAGTCCATAGTGTTTGGGTCAAAACATAAACTAAGGTCACATTCCAGTCTTAACATAACCTGCAATGGTACTCTAATTACATCTACGTCCGCTGTCAAGTACCTTGGTGTCATTATTGACCAATTTCTATCTTTTAATTGTATGGCTGAGTCAGTTATTAAGAAAGCCATTGCAAGGTTAAAGTTTCTGCACCGCAAGAAAGAGTACCTTACCCAGCATACTAAGAAGTTACTTGTAATGTCTCTAGTCCAATGTCATTATGACTACGCATGTTCTGTTTGGTACAGTGGTCTTACCCAGTCTTTAAAACACAAATTGCACGTGACTCAGAACAAGTTGGTCAGATTCATACTGAACCTTGAACCAAGAGCTCATGTTGGTCAACAGCATTTTGAAACCCTTAATTGGTTACCTGTTAACAAAAGAGTTAAATAGATTATGTTGTGTCATGTTTTTAAGGTTAAGCATAACCTTGCCCCTGATTATATGGACTACTTTTTTACTTCACAAGACTCTGTACACTCATACAGAACAAGACTCAGCCAGAAGGGTGGTTTTGGTCTTCCCAAGGTCAAAGGGGCTGGATCTAAGTCTTTTAGTTTTATAGGTGCTAAGTTGTGGAACGATTTGCCCTCCAACCTTACTGACATCACTAAGTATCAGTCTTTCAAGGTTGCCATCAAAGGCCATTTTCTGAGCAGTATAGCTTTTTAAACATTTTATTATTAATTTTTGTGTCTGTCTTAATTATTTGCTTATTCTTATTTAGGCACAGGTTTCTTAATGAATTACGATTATGGCATCTTCCTAACTTTGTCTTTAGTAAATATACCATAGTAGGAGATTAGTACATGTACATTAATTATGTTAACTTAAACATGGTCAAGATTGTCTTACATTTAATATTGTGATACTAATGTGATATTTCGTCTTTCAGCAAGCAATCTGTGATAAAAGATAACATTGTGTTTGTCAAATTATGTTCTGTACTGTGATATTTATTGGTATAGGTTACTTAAATTTGACATAAACTGTAATTGCCTCTCTAGGTCATGCCACCCACAACAAGGACCGCAATGGAAACAAGGGCTTGCTCTTTATTGCGTTATCCTTGGTGTTAGGAAGCATGTCATGGTTCTCTATTTATTTTTAAAATTTAAGTAATCTATATATAATATCTTAACTCTTTGAAATTTATCAGTTCATCTGTGTATATGTCTTTTATCTCATGAACCATTATATGTTATCTATGCCGAAATAAATAATTATTATTATTATTATTATTATCATAAAGAGAAATAAAACAATAGTATTAACGTCATACTGTTGAGTAGGGTTAGGAAATTTCCTTATAAACGATTGTTGTATACTATGTAACGGAAGGAATTGGCAACTTAAACATTTAAAAAGCGGCAAACGTCTTCTGTTATTTTAATAATATTCATCAAACAATGATTAGCATTTGAAATGACCTGGAATTGTCTGTGCATTATTAGTACTTGAAAAGAAAACATCATGCCCTGATATATAGATGAAACTGGAACTAAGAAAGCAGTCTAATACTACAAATAATAACAAGAAATATCTTTAAAAAAAGATAAACGGCGCTGATGGAAAATATTTTTTATATATAAGAAAGACAGAAAGAAAGAAAGAAAAAAAAGAAAGAGCGGCGAAGCAGACGCAATTTAGTAATTTTATTTTACTTGTTATAGTAAACTGTTGTCGACGAACCATCCCTGCCTTCTTAGTATGGCATAGGGGTTAAGCGAGCGAGGCAGGGAAACCCGATAAATTCATTGAAAGTGTCTGTCCAAAAATGTTGAAGCTGTTGTAAAATTTTGTCTGGTGATAAAACGTCGATTAAAGAAGCAATGTCTAACATTAACTATTGATCTACAATTATTCAGTTTTAATAGAATACCTCTACTCAAGTACTCAAGTGTTTACCTGACACCCATGAATATTCCATATAAAATTGTATTTAAGCCATCAATTGACTTTACTGGTTATTTATACCGTAAACAGTTTTTTCTCCGATACAATTGTCGCTTTTAAAAACGAAAAATTATGAACATATAAATGCCAGAAAAATACTTACGCACAATATAAAAATTGTTACGGTAATCATTAACGACTCCCACTAATAACCAATTGAAATAATCTATTTGATTTTCCCGCTGCATAATAAGTTTTATTTACAAGATTTTATTGGTCGAAAAACTAGGTCAAAAGTGAGCTTAGACAGCTAACGCCGAAAAAATATTGCAGGATCGGTCAGATTGTGACAGTTCTTTGGCTGTATTGGACATGGATTTTACAGTCCACGCCGCCAGACGTCGGGTTGATCGCATCTCAATATTTATACAGATATAAATATCGTCTTCATAGCGCGAGGATGTAAATTGCAAGACTATATTTGCCCCGTAGGAAATTTTGTTTACTACATATATTTTTAAACATATCTATATTCATGTGTTAATATTGTGAAACCATGGTTAAAAACAGAATCTGCAATACTAGGTACATTTGTTTAATCTCAAGACGTATTGAGAAATATCTAATATTTTATACTGAAACCATTAACAGTTCATAAAAAGAAATTTAGAAATTGATAACATTAATTACCTCAGTTTACGTTAATATTTATATATTGAACAAACTATTTACATTTAGTTCGTAAAAGTAGGAATAGTAGAATTAGATTTTACAGTTTTGAGTTTTTATTCTTTAATTTGAGTTAATCGACCTGCATCGCACCATGTATTTTGACAACAAAATTCGGGCATTTTGGGTTTTCATTGGTAATATTTTTACGCTATTAAAATGTTAGACCTATTGTTGCCGATATGCATGGTCCGGTGAAGGTCGATCATTATCTGATATTATCGATATCGCTGGTTCGGTCCATCTCTTTTCTAATTAAACTTAAAGTTATTGGAATGAGACTTTAAAACGAGGACATTGCCCAAGATCATAAAACTAAATCTGGAGATCAGTCTCAAATCTCAAGCATCTGATTGGCTGAAATGGCGGCCAGTCGCCATTTCAGCCAATCAGATCCTTGCGATTTTAGACTGATCTCAAAACTAAGAGTTATGATACTTTGAAGACTTGTAGTTTTGAAACGGCCCAAATTACTAAAAAAGTAAAAACATTTTCAAATCAAGCATTTGCTCAATTATGTGTACGTAAATTTCGTGAGAAAACCCGGAAAATAAATTTTGGGACTCGTTCAATCTCAACGTATCTTATGTTAACTTATCTAAAATTGACATTAATGAGATTTCGCTATAAGATGAGCAGAAAACTCTATTCGAAAGTGGAATATCTATCAATTATGTCTGTATGAGGTTGCTCTATTGTAAAAATATCATTTGGCCTGCTTTCTTTACTAGTTTAGGTCTTACAGCATATTAGAAGTTAACGTATCTTAATGAAAAGTTAACGCAACAATGTTAATTTTCATTGTGTGTTAATGTTGGTGTTTCCTCGACATATCATACACTTTAAAAGTTATTTTAATCACATAATACAACTTCTTAGGAGTTTATATTTGCATAAATAAGGTAAAAAATGCACATATTTGTACCTGGTGCAAGTTGTCAAAATCTGTTTACGTATCTTACCCAAGACTTCAGGACACTGGTGATTAATTTGTAATTTTAAAAGATTTGAATTTCTACTATTAGTACAGTTAAATCACGCCTTTCGTCCGCCTCGAAAATGAGACCACCTCGCTAATACGGGCACTTTTTGAAAGACCCGATTTTTTGCGTAATTGTATTTGTACGTTATTTTTTTCATTTATTTATGCGCAATGGCCACTGCTTTAGATAAAATATGCTGCACATACCAGACTTTTTGAGCAATATCTCGTAGTAAATACTAGTACCCAGTTCAAGGACAATGCAAAATCTGCCTATTTTAGTCCTATTTAAGCAAATAAAAAATAAGGAATAGATATTCCATGCCGAAAAAGGTCTTTTAGAGGTACATATAGGTTTTAAATATCATCTTGTGACAAAATATCTCGATTATTATTTGTTTTCAGAAAACTGTGGCCTAGGGACAAGGAAAATGTAAAAATGTCCACTTAACTGATATTGAGTGGATAATGATTCATGACTTGAAAAATAATCATCGTTTAGCAGATTTCACCATGAAATGTCTTAAAGTGATTTTTTCATTAACTGCTTTTCTTAATACCTAAATAGTTGGCATCAAAATTAAAATTAGATCTAGCTAATTTGACAATAAAAATGTAAATGATCTAATCGACGATTTCTAAAAGAAATGGAACAAGTTATAACAAGTGTGATAAACCTCTATTATTATCTTAATGTGGTATTTACACAATTCAAAGCAGAGAAATAATGATCATTTTATGAAATATTTCAGTTAACGCACTCTTATTTATAACACCTATTTGTTTTATATTAGTATGTTGTACCATTATATGACTTAAAAAATATTAAATACTTTTTGTATGGTTTGTCGCCTATACACAGATTCTGTCAAATATAAAAATTGCAGATAAAACATGGGTATTTCATCAACAAACCGAAACACATAAAATGCCAATTTTGTCTTTGTACTTAATTCGTAAAACGCCATCGAGTCAAATCAAATTCCTATTTCCTTTTTTCAGTAATGATTAAGCAATATTGTCGGCTGTTAATAACTTATTTAGGAAATCATTCTAATTATGAATTTTTGCCCGGACCATAATTAACTGCCAAACAAGATGTGTTTTATGTGTCATTGATACCTGTCGTATAAAACAAGATTTATTCTCAAATAATGGTGCAAATGCCAGGCAAACATCACAAAACAGAAATGAAGCAGAAATATGATGCTTCATACTGTTGCGTATGATTTAGAACTTTCCTTAAAAAGGACTGCTGTAAATTATATAAACTGAGCGAAATGGCAGCTTCACTTTAAACCAGCTGCAATCACGTCTGATGATATTTTCTTAATTGTTTCAAAAAAAGGTTGGCATCGTCTTCTCTTATAATGTTAATCTTTCTTATTACAAAGAAGAATAAACGTGGTTGTAAATATAAATATCAACTTGAAGTATACTCGTAAAGAAAAGAGAGCGTACCCGCAAAAAACAACGATGATTCATGCTTCTCCACGTCTAAAGATCTCAGTCCATCAAAGCCACTAAACACGGAAGTAGAAGAATATTGCCTGTAAGTGTGATTTGTAGACAACAATGCAAAAGTAAACTACTAATCTATAAAGGTATTCACATTTATTTACGAAAATCAATTGATTAACACTTATACGTAAAATGTTGAAATCAGTTTTATAATCCGATTTAAATTAAAATAATCTATGCATAACTGACACACTTTTAAAATAAGGTTATCGGTATCACAAGTTATTGGAAACCTTTTGCAAATGTTATCGCCATGATCGACTTAAAAATACAGGTGCAGTATAAAATCACTTTTGCAACAAAGGTTTCACAGCCAGTTTTATGGAGTTTTAATTGATAAACTTATGAAAATAAAAAAAGCAATGTTAATTTTTCCCGGTTATTCGTAAACACCATCTTTACATTGAAAATGAAAGGTTACCAACATGATATTCTATATAGCGCTCTGCATGCCAGGTGATTAACCCATCTACAGTTGATAATTATGCTTATTTCGTTGGTTGCAAGACGGTGGCAGGGGTTTGTGAAGGTTCATGGGGAACACAGAAGCTCGATTTGTTTCTTTTATGCCTGCCATCTTGTTATTGCTGATTTGACACCAGGTGCTTGGTCTCTGTAAGATCAATGAGTTCCCTCTGTTTTTTTTTGCAATGCTACTGTTTTACATGTTTGATTGCTTCTGCATACAACATTGATGAGCTGATGAGTGGGTTTGAGTTTATATGAGAACATGTTGGGGCAAGTGTGAGGTGGTGCACCATATATCTTAGTTAAAACCCAAAGTGGCATATTGTTTTGCCACTGACGTTCCAAGGCGGTACACTATGTAACTCCAAAGGTTCTCTTTTTCGTTAATTGTTTGTGGTGTCTTATTTAATTGATATTCTTATAAATGCATGCTCTCTTTTCCCCTCTACTTTTTCGCTGCTAGAGAGGTTGTTTTTCAATTAATGCTTTTCAGTGAATTATAGAATTTTCCCGATGAAATAAAAGTGGTACTTCACTGTTTTCAAACAGTGGAATATCATTTTTATTTTCACTGATTTTTTCACGGTGGTACCCAAACGCATATAAAATTTCAAATGAGAACGTTTAGAAAAAGGGTCCAAATTTGTATATTTGACGTATGCCGTCACGTCATAAGAAAGCGGTTTGGGCGCCATTTCCTCCAACTTTTCTGTCAAATTAAAGCAAATTTTGCTCTAACAGCATAAAATAAAAATGAAATTTGTTTTTATCGGAGTAAGGTAGAAATATATTTCAATCGTGAAAATACGAATTCCGGAGCTTACTCGGTGAAATATATTTCTATCTTACACTGGTAAAAACAAATATCCTATATTTTCTTAATGGTGCTATCCCAGATATATGTGCATATTTCACTTTTTAATGAAAATTAAATTCATTTTTCTTTCATATTCTTTAATATGATCTGATCAAACTATTTTAGCATTATAAGGCGTTTCTTAAACATTTTCAATCCTAAGCTAAATTGACCCAAGCGGGAACATTTCAGAGGAATACACCGACGCAACTTGTCTGTACTATTTGGCTGTATCCGAATACACGTGGCTTTCCCTGATATTGAACGTTATACATGATTTAACCTTTAGCTTATTAATAAAAAAGAGGAAAATACTTATCAATCGGTTGCGTCAGAATTGCAAGGATAGGCGCTGTCGCCGTGACAGTGCGGGTTCGCTCCCTGGTAGAGGCAATATAATTAGTAGTCGTCACATCCAGGAAACACAACCTCATCACAGGGCCAGACACAGTAGTAAGGTGGTTCGGAAAAGAGATCACTTGTTTTAGTCAAACGGACATATGGTATCAACAAACAATTAATAAAAAAGCAGAACCGAAGGTATAACCGCCCTGGAAATGTCACTAGAACAACATATTGTCTCATAGGGTTCAAAGCAGGTAAAAGGGTCACCAAACTCACAATACTCATTCAGGCTTTCAAATGAACAAACAGGGACATGTTGGCTACTTATGAATATTGAATGCAAAGAACAAACACATACAAATCAAGAGATGTTTGTAAAACATATATGTCCACCAAACGCCAATTAGATAGTACCCTGCTGCTATTTTATTGAAGGGAACAATAACCTTGACCTTAGACCTACTGACTTCAAAACCTACAGGATTAATCAACTTGTATGACAAATTATCGTCTAGTTATTGATGTGAGAAGGCTGGTAACAGACGGACCGACGGACCGACCGACCGACAAGTGCAAAAGAATATACCCTTACTTCTTCGAAGGGTAGAGGGCATACAAATAAGAATGTACTGTCAAGGAAAATATGTACCATTGGGAAAATATTTGAATTAACACTTTATTCACGAGATATACAAAAACGACTTGGGTTGATGTAAACTCATTACTACTTTAAAAAGTCAATAAAATAAAAATAGCCTTTGCAGAAGGTCAACCCTGTTGCCTCCTTAGGTTCTCTAATTTCTAATAACATATTAAGAGAATACTTAGAAGTTATCTAAGTAGATTACGGTACATTATAACACACCTAGGAAATTGATCAGAGTTGATAATTCGTTTTCTGGCATGAAAAAGGCCCACCAGCTAACAGCAATATACCAAGCCTGACACCAGCTAGATGGTTTATTTAAAAAAAAAACACTGAAATACTTATTTTCTCTTCTTTTAAAGTTTATTTCATTATCTTTTTTTCTTTTATGCAGAACCATATATGTTCTTGGAGATAAGTGAAGTAAAATGTTTATCAATAACTTAAAGGTAAATACAGGAGTTGTTTTGTTACACCACTAGAGAAATTACATATCACATCGATCAATGTTATTGGTGTATGTTTATTTTACCTAAGTAAGAACAATGCTGATGATTAATAAGGTTTCATGTTTTTTTCCTACTAACTAGGGGTCCTAGCATTTTTCTGCATTTCTTGTTGATTATGCTTTAATTGTATGAAGTGCTTTTTAAGCAAAATAAGGACAACGCTCGCCAAACTGTTACTAAGTCAGTTCTCAACCGCTTTACTAAATGTTGCAACTTTTAACAGTTTAACTGTAATAATGCTGGCACTGCTGTTACCATCAGCAGTGACGATTCTGTTACTGGTAACTATGGTAGAGCTAATATTACTGCTACTATAAACATATTAGCATTTACTGTTACTGACGCTACTGCTAGAAGTATATTCTTGTTGCTGGCAGGGATAATTGCTCAGTAGGTTTGTATTTTAAGAAGTAATGTTGCTTCTATAAGCTGATATCACCTGTATGATTAATATGTTACATTTGCTACTGCTTCCCCAAGCAGGAGTAATCCTATAGTTGCTGTTAGCAGTAATAACGCCATTACAGCTACTATTGTATGCATTGAAATAGCTGCTTATGCAAGCAGTATTGCTGAAACAGCTGATAATGCCAGCAAAAGTATTGTCTAACAGCGATTAATGCCAGCAGAAGTATTGCTGTCACAGCTGAACATGCCAGCAGAAGTATTGCTGACACATCTGACAATCCCAGCAGAAATATTGCTATAACAGCTGATAATATCAGCATAAGTATTGCTGTAGCAGCTGATAATGCCAGCAGAAGTATTGCTGTAATAGCGGATAATGCCAGCAGAAGTATTGTTGAAACAGCGGATAATGCCAGCAGAAGTATTGCTGTAACAGCTGATAATGCCAGCACAAGTATTGCTGTTACAGCAGGATAATGCCAGCCGAAGAATTGCTGAAACAGCTTATTATGCCAGAAGAAATATTGCTGTAACAGCTGATAATGCTAGCAGAAGTATTGCTGAAACAGCGAATAATGTAGAAGTATCGCTATAAAAGCTGATAATGCCCGCAGAAGAATTGCGGTAACAGCTGATAATGCCAGCAGAAGTACTGCTGAAACAGCTGATATTATCAGCCGATCTATTGCTGTAAGAGCTGATGATGCCAGCAGAATTATTGCTGTAGCAGCCGATAATACCAGCAAAAGTATTGCCGTTGCAGCTGATAATGCCAGCAGAAGTAGTCCTGAAGCAGTTGATAATGCCTGCAGAAGTATTGCTGTAACAGCTGATAATGCCAACAGAAGTATTGTTGAAACAGCTGATAATGCCAGCAGAAGATTTGCTGTATCAGCTTATACTGCCAGCAGAAGTATTGCTGTAACAGCTGATAATGCCAGCAGAAGTATTTCTGTAGCAGCTGATAATGCCAGCACAAGTATTGCTGACACATCTGATGATGCCAGCAGAAGTATTGCTGTAAAATGATGATAATGCCAGCACAAGTATTGCTGTAAAATGCTGATAATGACAGCAGAAGTATTGCTGTAACTGCTAATCATGCCAGCAGAAGTATTTCTGTTATAGCTGATAATGCCAGCAGAAGTATTGCTGTAAAGGCTGATAATGTCAGCAGAAGTATTGCTATAACAGCTAATTATGCCAGCAGAAGTATTGCTGTAACGGCTGATAATGCCGGCAGAAGTACTGCTGTTGCAGCAGAATAATTCCAGCAGAAGTATTGCTGTAACAACTGATAATGCCAGCACAATTATTGCTGTTACAACAGGATGATGCCAGCCGAAGAATTGCTGAAACATCTTTTTATGCCAGAAGAAGTATTGCTGTAACAGCTGATAATGCTAGCAGAAGTATTGCTGTAGCAGTTGATAATGCCAGCACAAGTATTGCTGACAAATCTGTTAATGCCAGCAGAAGTATTGCTGTAAAATGCTGATAATGCAGGCAGAAGCATACTGTAGCAGCTGACAATGCCAGCGCACGTATTTCTGACACATCTGATAATGCCAGAAGAAGTATTGCTGTAACAGATGATAATGCCAGCACAAGTATTGCTGCAACGGCTTATAATACCAGCACAAGTATTGCTGTTACAGCAGGATAGTGCCGGCCGAAGAATTGCTGAAACAGCTGATTATGCCAGGAGAAGTATTGCTGTAACAACTGATAATGCCAGCAGAAAAACTTCTGTAAAAGCTGATAATGCCAGCAGAAGTATTGCTGTAACAGCTGATAATGCCAGCAAAAGTACTGCTGGTACAGCAGGATAATGCCAGCCGAAGAATTGATGAAACAGCTTATTATGCCAGAAGAATATTGCTGTAAGAGCTGATAATGCCAGCAGAAGTATTGCTGTAATAGCAGATAATACGAGCATAAGTATTGCTGTATCAGCTGATAATTCCAGCACAAGTATTGATGTAGCAGCTAATAATGCCAGCAGAAGTATTGCTGAAACAGCTGATAATGCCAGCACAAATATTGCTGTAGCAGCTAATAATGCCAGCAGAAGTATTGCTGAAACAGCTAATAATGCGAGCATAAGTATTGCTGTATCAGCTGATAATACCAGAACAAGTATTGCTGTAGCAGCTGATAATGCCAGCAGAAGTATTGCTGTATCAGCTGATAATACCAGCACAAGTATTGCTGTAGCAGCTAATTATGCCAGCAGAATTATTGCTGAAACAGCTGATAATGCAAGCACAACTATTTCTGTAGCCGCTGATAATGCCAGCAGAAGTAATCCTGTTGCAGCGGATAATGTCATTAGAACTATTGCTCTAACAGCTGATAATACCAACACAAGTATTGCTGTAGCAGCTGATAATACCAACACAAGTATTGCTGTAGCAGCTGATAATACCAACACAAGTATTGCTGTTGCAGCTGATAATGCCAACAGAAGTGTTGCGGTTACGGCTGATAATTCCAGCAGGATTATGCCATCAGAAGTATTTCTGTAGCAGCTGATAATGCCAACAGAAGTGTTGCAGTAACGGCTGATAATTCCAGCAGGATTATGCCATCAGAAGTATTTCTGTAGCAGCTGATAATGCCAACAGAAGTGTTGCAGTAACGGCTAATAATTCCAGCAGGATTATGCCATCAGAAGTATTTCTGTAGCAGCTTAAAATGCCCACAATTAGTTTGATTACTGCTAATTAAACCTTCTGAAAAATTTATTATTGCTGTAACTTCTGTTTACCGGTAAAACTGGTTAATACAGACTAACTTGGATAATTCGATTACGAAGGGACCATGAAAGATGTTCGAATTATCGGCAGTACTAAATATATACTACTCAAAATTTGATAAGAATCACTTAAAAGATCGTGTTTATTCTTTACATGAGGTGAAACGATAAAATATATGCTGTGATTCTGAAAATGTGTTCAGTTGACATCAGCTTTGTGCCAAAAAAGGAATGAGCACACACACACTGTTGAAGCAGAATAGCGGATGAAACTTGGTAGGGTCAATAATTCGGGAAAAATGAAAGCGATACCTATCAAATCTTAAATGCCCGCGTCATAGATGTTTTATTAGGCATTTGCGAATGTAAGTGGGATTGGGATTGGACACCGAGATAAGGTAAAATATAAGGGGTAATCTCAAACGTATTTTACAAAGAAAGGACCAGTTACATTTTCGGGAAACTCTATTTTTTACAATCTATAGTTTGTATTTTTTCAAAACAAAGTTATATATTTCTAAAGTATCCAGAGCAGCATTTAGTTGAAGCAAATTACTTTTAATATATTTCTAGTTAATCAAACTCAATTTCGTGGAACCAGCAGGTAATTCGGGTCATAAGATTTTACTACTGTACATCAGTTTATTGTCCTAAAAACCGTAATTCTTTATGCCGAATGCAATTTGTTTTGCCACTGACCGTTCCAAGGCGGTATCCCCAAGGGTTCTCTTGTTATTAATTGTTTGTGGCGTCCTATTTGAATTGACATACATACATAAAACATGCGCTCTCTCTCTCTCTTCCTCTCTTCTTTTTCGCTGCGTGGGGAGGCTGTGTTTTTTGAGTGTGGCGATTCCTGATATGCATATGTTGCTTTTTTATTACCAACAGTCAAAATAATTTGCATATGTATGCAGTGGTACGACCTATAGCCTGAAAAATGTTGTTGTTGGTTGTTCATCATTTGGTAAATTTCGTGGCCGGTCCCATCATATGGCATTTAGATTCTTTTAAAGAACTTTAAATAATGAAGCGAAAAATAAACATTTTTATTATTTTGTCATTTGTCATTCAAGCGACCGGAAAATTCAAGGTCAACCACACATATCTCATTTTTGTAGAATTCTGTTATTGCCATCGCCATTTTCTTCTGTGTAGAAAAGAATACGAAACGCGAAATTACGAAATCACGAAATTACGATGACGAAACACGAAAGTACGATGACGGAAACGCGACAACACGATGTGTTAAATGCGAAATTATCTCGCGTTTACTCATCGTACCTTCGTGTATTCGTATTTTCGCCTTCCTGTTCGCACAGCACACGCGCATACAGCAATTTTCTGAATACAGTAGCTAAATAACATTTAAAATGTCAAGACTTCGTCACATTTGTTTGTGTATTGTTTGTGCCGTACAGTTAAGGCATGCAAATTACTAAACAGTGACTATTTTATAATAGGTTACTTATATGTATGATAGTTGGTATGTTGTTAACTTAAAATGTAGTTTTTAGCTTTCAAATACAATGAGATTTGGGTAAATGGAGTCCACCATTTTACTCATGTGCGCCGGAAGGCGAAAACACGAAGACAAGGAGATACGAAGACGAAAACGCGAAATCGGCGAAGTACGATGTTTAAAACCCGCAATTACGAGGACGAAAACGCGAGATAGTTCGCATTATCATCATCATGTATTCACGTTTTTGTCATCGTAGTTTTGCGGTTTCTTTATTTCGTGTCTTCGCGTTTTTGTAACTTAATGTTTTCTCATTTTCGACATCTTACTCTCGCGTTTTCCTCATCGTGTTTTCAAATTTTCGTCATCGTGTTTTCGAGTTTTCGTGTTTCCGTGTTTCAAATTATATCATACATTCGCAATCAGGCCCTAACCGAATTCACGTTGTATTCATTTCTTAGACAAACGGACCTCGCAAATTGTTTCTAGTATCATACTACTCATTCAGGCAGATGAACAAAGAATTTTAGAGATATTTAGATCTTGCAATCCTTTTATGTTCCAACTTTACGTATCGTATGTAAAATAAATCTACATTACTAAAATTTATTTGAACAAATTTTATTGAACTGTATTTTGCCGTTTAATCATTTTGATTTTCTTTTTTACCGACAAGAGTGCAATGACCCTTTAAGTTAAATGTTTTAATGCATTCACTCATCAAAAAGAAATTGTGCATGAAAAACATTTTTGTATAAGTTTTTTTTTAGGAAAATGCTGTCGAAACCTCCCCATGACTAAAACGTTAGTTCCAGCTTTTCAAGCGAATTAGAAAATTGATATCTTATTGTTTAGTACAATAAATATTGATAAAAATAAGCTTGGCATTACGTGATGACTTGATAGAGAGATTTGACAAGTTTGAGAAAACCCCTTAGTTAATCTCCGTTTCGGTCTTCCAACTTCGTTTTCACTTAAATTCGCAAATGTCTATTATAAGGTTCCGCGATTGTAACCAAATCGAAGTGTGAGAACATTGACCTGTCATAATGTTGAGAGATAATTTCAACAAATATATAATATCAAGAGGGAAATTCATAGACAATTTAACGAGGGGACTGGACTTTAAGTTCGAAGTTCGAAATATCGGGTGTTTGAATTATCAAAGGACAATGCATATGAGATACAGGTATATAGGCGTTTTACCGGAGCGAGATTCGAGGTAGAAAAATCTACGGTTTTCATATTATCATAGTTTGAATTAAAAAAGTTGGACTGTATATGAAAGGTCGAATCCAACGATTTTTGCGCATAAAATTTTAAACAACGACCGTTTATTAATATCACTCGAATGTGTTTTGTGTTACAAGTATATTTAAATAAAATACCTGACCTTTTCAGAATTTTAATGCAATACAAAATGCCATATATTTTTTTTTAAGAATGTTTTGTAATTTTACAGTATAAATAAGTACTAATTGGGTAACATAAACAATAAAAACATGCAATTATCGTTAATGGATCATCCACACACATATCAGGACCATTAGAAAAAGAAAGAGAGAGTTTAGGCGTTTGTTTATGCTGTTTTTTGTAGTCAGGCGAGTGTTCTTTTCAGTGACATATCATGTTTCCATCACCATTTATTACTAAACATCCGATATTAAAGATATTGTTTTGAATCTTGTATAAAATGGACTAGCAGTTACAATCTAGCGTGTACATGACATGTGTGTAGACTTCGAAGAAAAACTAGTCCAGCTTAACAACATGGATATTATCGTTGTTATCGGCCGCTATGAGTGACGATCTGTCTCTGTCATAGCACAATGCCAGTGTTCTATACAGCTTGTCTAAAGATATCGTATCAAGCAGCCTGGCACCATCACCGCTGACCTTATACAGCTTGTTTACTGACCAACTGCCAACCCAAACATTGTCTCTATCATCCACACATACAGCTCTAGCATCAGGAAGATCGAGAGAGTTCAGGAGGTTACCGAAGCTGTCTATTGTTATCAGTCTAGTATCCCCAACAGTAATATATATCCTGTTTCCATCACCACTTACTGCTATCCCTCTGATATAAACTGAAAAGCTCTGAAATTTATATAAAGTCGACCTGTTGTTACCATCTAGCGTGTACGTGTATACAGCATCATCAGACGTCACGTAGAGCTTGTCGTTATGACAGGTTATACTATAACACCAATGATTGGTTGTCACGGTGTTCCTCACTGTCATACTGGAGACGTCCGCATACATCAGCTGATAGCCCACAATGACCGCAGCAACATTGTTCCCTATGTAACATACACCACGGGGATTACCAGGTAGATCATCACATACACTGATCACATTGTAGGCACTGTCCAGCTTCTTCAGTCTCTTGTTCCAGAAATCTGCCAGGAGGATCTCACCACCAGATAACGTACAGCATTCCCAGATAAGACAGCTCTCCTTATCACTAACTATCCTCACATTGTACTGTCTCACTGACTGAACTGATCTCACAACCTGAAGACTGAACATAATGATATATGTAAATATGTGACTGCATTTTCGTCATCAGAATTAAAAAGGTTATGATTTTATCATTAATAATATATGTAGTATCATGTTTGCATCAAAACTTGTTTGATCACCGTGATATAATATATTTGAATATCAGAAATTTCGTAAATAATGATGCGCAAAATATAAATGTTCTTTGATGCTAATAGTTACCAATAATTATAAAAATAATTAAAAACTAATATCTGCATGAAATAGGAAAGTTGTTTAATCAAAGTCTGTCGTTAGTTTATAATGTAATATATACATAAAAACAATTAGCGAACGAAATACGAGTCAGGGAACGAGAATTCACTGATACAACTATTGTGGTGAAAACTGTATTTTTTGCATGACTATAAGTTATATCTGCTGTTTCAAATAAAACACTGGAAAGAAGTAAATATACATGCATACAAGGCAATAAAAAAGTGTTGTGTTTAAGAAATAAAATAAAACTCAGAATGAATATCTGTTTTTGCCGCTTAATTTCATTTAAAATGCATTTGCTGGCATAGCTAAAAAATGACATCTAAATAAATGAAGACATTCTCAGATAAATGACGTCGTAGTGCTTTTGCTACAAAGGGCTAATACCAAAGAGTTGTCATGACATGCATGGCTAATACCACATAGGGCCCATGTCAGATACGGCTCATGTCGTATAGGGCTAATGACGCACATGGTTAATACCACATCGGGATGATGTCTTATAAAGCAATTGTCGCATAGGACAAAATGTCATATAGGGCTCGTGATACACATGGCATATCTAACATATGGCTCATGAGGTAAAGGGCTAATGGCACATAGGACGCATAGAGCTCACGCTGTATAGGGCTAAAGTACCGAAGAGCTCATGTAAAATACAGCAGATGTCCTATAGGGCGTATTTACTATAGGGCTCAGATTGCCTACAGCAAATGCCGAGTTTTGAAACTGATGTTGATAGTTTGTTATGGCATGTCGGACAATTCCCAAAGCAAGAATTTTTGTCACTTTTATCATTCGCCAAATTTAGCGCTATATATCAATTTGGGATATTGGCGATCAGCAGCAAGTGCCCTGCATTATACTCCCAAAATACTAACCCCGTCACGTGACCTGATTTCTTAGTATTGTCCTTGGAAGGTGTCCAGGAAGTCCATACCCCTCTCTTTTCATGAAGAGCACTTGTCGCTGTAAGATTCAGTGGTGGTGTATTCCTGAAATGTAGAAGGTATGATTTTTAAATTCTTCGGGATATTAAAACTAATTTGACTTATTGAAGTCTATTTGATGTTTTTAAGTAGTCGAACACAAAATTCAACGATTAGTGTAAACAATTCTTATAACAATTTAAACTATTAGACTCTTCTAAAGACTATTTTCTGTCAGTTAAATTTAGACTTCTGCAATGATAAATTTAAGTAAGGACGACGATAAAAGGATGATGCACTAGAGATGCATGTTAATTACACAAGAGACTGACCTATCTTTTGTGGCATTAGTGTTTCTAATATCTTTCGGGTTAATATACATGAATTTACACGTAAACATACATGCATCTACACGTAAACAAATTCAAATTTCGATATGAACTACAATGCATTCATTAAAGGTAATAAGGTTGCGTTAAACCAAATCACGCAGTATTCGAATAAAGTCAGCTGTAATTTTTTTTTCACTTCATCTGGGTTCCTTTAAATCCTTATAAATCGCCCTGTTTGGGGTTTGTTTGCAGGGAAAAGATGGCAGGAAAGGAAACGAAAGCAATTTTATCCTTTATCATGTTTGTCAGAGGCGGACTAGTTTCGGGCCAGCGGATGTATATTTGTGGCACCGTATTTGAGATACATGTACTGCGTTTAAATTAGGGTCTGATCGGTAAGGGGTCAGTAATTTTCTTACAAGTCAGTTAAACCCCCTATTTCCAGTGTGTTTTGTATTATTATAGATGAAATGTCGATCTTCATCCGAGGTATCGTTTCCATAGATGATATTTTTATCTGTTAAAATTCATAATTTTCACAGAGAGATATCCAAAAATACTTGCGCCGTCACGTGACCGGATTCCATGTATGGTACCAATGAAGCCGATACTTCTCTCCTTGTATAAAGAACAGTTGTCGTTCTAGGATCCTGTGTTAGCGACTTTCTGAAATATAGATCTGAAGCTATAACTGACGTTGAAAGTCTCTCCGGACTGATAACTCAAGGCGATTGGTTGGACTTTGAGAGCACAGATATGAGTTTGGTTCACTTGAGATGCATGTTCATCCCGCCAGCGATGTTTAGCAAATGACCTTTCTGAGGTGGTGACAGCATTGACATCTGACAATATGGGACGCCCATTGTGTAACAAATGTACAGAGTATGAAGGTTTTTTTGTAAAATTGTGTTTGACCTGGAATCAGTCTCATTTCAAATAGGTTGAGCACGAAATTTATATGTTTGTTATTGGAAGTTCTAAAATTACTTTTGTTTTAAATATCAGCTAGTTGCAATATCTCAGCCAATTTCATTTTCGTCATCAGAATTGAAAACAGTTATAACTTAATAATAATTTATATCATATTATGTAGGATAATATATGCACTGAACATTGTAGAAAATTAATCTACATTTTAGTCATTAACTGATTTGCTCAGAAATTGCCTTATATATTGTAAGCATACTATAATAATTGTTCTTCTATGGTGATTTTTCTCGGTAATAGGAAAATAATTAAAAACTGATATATGTACTGTATGAAATAGGAAAATTATAAAAAAGAACTTACCGTTATATTATAGTGTAATGCATGTACATAACTACGTAGCTTACAAATACTTCATATGAGTCAGGAAAGAGAATTCACTGATTCAAATATTTGGTTGAAAACTCTATTTTTTCATAACTAGAAGCAATATCAGTTGTTTAACATAAACCATTGGAATGAAGGAAATATACATGTATACACAGCACTGTTTAAATGTTATATTTAAAAAATAAAACTCAAGAGACGAAAACCAGGTTTACATTTGAAGTACTCATAGGAATCGAAGTATTTTTGTAAATAAACTAGAATTATCACTGAAAGATATTAAATACCCCCACTTGTGTGCTTGATACTTGAACTGGGAACGCTTATTGTATTTTAGTAACAGTTAACAGTGACCTTGACCCCACCACGCCAATTTTCAATACAGGCACTACCTATATTACAATTTTCACCTGAATATCTCATTCCGAACTAAAGGTATTGAGCATATACAGTCTTTTCTATTTAAGTTACAGTGACCTTGACCACAGACGCCTTACTTTCAATTCCAAAAGTCATCTTCAGAGAATTCACCAATACACCAATTTTTTTTTCAAGAATCTCATTCCAAGATAAAGTTACTGAGTGAAAATAAAGTTTTGAAGTTTAAATAAGTGACCTTGACCTTGACCCCAAGGACCCCAAAATCAAACATAACCTGTATCTTGTTAAGTTACATCTGTGTTCCAAAAACAATGAATTTAATCTGTGGAGTATTTCACAAGTTATTTTCCAGAAAGCATTTTTCGTTTTTTAGTTACACGGACCTTGGCATTAAACCCACCAGCCTATAAAATCGAACTGCATTTTATGATGTAACACGTGTGTTTCAATTTTTTAAATATGTGATGCCTTTCAGAAGTTATCACCCAGAAACGATTTTGCTATTTTTAGTAACAGTGACCTTGACACTGATCCCACCAAACCCAAAAATCCAACTTGACCTGTATCTTATGATGTTACATATGTGAACCAAAAATTATTTAAATCTGTCTTCATGAGTTATCATCCGGAAATGATTTTTCTAATTTTAGTAACAGTGACATTGACACTGATCCCACCAGCCTCAAAATCCAACTTGACCTGTATCTTATGATGTTACATATGTGTATCAAAAATTATTTTAATCTGTCAAACCCTTCATGAGTTATCACTCGGAAACGATTTTTCTATTTTTAGTAACAGTGACCTTGACCCTGATACCACCAGCCCCAAAATCGAATTTGACCAGTACCTGATGATGTTACACATGTGTACCAAAAACTATTTAAATCTGTCAAGCCCTCGTGAGTTGTCATAAGTCTGTCCAAACTGTGTTTTAAATTCTTCGGGATATTAAAATTTAATTCGACTTATTAGTGTCTGTTGCATGTATGTAAGTAGAGGAAACGTACGGCAAAATTTATTGACTTTCAAAACTAAGTCTTCAACATTTGTTCCAAAAGAGTATTCTAGTAATCGATTGGTTGGACTTGGAGAGCAAAGATTTGAGTATCTTTCACTTGAGATACGTGTTTATCCCACCACAGACGTTCAGCAAATGAACTTTCTAAGGTGGTGTCAGCACTGACAACTGACAACAATACGTGATCCCCATTGTGTAACAAATGTACAGAGTATGATGGTTTTTTTTTGTAAAATTGTGTTTGACCTGGAATCTGTATCCTTTGAAAAAGGTTGAGCACGATACGTATGTATGTTATTGGAAGTTCTAAAATAACTTTTGTTTTTAAATTTCGGCTAGTTGCAATATCTCAGCCAATTTCAATTTCGTCATCAGAATTGAAAAAAGTTATAATTTAATAATGAAATATATATGTAGGATAATGTATGCACCGAACATTGTAGAACATTGATTTATATTTTTATTCAGTAACTGATTTGAAGATCAGAAATTGCCGTATTTGTTGTCAGCATAATATAATAATTGTTCTTCTATGGTGATTTTTCTCGGTAATAGGAAAATAATTAAAAACTGATATCTGTACTTTATTGAATAGGAAAATATTAAAACAAGAACTTATCGTTAGATTATAGAGTAATGTATGCATATAAACACGTAGCAAACATACTTCATATGAGTCAGGGAACGAGAATTCAATGATATAAATATTTGGGTGAAAACTCTATTTTTACATGACAAGTAGCAATATCTGTTGTTTAAAATAAAACATTGGAATGTAGGAAATATACATGTTTACCAGGCAATGGTAAAAGTTTTATGTTAAACAAAAAAAAAACCCAACTCAAAACGAATATCTCTTTATGTCGTTAAATTTCATTTAAAATGCATTTGCTGGCATAGTTGACATCTTAATAATTGAATAAACACGTAGCAAACAAATACTTCATATGAGTCAGGGAACGATAATTCACTGATATAAATATTTGGGTGAACACTCTATTTTTACATGACAAGTAGCAATATATGTTGTTTAAAATAAAACATTGGAATGTAGGAAATATACATGTTTACCAGGCAATGTTTAAATGTTATATTTAAAAAATAAAACAAACGATACGAAAACCAGGATTTTATTTGAAGTACTTATAGGAATCGAAGCATTTTTGCAAACAAAATATATCATGTTGATAATTGCTGAAACTGAAAAATCAAAAAGAAAAATCAATTTTTAAAGTTAGTAACAACTAAACGGTGTATGTCAAAAAATAAAAATTAAACATTGTTTTGCGTGGAGCACACGTAGATTACAATCATCAACCAGGACCACCCTACCCAACCCTTAAAGAAATTTGTATTGTTTTGAGATTAGAAATTATGTAAGAATGAAAAAATAATTAAACAAAATTAAAGTCGGGGTGGGGGGCGTGGGAGAGGAGGCCCACCACCACTGTCAGCCCCATCCCTGAAGAAGAGTCTGCCAGTCTGAATTTAATTTATTTATTAGTCAGATGTAACAGCGTTGAAAAGACAGTGTATTGTAGACGGATGAAACTATAAAAACTATTATATTATTGTGCCATTTTGAAGGATGGTTGAAATACCGGTTCTGCAAATACTGCAAAATGTAAATTGATTTGAAATGATTTTTTTTCCACATGGGAACGAGGAAAGATGAGGTCCTTCACATCCTCCTTTTTAAAACTGTTGACATGTCATGAGTGTTTTTGGACCAGGTGTGCATAAAATAAAATAACTCGACATATACCATAATATAGTGATCTGGATGCAGAATGATGCAGAAAAGCTTTTCCAAATTATCAGCATTTTATTCATTTTATATTTTTAAGTCGAATATTTTCAACCTTTATGTCTATCTATGACTAATACAAGTTGCATGTTTTATATTATCTAGCATCGCTAACAATAAATGTGCGCTTGAATGGAAGGCAGTGGCACGGTGACAATAGAATGAAAGAAAGATTGACATAAGCGAATGCATTCTGCATAAAAGAGCGCCTTTGTGATCACACATCGTAACTGTTTGCCTTTGCATTGTGCCTTCTCGCATTCGGCATCATCTCTTCGCTCAGTTTCATTCGTGTTTGTTTTTTTTCTTTGAGAGCAACAAGCAAGAGGCTCAGAGACTTTGTCCAGTATCCTTTGTTCTTACAATGTACTCGTTTCCAGTTTCAAAAGAGTTTTTTTTGCTAACAACAACAGATTATTTATTTTTACGAGTGCCATTATATAATAAACACGTGTAGCGCGTGTTAAAAAGCACCAAGATAACAATTGTCTGATAGATATTTCATTGCATTATTTTCCAAAAACAAAGATTACGAATATAGAGAAGCGTTGCATAATAGTAAAGTTATCATTATAAAAATTACATACCGCGTCTCGTAAACGGGTTTCTTTGTACTGTCTATGTAGGGTATCCGAGAAGTCGATATACCACTCTGTGTATGAGGATCATTGGCCCTTCTAAGATTCAGTGCTAGTGGTTCCCTGGAATATTCAGGCTATAACTAAAGTTAAAAGTCTTTCCAAACTGATAACTCAAATAATCCGTTTAACTTGGAGAGCGGAGATGTGAGGATCGATCCTTTGTGATGCATGCTAATCCCACAAGAGACATTAAGCTACTGACCTTTCTAAAGATGTATCAGCAACGTTTCCGTATACATTTTCAGTTTTAAAATTATTGTTTTAAATATGTGTATACCTTGCATCCGTGGAGAAAACATGAAGCGGAAATTTCTATCTACTTGTATCAAAGTGCGATTCTACAACTACAAAGTGCAATATCGATAATTTATACATAATCGTACAAGATCGATTGTTGTCCTTGTAAATTCCCTTATCGAGACTTTTTGGGTGAAGGCAAACACCTTGTAAGGACCTAACCGGATATTCTTAATCATGCACACTTTTACTAAATTTATGTTTGGATAATTATGCAATATATGAAAATAACCCTGGTTATAAAATGGCTTATATATATGCACACAGAAATGAGTGTACCCATCCGATTGTTGTAAGATGTCAGGTCACTGTAAATTGACACACGACCAGTAATTTTCTTGCTAGAAACAGTCAGAAAAACAATGTACAATTGACAACAGGGGGCGACAACCAACTCGCAGTTTTAATACCCACCGACACTAAAATACTTAATGCAAATATTTGTGTGATCTCCTCAAAATTTTGTTATTTCGCCTTCAATGTTTCGTTACTTAGTATATTCGCCTCGAAAGTCAAAAGGCGAATACACGACAGATAAACAGTTTTAGAACTTTCTTGTTTCCGTGTCTTCGACATTTCGTCTTGCCGACAAGAACACACGAAGGCAGAAATCAGCTACCACATACTGACTTCGGAAATACAAAACGACGGATAAAGAAATAGTCAATAATTTCAACTATTTATACATGTAAAACACAATGAATACCAAAGTTTTACAGATATTTTATTTTGTGTTGCAGTGCATAATGATATCCAATAAAAATAAAACCTTCAGCCTTTAGAAATATTAAACGGGCACTAGCTTTATACTAGCTTTGTATTGTGTAATAACATTAAAATACAAACATAAGGCCTAAAATATGTAATTATGTATTGTGTGGGTTTCCTAATCGATAACGAACATAAAACTTACCGCTCATTATTGTTAGAGAGCTCTGATTGGTCGTCATCTAAAATATTAAAATATATGGAATTTAGAAATACAACCATAACCGTAATAGTACTCACTGGATATTGCAACCAATTAATTTGAGTTTATCAATTCTACGCATATTTTGTATTGAAAGATCCATGTTTTATTTGCGCATAAATATTCTAATAAATGAATGAAAATACATGATCTCGTTATTTCATAACACTTCGAGTTTATCTTAATTACCATTGATTCATCAGTTACTTTATATCATATAATGAACGTCACTAAGGCAAGGACGGTTTTCCCAAGTCGTTACGGTAGTGGAGTAATTCTGAGAAACGCCTATGAAATCTTCTCCTGCCATTACGGGCGCACCGATGGGCACTTGTTGGGTACCAAACAACCCAACAAATGCCCATCTGTGAGAACTTTCCATTCATTCCGTTAGTCTCTTATTGGGTAGTTTTTCGCTTGTTGGGAAGTTTTAAACAAAAGAAATACCCAACAAATGCCAATCTGTAGGAGTGTCCGTTTAAAATGTCCATTTTAAAGATTATTCACTAAAAGAATTAGTAAAAGATCAATAAAGATATTTCGTTCGAATCAAAAATTCACGTATAAATTCGATGCAATCAACAAATTGACGTGATAATTTATCTATAGTTACCTGATATAATAATTATTTCTGAATCTTCCTGCTTGATAGGCATTCGGTGTCTAGTCAACTCTACTGGATTTAACAACAACGGATGCGGAGCAATCTCTCTGATAGAGGTTTGGAACTTTTCTGTCTCTCCAGTAACAACCACCTGCAGCTTTCCAGCTTTAACTTCTACATGCAACCAATCCAATACACTGAACCATTTGTTCACTTCCATCATGTCAAACCGGTATTTGCCACCAAAGTCATCGATGATCACTAGAACTGTTATTCGAGGATCTATTTTATCGATGTCGCCAGGTGAGCGGAGGAACAGGACCTCTTCAGATTTATACGACTTTGCCAAAGCTACAGCTGTAGAAGTTTTGCCAGATTTCGGTGGCCCAGTTAAAGCAACCATCCGGTGACTCTTTAACAAATGACTGGCTTCCTCTAACTTAGCCCCACCAATGTTTTCGATGTTTTTGGAATAATTATCAAGTATTCTGTCTGTCATATCTGCAGATATAAGACTTTCCTTCAGAAGAATTATCAAATACATTATCTTTGTGAGATTAAAGAATTTTACTAAATGTTTACAGAAAGTTAGAACCTTAGTATTAAGTTAAAACCTGTAATCTTCATTACGCTTTCGTTTGTTTTAGAAACTTCGGATAAAAGCACAAAAAGTATCGAGCCTTACTAATAATTAGAAATAAAGTGTCATCGAAAATTATTAAATACAATACACAATTATAAATTTGACACTAATAAAGCGGCCAAAACTACACTACTTATACTCGTATAATCATGTAATACACTACTTATACTCGTATAATCTTGTAATACACTACTTATACTCGTATACTCATGTAATACACTACTTATACTCGTATAATCATGAAATACACTACTTATACTCGTATAATCATGTAATACACTACTTATACTCGTATAATCATGTAATACACTACTTATACTCGTATAATCATGTAATACACTACTTATAATCGTATAATCATGTAATATGAAAACAATCAGTTGAAAAAGTTTGTTTTATTTTTTTACTTTTTAAAAGGTAGGTAAATGTTCAAAATTATTACATTATTGGGTTCCATATTATATAACGAACGTTGTGTATGGCACGCGGTTTAGTAATACTCAAATATTCCGATACAAGTACATGTAAAAGTAAGCCCGGTATGCAGTAATACGTATTGCAGTGAATGCAGCATATCGTAAACTCAATCATTTTGTTCTGTTTGTAAAGTCAGTGGTAATTTTCCAAAAGCGGGTGTTGATGCACGATAGCTCGATTCAGCAGTCTGTGTTTTAGAAACAAAAAACAAAAAAAAAAACACTTACACCTCGGGAAATCCATACTGTGACCAACATGCTTTAATGATTGGTAAGTGGCTGAAAACCATACAGATGGAGCAGTAAATATATTTGTAATACCGAATAATACACAACTGTTCGAGACAGCTTGTACAGAGGATTAATCACTTTGTTTTAACAACCAATTAATAGAAAATATTTAAATTGTTGTTCACACACTTAGATAGCAAATGAAACAAGAACTTGTAAGATCTCCAATAAAGTAATGACAATGAATTAAAAGGTAATTGGTATCCTGTTAATTCTCTTAAATAAAACGTGTTGCTTTCTGAAAAGCATTTTTAAAGTAATGAAGCAATATATATCTATAACATAATTACTAACTGCTTCAATTACCCAGTCATCAAGCATACTATAATGTGAAAAACGCTTTCAAAGCAATAAAACAAAAATGTCTCATAAAACGTTTCTTTTATCCCTGTCATCGTGTTCTTGCTGATTTTACTCCAGGTGCTCTGGTCTCGGAAAGATCATTGAGTACCCGCCCTTTGGCTTTGCAATGCTATTAAATTCTTATGTTTATATGTTTGTATGCTTTTGCATGCAACATTGTTGAGCTGATGGGTGGGTTGGAGTTATTTCACCAAGACAATTTGTACTTGTTTTGTGATACGAGAACCTGTTGGGGCAAGTGTGAGGTTGGTGCACCCTAGAACCTGGTTTAAACCCCCAGTGGCAATTTGTTTTGCCACTGACCGTTCCAAGGCGGTATCCCCAAAGGTTCTCTTGTTTATTAAGTGTTTGTGGCGTCCTATTTGAATTGACATACATATATAAAACATGCGCTCTCTATATCTTCCTCTCTTCTTTTTCGCTGCGTGGGGAGGCTGTGTTTTATGAGTGTGGCGATTCCTGATATGCATATGTTGCTTTTTTAAAGTTACATATATTTTACCTGCTGTAAGATCAACAGGCTGATCCTCCGAAGTTGTCAGAAGGACAACTTCGTCCAACAGGTCATGTTCTCGGGTTCGTTTTAATTCACTAAGATAGTCCACATCTGTGACAAGAATAAAATCTAGGTGATTTGTGCCATCTTTTGGTTGCACGGTATGAAGTATGCCGTCAAAAATATCAGCCATTCCATGGGCTTTGTGAGCGTCATAAGAAACATTTCCAAAAGGATCCCGACAAAGGACAAGATCGATGTCTTCTGGATCAATATGGCGCCAGTTAGAAATGTCTGTCATCTCAACACATCTGTTGATGTCGTATTCAAGGTTCTTTATTGCAAATAAAGCAGTTTGCAGGAGAAAACTGTTGCTATTTCCCGCTACGATCACGTGATGTTTCTCGCGTAACTTTGTTCTTACGTTTGTAATTTCTGCTGGTGGTGAAAAATTCTCGGGTAGCTCTAAATCTAGTGTAAGCTTGAACTGTTCTGAAATAATGAAGAATGTGAAAAACTCATAAATGATAGTGCCTCTAGCTGGGAGCGAACCCGCACCGTCACGGCGACAGCGCCTAGCCCTGCAATTCCTGCAACGCAACCAATTGAGCTAACCGGGACAACCACAAAAAAGGTTGATCGGATAGTCCTAATATACGTAACAATCACTGCGTGAAATCGGTAACGAGTTATTTTATTGATAACAGTACTGACTATATAACGAAAGTTTTATAACACGGATGCGCATGCTATCTTAAGTTTAAACATTTGTTTAAAAAAACAAACAAAAACGAGAATGTGTTTCGCAATACACATAGAAAATAAATAGAAATTCTTATTGAACACTTGTTATTCCAATTGCTGATTCACTTATCCCAAAGTTAAACTATTAAAAGGGTATTTGATGATATAAAAAGATCTATTCTGGAACAAGATAATACACTTCCTCAATTTAAACTTTACATAATGTCGTGAGCAAACAACCATCAATGTGGCGAATGGGAGTGTTTGGGTGAATGGGGAGGGGTGTGCCGAAAGACTGTAAAAAGCAATCCCTCGGAGATGCAAATATAACAATATTTATTGAAAAAAGACTACAGAGAGACGTTTTAATAATCGATTGGCAGAGAAACTGTTGTTTTTAACAGAGCTTACTTATTAGTCTGCAAAGTATTTCATCAACGGTCTTCAGACGCTTTGTTTTCTCACCTGAAACGATAAATACGACATAAAGGGTTGAGTTTTCATGTATTGTAGTATTTAAGTATCTTCCTGAAATGCCTTACTTTAAATAGCCATCAGTTTGCCATAAAGAGAATTAGCGAATTTGCCGAAAAACGGGCTAATGTAACAGTTGTTTGTCTTTATAAAAAAATGGAATACCAGTTGGTCTTATTTTGAACGTCATAAATTCATCAAGTCACCTACCCGTCGGTCTCGTTTTTGTGACGCATACTTGACGTAATTTCGTCGTTGTTTCTATGGTGTTGGCGGCTACAGAGATCATGTTCGTGTTTAGTTCCTCTGTTTTTGTTGTCAATCGCTTCATTTCTTCTTTCATCACGCATAATTCATGCCTCATTTCTTTACCATTTTCTTCGTAAAACTTTATAAGACATTCTGCTAGATTTGGCATATTGCTATTTCTTGTTTGATCTATTTTCTTGCGAATGTCATCTTCATATGTTCCGCTTGAGACATCTCTAGCTAAGGTTAGTGTAGCAGTTTCAAGCCGCATCCAGTAGTCCTCAAAGTCATCGTCAGACATATCGCTAGTGCTGCCGATGTGTTGCAACTCATTGCGAATCGTTCTAATTTCCACGAGTGAACAAGCAATTAGAGGTTGTACTTGAAACAAGTTTGTTATCAGTGTCACAAGCAAAGTTACATCCCACTTGTTCTCATCTGGTACTCCATTTGCAGGAAACAGCAATCGGTACTGGTCATTACGAAGTATAAGCTTACAAATGTGGGATTTTCGTTGAAATAAATAGCCGCGTAGGTCGGAGAATGTATGTTTTAAGTCCTCTTGTGCACGTTTAATAAATAGCCTCCGCAGTGGTTCACAGCAAATATCGATGACGAAGCAAATTAGGCGATGGTACTTGTCAGCCATTCTGAAAGAAAAAAAAAAACATATTCTTTGATGACAATCTACTTTACCTCCATTAAAAATGATTGCTTAATGTCATGGCCTCAATGTGACAGCGTATATGGTAATAGTTCTTTCGATGATGGCGTGTTTGCCAAAATACCTGTAAATGTAAGAAGTAGCAGAACCTAAAGGAGAATTTATTTGTTCTTGCCGCGATATACGTATATTTACACATTTCCAGCTGAAAATAAACTCGATATCGAGTTATTTGATGTCTCCAAGTTCAAACCTAAAAAATGAACATTTATCAAAATCATAAATATTATTTTAGGGATTCTGTAACACTAAATGTTGGACATTTAGGAAATAAACTCTTAAAATTTACTGAAATTGGGTAAGTTGGATTTCTGCTCAAGTTTCTATAATTTCCAACTTCCAGTATTTTGTTTTCACAACGAATATTCCAGCAGCAGTGCTTACGAAAAATATCAGTACAGTAGAAACTGTTCAGCATCTATGTCCTTAAGCGAAATTTATAATGGATTTCTTACAATTTGCTAGTTTTTTGTTGCTATTGTTGGACATACGTGCTCTCTTCCGACGCTTATCAGTTGAGTTACTCACTATGCATGTTAAAATCTTCCCTGTGTTTATATACACGTATTTCAAGAAGCAAATAAAGAAGTGAAATATACATATTAGGAATCGCCACACTCAGAAAACGCACGTTCTCCATGTAGAGAAGGAGTAGAGAGAAAAAGAGCGCATATGTTTATAAGAATATCAATTTCAAACAAGACACCACAATCAATGAAAATGAGAACCCTTGGGATTACCTCCTTAGAACGGTCAGTGGCAAAACAATTTGACACTGGGGATTTAAGCAAGGTTCTAGGGTGCACAAACTCACACTTGCTCATAGCAACAAACAAGTACACGTTGTCTTCGTGAAATAACTCCAACCCACCCACAACAGCTTTACAATGTTTCATGCAAAATCACACAAAAATATAAGAAGTTAATAGTATAACAAAGGAAAAAGACGGGTACTCCATGATCTTACCGAGTCAAAGCAGAAAGAGTTAGCATTGATCGCTACCATAAACCAAACACAACATTTTCTAGCTTTATATCAATCTACATTTTCCTCTTGTTTTAACTAATTTTTACTAAAATCTGTCGGTATAATAGTCTGACAGTGATCAAATTGTAAAGTTAACAGAATTCTTTCATTAAAATTTTATAACTCAGTTGCAAACATTACAGATGCTCGTTTTATTCCACAAAAAGTAATCAATAAATCTTAGCGAGATATTATTTGACATAAACATGTTATACTTACGCCGTTAGTATTCTTATTTCTTCAACTTAAATCGAAATTACCTATTAATCACATCCTCCAGCAAAAGTACTTCCATTTATTAAATATCAGAAATAACTCAAAAATGTAGTGAAAAAAAAGAAAACAGGAGTAATCATTTTTATTGTCACAGAAGATGAAACGTTCCAAGTATAATGTTAATAGGACAATGATTTTCGAATTTGAATCCAACATCAAGTTTTATATAAATATCATATGAAACTGGCATAAGTCAAATAATTGTGAAAAGGGGGTTATCATTTTTGTTGCCAAAGATGGCTTTGTTCATAAATAAGAAACATTTCAAGTATTAGATTAATAGGACAATGACTTTTAAAGTTATAGGCAACATTAAGTTTCATATTAAGGTCATTTACAAAGGGCATAACTTATATGAAATGTGAAACACGAATTATCATTTTTTGTTGTCAACGATGGCTTTTTCATGAAGATGATGTATCAAAATAATAGGACAAGTAGTTTCAAAGTTATAGGCACATTTTACAAAGTTGGGGAAATCCCAGACGACGATGACGACTCCGCTGCCGGACAAAAGATTCCATATGTGTCTACCTGCTATTGCAGGCGACATAATAAAGATATTTTTGTACTATTTTTGTGCAAATTTTTATTGGACTAAATTTATAGATTTCGATAAATTTCTTTTTATAGATTACATTTCAGAAACGACTGTAGAAGGCCCTATTATCAATAATGCACTTTAAAACACTTCCTTTTAACTAATTAAATTTCTAAAGTTATGCGTAAAATGATAAAAAATGTGCTTGCAATAGTAGCATGTACTTAGTTATTATTGATAAGTCCTAATGATGCTATATTAATTGTTACGTTCTATTTAAAGTAATGAAATTGTTGCTTTGTTATACATCCGTTATTCTTACCTTTTGTGTAGTCGTATTCCTTAACTTAAAGCAATTTTAGTCTTTAAACACTCTCATCCTCCAGTTATAATACTTTTAACAATAATATCTGACAACAAACCTTAAGATATCACATAAATTTAGTAACGGAAAGGTTTTCCCAGAGCTAAAAATAAATGGAATCCCGACGGTTGTGTTTATTTTTATCGGTGACTTAAACATTGTCTTCCCAAAAGGTTTTTTAAATCGCCTAAAATTTAAATGATTCATTCAAAGCAGATTCAAAACATTGTGTTCTAACAACTGTTGATTAAACTCAGTTCAAAACATAATTAGTTTAAATTATTAAAAAATTGGTTTTATTAATTAATATTATTATAATTTAAAATAATTAACTCGGTGGAGGCAGTTTAAAAGTCAGTATCTTGAATTCGAGTTGTTCGTGTAAGATAAACATCGGAGTGGTCCTTAAATAAAAACATCTTGTGAAATTAAACTACTGTGGTATCATTATATTTTGCGCGGAATTTAATTTCGCGCTTTTTTTTCGCGCTAGGCGAAATGAGCGAATGCAAACCTCAGCGAAATAATTTAAAATTAAAATAATATTTTATAAAAGAAACGTAACAGTTTTCGGTTTATCTGAAAGAAAAAATATATCAGTTTTCTACATAAATGTCAATTTTAGAATATAGATGTTATTGTATAAAGCATTTTGTTATATTACGTGTGCAATGCGATCGTCGATTTCTTCAACACCTTGTTCTTATTGCTGTTAGGCTTCAGTCTAACTTGTTTTAATCGAATATGAGTGATATTTATGAAATAACACATTATAAAACAATCTTTAATTATAATAGAATGTCATTTAATCAACAGGAAATCTGTTTAAACTTAAACATGTACGACAACTTGTTGAAGATTAATGTGAAAGCTTCACGCCATGGCAACAACGATCAGCAAGATATACAATGATCTTTACAATTGAAACCGAAAGTAGAAAACTAAAATACCGTAGATAAATCTGAAATCTCATCAATAGTGTATTGTATAACTCTTATTGAACCAGACATTGCATTTAGCAAGATATGCGATGATCTTTCCAATATAAACCGAAAGTAGAAAACTGGAAATATAGATAAATCAGGAGTCTCAACAAATGTGCATTGTATAACTCTAATTACATCAGACATTGCATTTAGTAAGATATGCAATCATCTTAGCAATCGAAAACGAAATTAGAAAACTGAAAAAGATAAATAAGTACGTTTGATATGCGTGTATTGTTTAAATCTAATAAAACCAGTTTATTCTATTTAGCAATGTAAACAATGCTCTATCTCTAAGAAACCGAAAGTAGAAAACTAAAATAGATAAATCAGAAATCACAACAAATGTGTATTTTATAACTCTATTCATACCAATCATAGCTGTACAATGTAAATAAAATTGTATACGTTTATTATTCTAACTTAAGATTATTCTTTGATTGGGTGATCTCGGAGGGACAACTTGATACCTACTGCCTCAAAACAAACTATGTCTGTGTTCCAGTATTTCTGCCTTGAATTCATTTCGATCAGTGGCTGCTCATTTTGTAACTGCCTGTATATTTCTAACCAGTTATGTAATAACATACGATTTCTTCCAAAAATTGTTTTCAGATTCTCATACCTTATTTTACAATATTTGTTCATGTACTTTTAACATGCTATATAGTAAATAATTATTGTTTAAACTACATTATATTTACATATTGTTATGAAATTGTTGCCCGGTTTACAACCCTGTCAAACAATGCGCCCTACCTTGTTGTGATATTTTATCTACTTATTTGAAATAAAACGAGATAAGAGCCAACAATTGTTCTTAAAACGAGAGCAGCAAGAGTGTCACTGTAAAATTTTATTTTATAAAATGTTGCGTTTGTTGGAAACTGTCTTTCTGTTTGTGTCGTTTCAAAGTGAACTGGTAGGTAAGTGATCGACTTAATTTGTAAAGTAGTTATTTGGAAACCGCCACAAAGTTCCTGATTCTGCGATATGTTTGTATGACCTAGGTTTAATATAAATTCCAAATAAGAAGATAAATTTCGAAAACTTAAATTAATAAAGTTATAACCATACGCGGACACTATGCCTTTACACTGATTTATCTTTGCCCTAATTTTACATTTTTATGACGAAACAATCCGGTCATTATCCTTCTTCAGCTGTTTATGTCACAATTCTAAAATTTTCCTTCTATGACAAAACACACAGAGGAAAGAATATTTAATAGTGTTTGCTCTGTTGGTATAGTTCCAATTTGAATTGTAGGAGAAAGTCGAAAAAGTTGACTATTCAATAAAATATGAGGCATAAGTATGACTGGTGTATTTTCAAATGAGTAGTTCAATACATCGATAGCAGTTAAATCTAGTCCGCTACTTTCAAAATCGTGTTTGCTTCAAGAAAAGCTCTTATCAGTTATAATATATTATATTTAATTTAATAGAGTTGCGTATTTTACGTAACAACGACTCTTATGACGGTGAAAAAATGTACATAGCTATGTTAGTGAATTCATAAGCAACCTTCAACCACATGATGGTGCCATGCCACTTTTTTAATAAAGATAGCTCGCCATTCATTCTATGTTGTTTCAGAGCTTAACCTATTCCTTGTGATAATTGAGAACAGTTTGATTGGGATATTTAGAGGATAATGCACGGCTGAGCGGGGCCGGGGCGTGATAATCGGCCCGAGAGGAGCATAACTTTGCGACCGAGTCATGACTTAAAGACTATAATCGCCTGAAATACTATTCAAATTTGTAACTATAAACAGTACGGTACATATATGTATCATTATAATTAAATGAACGCCTTGTTCTTCTGGACTCTATCAATTTCAACGTCTATCGAGTTTCTAAAACGGAGGAGTATTGAGCAATATTCAGTTCATGACACATACCTCATCTATTTATGTGAAATACACTCAAACCGTTGCTAGAGCCAATTTTCTAGAATTAAGGAACCCTCTTAAACTTTATAACGGACTGCACTAATTCAAGTTTATGTTTTAATGCGACTTTGCGAGACTCTCTTATCTATCTGAAATACATTCTCTAGCATAAAAATATACTAGCTTCAGGAAAGACGACGTGTACAGACGGATGGTTGCCATTCCAAGGCTCTTGCTACTTGTTTGGTCATAACGCCGTTCACTTCACAGAGGCTGAGGTATGGGTTGTTTACAATTGTTTGTGCAGCTTCAATCTGAAGTATTTGTCTGGCTTAATATTCTATCATATGTAACCGTGTTACAAAATAAAACAAAGTACAATACAAAAAGGACAAAATGGATAAGCTCTCAACTAATGGAATTATATATAAAACAGTCGGTCATTTTATTCTGGTGCAATGGTCAACGATAGGCCTTCCATATTTTGTTATCATCGACCATTCAATTGTTTTTGTTTTAATAACAGGTATATAGTCGCGAATGTTTAATGATCAGGTCGAGTGAACTTAATATCATAACATGAATTGATTGCATACATTTTGTGTATTTGTATGCTGCAAAAATTTGATAAAGTACCATGACCCGATTTAAATTCATTTAAGGTAAAATATTCATTAAATTATGAAAAGCCGCACTAGGAAACAGCGTCACTTTACAATAAACATTTAAAGTAGAGAGGAAAAGAGATTTCAATCAAATCAATTGTTACCTCAATGAAACGGGCAGCGACAAAACTGTTTGCAAATTAATATTAACAGGATACACCAACCTCACACTTCCTTCAACGTTTTGTCATATGGACAAACAAGTCGTAGTTAACTCGTAAACTAAGCTAGAATCTACCAATCTTTTCCTGTTTGTTGCATGCAAAAGCACACAAACATATACACGTAAGAGGGTTACATCTATTGAGGCGAAATGATTAGGTATTTGATAACATTATTTAGACTAGAGCACAAACATTTAAATCAGCAAGATAACGGTTTCAGAAATAAAAGAAACTAATCGAGCTTCTATGTCTATAAGATTTCTTTAGAAACATTTATAAATTCTTAAACATCGATACTTTACGTAAGGTAAGCAAAGCTATCAGCTGTAAATGATTACAAAGGATACAGAACGTTGTACAGTATGCTAGTAGCATTTCTTTTTGAATTTACAGATGTTTGGACAAATAATATGTTATTATATATTTCAATTGATTGCTTTACTCAAGTATTTGCCTTTTTAGCTCGAGGTCATTATGGTTTACTTTACGGACACGAAAAGGAAATGTTTATAATCTCAGACTTCCCGAAAGTTGCCAGACCGAAGGACCTGTCTGGTAAAATTTCAGCCGGTCAGACATGTTTTCTAATGTTATCTGACCGAATGTCAGACAAAAATGTGAACTCCTAATACTTTATTATACCTTTTTAACATGTTTCGGTCCGACAGAATTTGTTTCGGTCAGACAGTTTTTCACATCTTGTCTGACCAAATGTCTGACACTTTTTTTCAACTTTCGGGAAGTCTGTAATCTATATTAAATAAACCGTCAAGATATCTTAAAGGTATTGATTAAAATCGTCGTATCAGGAATTGTAACCAAATTTAGAAAAAACGGGTGTCCCACCCAGACAAAAGAAGAGAGAAAACGAGAGCATGGTTTTATGATTTAAGTCTGTTATAATATCATCTTGATGAAAAAGATTCCACAAGGACTGTCTTATATAAAAGAATAAAAACATATCAGCAACAAAGTTTCCACACTAAGTTCTCAAAGGGATACATATTGCTTGTTAATAATTTGAAGTACCAAATCTAACAAGAACATTTTATTAGAATACCATCTAAACTTAAAATACTTCCAGATTATGTTCAAGTATAAATCTCTTACTAAGTGATTTGTCTTGTACTCAATTGTCATGGTTTTATTAATAATGTTTGTTAATCACGAATAAGCAGATCCAAAATTTGTTAATCACGAATAAGCAGATCAAAAAGTGTACTCCGCATTTTTGTGAATAAAAATAGATGTGAGATGTAACGTTAGTAGAATAGGATTGTAATAATCGTAGTTATTAAATATTCGTCTCTATTTCAGCATTTTTGTCGACAGCACGGGAACAGCCACCTTATACACGTAAATAGTAAGCTAGAAAATGATTTCATCAAAGACAAGCTTCGGGAATTTCCAGGTAAATCATGTTTAAACCGAACTGAGAAGTTTTTTATACTGGCGCGCATGCGCCAGTATTAACTAACGATGCTGTGAACTCTGCGACGCGCAGTCCTTAACTTCGGGTGTATCATTGCGACCACGAGAGCGTATCAAGTATCACCGCGAGAGCAGGCCGAAATGTTCTGCGCAAGTGTGAAGCACAATGCAGCACACCATTCCACGAATTCTGAGCGATTGATAGTAAGTTTCCGTGTTATTTTGGAGCATCCATGCCAAAAATTCCATCGAACAATGTAGAGTGAAATCATGACCAGCTACGGCAGTGAACAAGCAACTGGATATGAATGAGTAGTTTAGTTACGCCTGAAAGATTTCGTAGTTGTGTGGCATAAAAAGTAGTGCATTTTAAGAAAATACAAATATTTCGAGAAGGAATGCGAACTTTGAAAGATAATTCTACAAATAAAAACAAGAAAACAATTTAATGTTGTGATTCGAACAACTATGAAAGGATATTAAAAGAACGATTAATAACAAATCAGTCACGTGACAAGCGGGAGATAGCGTGGGTTGCCATTTTGGTTAGGTTGGAGTAGTTGTGGATCGAGATTTTGCTCGGCTAACAAGGACCGGGCCGGGTCCCAGTGTTCTCCCCAGACAACCGTTAACAAGCTTTGATATATTTCCAACAAGTGTTAAATTCGCCGACATCCGTTTATTCAAAATCGACATGCCATAATGTTCTGTTTCTTGCATTGTAAACACAGGTCGCTTTTCAATACACACCTCATTCAAGGTTAAGCAATGGGCGATTTGACCAATCACAATCGATTTCTTTACTATCAGCTGGATAACTCCGCCTCTCCACGTGGTGAATTCGCAAGTCTGTCGGTGTCGTTTGATCGTATTTTGGCTCTGTTGACTCGTGATATTCTCAATTAATAGCGGAACCCGGTGTGTTTAACATAATGTTCAATGATTTTAATGAGATGCGATCATGAGTAATTATTAGGTTATTCTTAGTTCTGTTATTAGAAGACAAACACTTCGAAAATTGTACTGTATACATGTATGAAAATAATTGTGCGATAATGGATTTGTTTTAAACAAATCTATTGGCAAGTTGCATTTAGAACTTAAATTGCAAAAGAAATACATTCTGTGGCATTTTACTGCGCTATCATCGTAACGATCAGTTCATTTTCGTCGGACACATTTTCAAGTATGCATGCGCGAAAGAACGACGACTCGTCAATTCTATCTTATTTCAAGAGAAACCGGCCTTGTGAGGCTGATGCCAACTCCATCGGGCATTCTGAACTTCAAAATTCTAGAAATGAGATCGAGATCATTTCCGGATAGCCCTTCAAGAGCGACTCTTACGACGCCAAGTACCCATTCACGTCGTGAAATTACTCCGACGCCGGACGCGGTACCCCAACATGCCGAGACACTGAATCAACGCCGGCTACCTCGAACAGCCAGTTCGATCCAGTCAGGTGTCGATCCTAAGTGGAAGAAAGTCTACTTCTGGTTGCAAGAAGTTGGCAATGTTTTTTTTATATATATTTACTTAGCCTTGTGACTTGCATTAAATAAATAAAATAACTCAATTTCATGCTACTATATATAAAAAGGGAAATATGCATATCAGGAATCGCCACACTCATAAAACACAGCCTCCCCTGCAGCAAAAAGAAGAGAGGAAAATAAATGATTTGTTTGTTGATTGTTTAACAAAAAAGGGGAACCGTATGGGTTAGCGCCTTGGAACAGTCAGTAGCAAAATAATTTGCTACTAGGGGTTTAAACCAGGTTCTTGGGGTGCACTACATAATTTATTATACCTGTTTGAGTTAACTGAATACCTATTATGATATTATTTTTATATATGTGAAGCTATCTATATGTTTACTGGTATCGTAAATTTATTTAATTTCAGATTGTGAGTGGGTTTTTTCCACCTTATCAAGAGTGAAGACTAAGCTTAGAAGCAGGCTTAACAATTCAACATTAAATTCATTGTTAATGATATCCATGGAAGGTGACCTGAAGTTTGATTATAATAAGGCAGTCAGCGCTTGGGCCAAGAAAAAAGAGGCTTCTGAAAGTTTAATCCTAATTCTGTCAGTTGTAATGAAACACTGAGTTTGATATGTGTGAGATATCTTGGACAATGAAGGTGAAAAACTAACTATACAGAGTATATAGTTGACATTGTAACTTGATGAGATCAGATCAGTTTATATTATTAAAACACATGTTGACATACTGTTTACACATTGTTTCACATTATTTTTGTTTTTTAACTTTGTACCTTTCTTGGCTCTAAAGAGATAAAAAAAACCATCTATGTACTATATACAGTTTTTGCAGTAAACTTTGGTACAAATATAAAATTGTATAAAATGATAGTTAAAAAATAAAGTTTCGCGAGCTTATATCCACGAAACATCCAGCGACAACCCTTCCAAAAATCCTGGGGAGACCGTCAGTAAGTTGGCGAATATTTTTGTTAATGCATTGTTGCGATCGACGTAAAAATTAAGATTGTAACTGTTTCAGTCTCTTAAGGTACGTGAGCCTTGTGCATTTCATTGTTGACAATACTCAGTTGTGGCGGAGCCTGATCATCGTTATTCTAGCAAAATTTAACCACTAATCATACGCTTCTGCATCAAAAAGACCCCCGCCTAAGATTCAGGTGAAAAAAAAAGTGGAAAACCTAATTTCCTTGCATCGAAATACAAGTACCTGCATCTATTGAAATCCCTGAATATACAGAATTATTTGCTAATGTTGATGATAGTAACTGTCACAAAGTTTAACGAAAAAATCACACATAGTTTCATATGTTTACAGTAATGATATCTGTGCAGGGCATGTTCGATTCAACCAGCGCGCCAGTATTTCAACGCTTTCAGCGCTTTGATTTTATATCGCTGTTTCTCCCTGTGCATATCGGTCAAAAAAGGTTACCGATGTCATGTAACGATCATAACGTTTATGAAGCTTAACAGAGAAACCTTTTTGGGGGTGTCACAGCTAGCTCGATCGGTAGCGTAATGATTCAAATGACTAGGGCTGAAGGTTATAAAACTAAGATTGGAAACCAGTCTCAAAGCTCAAGCATCAGATCCTTGAGATTTGAGACTGGTTTCCATGCTCAGTTTTATAACCTTGGGCATAGGGACTGTCTCCGTACGTTACGGCTTCGATTTCCAGGATGGGCAAAACGTTAAGTATGTGTTTTAAGAATGTAAAAACGGTTAAAAGTAGCCTAAAAGTTCCAGCTATTTAAAATAATTATCTGATCGCTTAATTTTTATTCATTCCTATTGGCTTTCTTGTGACTTTTATTTAAGCGATATTCGACATAGCCAAAACAACAAATGGTTAATTGTTGATAGATAATGTTGTCATACAATGATCAACAGGAATCAACAGCTTGTTTTAATATCGCAACCGTTATTTTGCCTTGACTAATATGGCAAGACATTAAGACCCTGGCACTAGTAGTTCAAATCCCGGTCTGCTTTTGGTTAATAATATGTTGTCTTTTGAAATATTTCAGCCAACAATTGGTGGCTTGGTGCGACCGATGAAGATATTGAAGGAGATTGGAAATGGGTGGATAATGATGAACGAGTTAACTTTACTGGTTAAGTATTATTGATGATAATGGTTACTGGATTAATTTAATAATGACGGACATGTGGTTTTGTCTGATGGGATATAATTGATGGTAACGAGAATCGCTTTTAAATTACTGTTACTGAGACATTATTAATACCAGTGATGAAAAGTACTTTGCTAGTACGATATTATTAACCAAGGTGATGGAGGAGTTAATGTTTTACGTCTTAAGTTATTGGTAATAATGATTCAGGGATATATTATAATAATGATTCAGGGATATATTATAATAATAAGACAAATAAAGTGACACTAAATTTGCTAACTTTAATGGTGACATATTACTTTTGATAAACGTGAATGACTTCTGATAATACGGACACTATGGGCGAGTGTTATGAACATTGTGTAACCATATATTTTTATATATGGTATCGATTCTTTCAAGGCAATATAATACATTTTCAAAAGAACTTGTATAGCAAATCTATTTAAACTCTTTTATTTCATTTGAACTGAAGAAGGCCGATGGCTAAAATGTTTTGAATTTTATCACATTTTATACGTGTACCAAAATAATAAAAACAAGTTTTATAAATGCATCGAATTTCTCGTATTAAGCAATATTATTCTAGACTGGTACCCAGGTCAAGATGTGAACAATTATGAGGATTGTGGGGTGTTTTGGTATGGATTTGACTTCAAGTGGGGAGACTACTTATGCACTGCAAGTGTAAATCCTGTTTGCGAAACAGCGTAAGAACTTTACTTTTTACGTTAACGGAACTCAAGAGGGTGGTTTGAGTGGAAGAATGTTCTATTGTAGATTTCGTTTTGTGTCCACTGGTTTAATGTTTTAATTATTTGCATGTATACACGTATAACAAAACTCATATCCACCAAATTTATTTCTGGGTCCTTTATGTGTGTCTTGAATTCCTGTTTGAAGCTAAACGACCGACAGTCCTTATTTGATTCCATCTCAGAAATTGTATTATTTATAATTCACAATAACTTTTCTCAATTTGATTTGCGAATTGCGCCTACCAGACAATGTCTCGCCGTGCAAGGAAGTATTTATTGTAGAAATTACTTCAAATTAGTATTAGTCTCACTTGTCGCAAAGTGATGGTTGCGATTTTTTACGGGAGCTGTTTGGGTTGTGGTTGTTAAGAAAGATGTTGAATTGATGTGGATTTACTGTCGGTTTAACAGATCTGGTTCGATTCTTTAATTAAATATTTCCTTCTTTCAAAACTGGTATGCTTTTGGCGTGTATTATGTATGATAGGCAGCATTTGTTGTCCCTCTGAAAATTGTTTCTCTTTCGGTCATGTCAAACGTTTCGCGTATATATATTGGGGTGGGGGGAGGCGGTGGGCGGCGGTACATACATGGTATGGAATTAATCAGAAAAAAATATGCTCACCACGTACTTGTGTAAAAATATGTGTTGTGTTCAACTTGAGGCTAGGTGAGGTTAGCATAAATAATCAAATCCATAAATGTTAATGAACAGGCTCAATAAAAGCTAGCCAAAGTTGTTTCATATATAGCTAATTTTCGTGTATTTGAAAAAAAACTTTATCGACATTAGATTCCAGTTTGCTGTTTTGTTTCCTATAATAATATTTGATTGTTTTGAATTATAATGAATAACACGTGAATTTATTTTACAGGGGAAGTGCATGTGTTGAAACGGAAATCCTTGGTTGAAATGATATGACATTATATAATTATACAATATATAATTATATATAAAAATTCATGAAACTTGTTTGTGTCTGTTTAAACAATAATGTATTTCCTTTCAATTGATTTATAAGATATTTGTAACGAAGCCGAAGTCATAGCTAGCTGGACTAGCTGCATAATGATTTCGAGGAAAATGTTATACAAGTTTTTGAAAGTCGATCAAACCTCGCAAATCAAGATAGTTTTCTTCAGACTTTGTACAGTGTACAATGTTACCTATCACCGTTTGTAATTGTAAAATTTATTAGTAAATAAGATTTGAGTTAGTTAAGTATGCCGTTGTTAATAGTATCCTCATGTTCCTGCCTCACACGGAATAAAGATCAACTTTGTTTTTAAACGTTTTGATATGTTTTCAAACCAAATACGCTAAATAGTGTTTCACCATATGATGGCAAGTTGTAGCAGATAATGTAATGTTTTATGTCAAATTGTACATTCAAGAGGAGGTAAACATTGGGATAGGAAAAAAGGCAACCAAAATACACATCGTATTTAAGTTCTTTTCTAGTATGGCTGTACCCTTGTAATAGTATGTTTAAACGAGTTATGATTTTGTCCAGTAGACACAGTCTCTCCACATAGCCAACAAATAGTGTAGAGAAGAGAGCATATACAATGAGCAAATTAAAAAAAGACGCCATAAACAATTAACGAAAATGAGAACCCGAGGTGTTACCGCCTTGGAACGGTCAGTGGCAAAACAATCTGCCGTGGTGGGGGGCGTAAACCAGGTTCTCGGGTGCACTAACCAATCTAAATACCTATTTGCCTTTTCATCCTTAAATTTCAATGTCAAGACAATACAAGGTGTACTTATAATGACAAACGGTTGCAATGTTGATAAGGTGAAAATGAGATCGAGTGCCTATATAGCCAGATTTGCCACATCAAATACACAGTCACCAATCACAGACAATCTGCTGTTTCAAAAAAAATTACCTGCGTTTATATTTTGATCAATTACAAAAGGAAAACACAAACAACTACAACAAATATAAGTATTCTAGTTGTTACCGCCTTAAATAATTTATTTAGCCGACGGGGATTTAAACAAGTTTATCAGTGGTATGTCCTTATATCATTTTCAGAATTCTGATGACAACAAAAATAGCTGTTCTTGTAATATGTGTTAAAAAATAAGAGCATATTTTCGACGTAACTTAGGTAGCAAAACTGTTTGAATTGTTTGATTGTGTGTAGCTTTATCTGTTGCAATGATAATCAAATCATAAGCAGGTGTTAGAAAGAGTATAACATGAATATAGTCAAATAGTTTTGCCCCAGGAATAAATTAAAGGTCACATATTTAGAAAAGAGTAACGATTTAAATTGTGTTTAAAAGTCTTAGAAACTTTTAATATGTTGCAAATATTTTTGACAGAATTCCTTGTTCAAATGTATAATTAACGACACATCATCAACGTTTTAAAGCATACAACTTCTACATCTTACTGTTCACAATAAAATTGTACTAGTATTATAAAAAATTATTATAAAGTTGTAAACTAGGATAGGAGAACTGTAACAATCAACCACGTTTGAAAACAAATACGCCGGTAGATTGCAGGAAGTGATACTGTGTTTTGGTCAGGTGGTAAATGAACGGGGCAATTATAAAGATATTTATGATATGCATGAGACAAATACACTGTCATGGTAGTCGGCAACGATCAATGTATCACATTCCGAGAGTAATGCTTTCCACGCGGAAATAATGGTAGGCTTGCTATCAGCTCAAAGGCCCACATGTCTCTAATAATCCCATAGTTTGGATGGATTAAAGTGTGCTGCGCTCGATTCGGAGAAAGTCGGTGTGGGTTACAAAATGCCCGTCAACATCCTCAAATGACTATTATTTAGATTTGACCTATACAAAAGGTCAAAGTTACTGTAGATAACTGAAATTGTTAAAAAAATTTTTTTACTAAAACCTAACAATCTTTTATGGTCGTGGTTGACCAAAGGACTGATTGAACTACTGACAAGTTCAATGTACCAAACACACTCTAATGGTTGAGCTGACCAAAGGACTGAGTTCAATGTCTTATCTATAAATTAGACATAACAATGTATAATTGAACGTTTTAACAGTTAGACTAGTTGATTAAAATGGAAGAATTATTGTTTTCTTGTAAGTATAATTTATATTTATTTCTAAAGCAAAGTTATTAATCACAGAAACTTTGAGGGTTATCTAAAAATGTATGTAGTCAAAAAGTAGAGACGATAAGATACCATGAGTTTATTACATGATTAATTTCAAATAAGGCTGTATGTTAGAGTGTGGGGTGTGCAAAGTAACTTTAATAGCTTGAAAAGGCATATCAGGAATAGCCACAATGAATTATAAAGGCATATCATCCCTCCCCTACACACAAACCCACACACAAAGGTGGGGGTGAGAGGGTTTCGATAATAAAATGATAAATTTCATAACACCACATAAAATTAACTAAACAGAGCAGCCGAAGAATAAATGTTTTGGAATGGTCAGTGACAAAACAATTTGCAACTGGGCGGTTAAACCATGTTCTAAGTTGCACCAACCTCACACTTGCCCAAACACGTTCTAGCAGGAACAAACAATCGCAAAATGACAAGTTGTCTTGTGAATTAGCTCTTACCGACCCATAAACTCAAAATATTGCATTCAAAAGCACATATAATATAACATAATAAGCTGATGATTATGTAACTAAATATTGTCTGCACATTTGTTTTAAATTATAAACTAAAAAACACAAAATTTTTACGAAACACTTACTTTTTTCAAAAACAAATGATCATTTTGTTGGTTTTTTTAACATTCAATTATAATTATACAGTTTAACACATAAACGCCAGTACGAGAGTACTTTGTGTGTTTAAAAAAGCATCAGCATTTTGTATTTTGTACTATCTGGCTGACGTCTGTTATGTTATACTTTAGTGTTCACCTTTTGCAGGCTTTACAACACCTGTACATAAGATATGTCTGATACTAGTGATCTTATATGTAAATCTTAAGGAACTTCAAGGTAAGTAGACTCTTAATCAATTCTTTAGGACCTTAATGTTCGTGTAATCACATATCTTATTAATCATTATGACAAGTAATTTAAGCATTGTCAACTAAAAGCTTCAATATGCATGCATTGTAAACGTGACGTAAAAATATGATTGTTTAGATTCAAATATAAACATTATTTTCCGATTACAAAAGCTTCATTCATTAAAATGCAATTTTGTAATTAGAAAGGTAAAGTTTATAAATGTAAAAGACTGAAATTCTTTTAAAATTTGTAAAGTTATTAATGCATACACTCTGTTTATGTCTACTTTTTGACTGTGTGATGTGGTTGTCTTCCTGATGTCGCAAGTCCAGATATGTATATTTCAATTTTTAACAATAATTGACTGCATATCAAATGCTGCACTCTATCAAATTTCTGGATAACAAATTGTATATTGCTACTAGGTATTTTTTTAAAAATGATAAAATGTGTAATATAATAAGCAACTACAGCGATATCAGTTCGTACTCGGTGAACCTATAAGAAGGTCAGTGTGTCAGTGCAAGTTTGCACTGGACACACAGCCTGCGGATAGGGTCAGCCGGTGTATCGCTGTGGTTGCAGACTATTTATTATTACAATAGTTATATAACCCTAGCGACATTATCGTTAACTTGTTATTAACGGTAGCTAGGTAAACAGATAGGGTTCTATATAAATACTGGGCGAGCAAAGCTCTCTAATGTGGCAGTTCTAGTAGCTCGTCCGAGCGACCACGACGAGGGCTCCTGGCCGTAACAGACCTTCATTTTGTTAGAGTCTTCTATGCGGTAGCATAACGCTACAAAATGAAACACATAATTTTCCGTTTTGTACTTTTAAGATTAACAGCAAAATAAGAATAATTTATTGCCAACTAACGAAAAGCTATTTCAAAAGAGGAATTAATAGATGTAGAGTAACTTTTTACAAAATTAAAACTTTTAGATAAAAATTTAATTATATTGTAATAGATTTAAAGACATAAGAGTTAATTGGCTGTGAACTAACTGCGTGATCAATAAACATGCTATGTTTAGAGGTTATTATCGAGTAGCTTTTTGGAAAGATGATACTTTTGACATTGTTGCCGTTTCCAGGTCTCCGATGTTTATCATGCAGTGAAGCAGTATCTCCGACAGACTATGACACTGTCAAACTGTGTGGCCCTCATGAGGTATGGCTGTTAGTGATTTCCTGACATGTTCCCGGATCAATATGTACCACACGCTTCTAAGACATTGGAGCATAAAAGAAAACACGTTTTTACATCAATATCAAGACTGTCTACGCATTATTACATATATTATGTATAAGCATTAAATCTTAAGCTATAAATGTGCGAGAATACGATGCATCGTTATTAAAGCAGCCTCCAAATTATGAACTCGACCTTGACCTTTAATTTAAGGAATAATTCAGCTGGTGATTATTGTCATATTCTTGATAACATATGCCAGAGTTGATTTACTTAGAAGTTCTCGTCGTTTAAATCTGAGGTTAAAATCCCGGAAATGACCTAAACAGAGTTTCTGAAAATATAAAAACTGTATCGTCTTATTAAATTACAGGTTAATTATTTGATCGCTTCGCCCGTCCAACCATTGGATAGTTTGAACATTTCTAGCGTTAACATGTTAACGTATATTTACTGTTAACTATTTTGTTGTAGAAGCCAGTTTACGGGCATTAATTTAATAGTGACAACGTTTTTAGTTTTGGAATACATGTATGATCTTGACTTAAAATCTATTTCACGTGGGTTCCGCGAAGTCTGATCAAGGTCTACACTGTTGGCCATTTCGTAAGAGAAACATTCTAATGCATCTAAAAAGATTAATTTAGATCATACGCCTAGACTCTGAGCATGGTCTACCCTTATTAAAGTGTCAGAAAGCCCATTGTTTTCATTTGAAAAAAAGCAATGTAATAGTTGCCATTGTGTTGACTATTGACGAATGTTTTAATTAAACGTAAGTTGCGAATTGTTTTAGATCTGTTTCGTGGACGTCTTTATATCAGATTCTGGAATCATCAGATATCAACTCGGTTGCAAAGACTTTCAGGTAAGTTAAATTTTCAATCAAAATGTTAATATCCCACGATTTATTTAAAAAAATGAAATAATAAGCAAGCAATTTAGTAATTTTATCGACCGTTCAAATGTGTTGACATGTTCATACTAACAAGGAATAGTGTCTCGTGCGCTATCAAAGCTCATATTTGGGGCATTCTTTGTTAAATGCGACATACAATCAAGAAGACGCTTGGCTAAATAAAATTTATTCCAGCTATTTAGGAAAAGCTACTGTGACAGTGGCTAAATAAAATTTATTCCAGCTATTTTGGAAAAGCTACTGTGACCGTGGTTAAATAAAATTTATTCCAGCTATTTTGGAAAAGGTACTGTGACAGAAATATTGTAACCTTTTGACAAACATTGTTTTAAACTGTTAAGTGTAATAACCCAATCTCTATTGCATTGTCACATATAAAACTAGAATAAAGGCCCTCAAAAGTTATTGAAAATAAAAGCAACAGTTATGCTTTGTAGAGATGATCGGTTATATGCAATTATAGAACTAATGGAACTTGTACAGGAAATAATTTTTTTCTCTCATAAGCAGAGCACGCTGAATTTCCGAAATGTGAAAAAAGATTTTTTTTATTGCTTTAACAATTAAATTATATAACAAAGCGACATTAAAACCGCAACAAAACTAGAAACACCAAAACTCATTGTTTTAGAGATTGAAGTTGGTTTACATTAAATATTTTTTATTTTAAATCAATCAGTAATGTATCCAATTTATGAATGACTATTGAAGTATTTGTCAGAAATCTTGCTTTTTAAAGTGAATGCATTTTTAAAACAAAATGCAGTATTAAACAATGTTTAAAGTCCCAGACCTAAACTTAAATAATAATATACTATTGAAAAATCATATTTGTCCATATTGACTCCAATATATAAACTCTCTAACAAAACACAAAATGTCCGACGAATTCTTTCTTATAGACGGGATTTTCAATGATACTGTTAAATTATCGTTAACGAATTTTTAAGAAGCTAAATATAATGGAGCTATATTTAGCACCGACGAAGAGACAGCTTCATGCGCGATCTCGATTTCTGTGACGATTCGGAAATCCTACTTTCGCTTTTAGTCGTGCGGACCAAATTTATTTTAGTATATTTAAATTTTATTAGCCCGAACTAATGCTGTAAATTTGTGCCTATAGTTCCAAATACCTGTAATATTTCATACAAGAGCGGGTTAAATTGAAGTAATGCCGCGTGTTGCTTGAGAAATATTTTATAGAGTTAAAAGCCTATGCTAGGCTAGAAATTATGGCGACAGCGCATAACCACATAAGGTCGAACAACCTGCCGATTGAGGTACCGAGACAACCCCAAAACTGTTGCGCGGATAAGTCAGATAAAGCATTCGTTATTTTGTGACACCATTAACCGATTAAATACTGACAACTTTACTGATTTCTTTGTATGAGAGACTTTTTACGGTCGCCACACTGCACGAAGAGTGTTACTGTGAATTGTTTATTATTAGAAGCCAACGCTAGGAATCGAACCAGTACGGTGTAGTTTAGTTCTAATTCATTCCATTACCGCCTCTGAAATAAGTGATTTTAATTTTCGTCATTCTTTTTCAGCAATGTACATATCACAAAGGCATGCGAAGCATTAAAACAGAACCCCTCGAACAAAAATATATGGAAATAACATCTAAACATAATTCGGGGTTGATTGATCACCCAGGATTTGCCAATCATAGAAGGTCGCAGGGTTTGTTGGTGTGTAGTGAATGTTGCTCAAGCACACTTTGTAACAGTGCTGGTTGTGGGCATACGGGTAAGTCATTTTTTTGTAAACAATAATCGTTGACCAAATGTTGCCACGTACTTTGGTCCAGTGTTGTTCTTATTCCCTCTATCATAGATATTTATAATCAGATTCAAGGGTCGTCATAATACTTGTTCATGTTCTTTTGATTCAAGAGATCTTCTAACTTGTTGATTTCAATGTTGGTCACCTCTTGGGATCACCGGTTACAAATAAACATATTTATAAAAATAGCATTATCTGCCATTTTAGTGTTATTCTTCATATTATTCTATTGGGATCACCGGCTATAAATAAACATATTATTCAAAAAGCATTATCTGCAATTTTAGTGTAATTTTTTTTAGCAAACACTGATTACTACATGGATGTAAATCATCTTGTAACAAATGAAAAAACAAAACGAAAATGGTTTTTAATATTGTTCCGCACTAAATATCGTATTACACAATGTCTTGTTGATATGTGCATTTTACAGTTCTCATTCATGACACTTTAGGTTACCAGCCGCATCGAGGACCAGTTTGCTTCAACTGTCCTCTACAGAAAAGTCCAGAAGATTGTGATATAATTACTCTCTGCGGTCGCGATCAGGTAAATGTTTAACTGGCACTCTTTTCCAATTATGCAGATTGAATTTCGTGTTTTGTCTCACTTTTAAAACGAAAAGAATGGTTTCGTTAAATACTTTACAACTTACAATAAAATGCGACTTAAAACAAATTATCCGACGACACTATCTTACAGTGAAAGTTCAGAAAAAACTGACGTGTTGACATTTGAAAATAAAACTAAGTTTAAGTTATATCAATATGATTACAGTGTAACAGTAACCAAGTATGAAGAACGTTCAATCCCAGACCACTTTTTTGCGACCCAAAACAAGCATTGTCATTTTATAAAGTATCAGTAGGAAAAATAAATACAATTTCAAAACATGTGATTCCGAGCTTGGGGTCTTTTGTACAAAAATGTCAAATATGCATATCAGAAATTGCCACATCCAGAAGACACCGCCAACAAGCTTAGAGAAAAAAGAGCATTCATATTTGACGCTTGAAAATAAATCAAAATGAAGTTAAAACAATTTAATAGTTTAGTTGACTGAATACTGGATTTGAATAGCGACGATCTGATTATGAATTATGAAAATTCTAAACAAGGATCAGATGACCTCTGGTTTTCAAAAAATATTGAAATCCCTGTTTAGTTTGTGTTTTTAAAAAGAAGTTTGTTTCTGTTTCAAGTTAAGCAAAATTCAAGCCGCCTATCAGATGTACGAGTAAAATGTATGTATTTTTGCAGGTATGCATGCTTACCAGAACCAATAGTACCGTGACCCATCAAGATATGTATCAAACGAAATGCGAAGAAAAAACGGTATGTTTTGCTTCGACGTTGCTGAAACGGAAGTCTCTACTTTTCATGTTATCTTAATTTCTTTCTCTTAAATCTGAATAATCATACTTCCTTTATTGGGTGTCTCTCGTAATGAATGTTATACTTACTAAATTTAGACTCAGAAGTAGTTAGATATGTGCAATTTAAAACCTGGTTCGAAGAAACCCGGTGAAAAAATGGAACTAGTGAGATCAATCCTTCTTTTCCGATTTCGTAAGTAGAGGTATTAAATGTACAGATACCCCAAAGCCATACAAATACTTCGGCAGGGCCTTGACAACCATACAAGTTACAGTCACAGTACATACCATCCTTTCCCCCCAAAACAGTTTGTTCAGGTATTCAGCTGTATACTGCCACATACTGTGACTGACATTCTGCATGGCTAGAAATTAGCATATTCGTATAAAGGGAGGTAATATAAACTGATATCTACACTGCCTTGTTTGTTTCTTGTAGCATTTTTTCATTGTTATCGCCTTTTTTATACATATTTATTAAATACGAATTTCATGTTTACCTTTCAGGCCTGCAATAATTCGGAGAGCTTTTCACGAATTGATTACAGACAGATAAGCGCTTTGTAATTTGTAAGTTTAATGTACTAATAAATAACAATAGAAGTACTCTAACATTATGTGAAAATCTATACTAACATTGTTATAACAGCGTTGTTCGGTAAATGCTTTTTATGAAAGTTGAATTTTGTTCACAAACCCTGTATTATATCACAGTTCATCAAATACATTAAGTAGTTTTTAACGTGTCTGAGTAGTTTTTTTATGGTAATTCAAAGAATATGACATTTTCCAGATAGAAAATGTGGGGCGCACTGCTGCAATACAGATTTGTGCAACTCAGAGTGTAGTGCCATTTCTGCTCCGACATTATTTCCGGTGACTTCACCTTTGCCAGGAACCGTATTTGATCCGTGCATAACGAATCCGTGTGCACGTGGAACATGCTCTCCGTATCTCAACACGTATAACTGTACTTGCGAGGCTGGTTACACGGGGCAAAACTGTGACGTAGGAAGTACAGTATTTCGACGAAGTGTCATTGACATTTATTGGATTACATTTTTAGCTCACCTGAGCACTTGTGCTCATGGTAAGCTTTTAGGATCGCCCTGTGTCCGTCGTGCGTCGTCAATTTTTGCTTTAAACAACATTTCTTCTTAAACCCCTGGGCAAAAAGTGATAAAATTTTCCACAAATGTTCCTTGCACGAAGCTCTTCCAAAGTTGTTCAAAAAATTAATTCCATGCAGAACTCTGGTTGCCATGGCAACCGAAAGGTAAAACTTTAAAAATCTTCTTGTCTGAAACCACAAGGCCTAGAGCTTAGATATTTGGCATTAAGCACCCTGTAGTTGAACTCTAAGATTGTTCAAATTATTTCCCTGGGGTCAAAATTGGCCCCGCCCCAGGGGTCACTTCATTTTATATAGACTTATATAGGAAAAACTTTAAAAAATCTTCTTGTCTGAAACCACAAGGCCTAGAGCTTGGCTATTTGGCATTTAGCATCTTCTAGTGGAACTTTACAAAAATTGTTCAAATTATTTCCCTGGGGTCCAAATTGGCCCCGCCCCAGGGGTCACTTCATTTTACATAGACTTATATAGGAAAAACTTTAAAAATCTTCTTGTCTGAAACCACAAGGCCTAGAGCTTAGATATTTGGCATTTAGCACCCTCTAGTGGAACTCTACAAAGATTGTTCAAATTTTTTCCCTGGGGTTCAAATTGGCCCCGCCCCAGGGGTCACTTCATTTTATATAGACTTATATAGTAAAAACTTTAAAAATCTTCTTGTCTGAAACCACAAGGCCTAGAGCCTAGATATTTGGCATTTAGCATCCTCTAGTGGAACTCTACAAAGTTTGTTCACATTATTTTCCTGGGGTTAAAATTGGCCCTCCCAAAGGGTCACTTTATTTACATAGACTTATTCAGGAAATTTTTTTAAAAAACTTCTTGTCAGAAACCACAAGGCCTAGAGCTTAGATATTTGGCATTTAGCACCCTCTAGTGGAACTCTACAAAGATTATTCAAATTATTTCCCTGGGGTCCAAATTGGCCCAACCCCAGGGGTCACTTCATTTTATATAGACTTATATAGGAAAAACTTTTAAAATCTTCTTGTCTGAAACCACAAGGCCTAGAGCTTAGATATTTGACATTTAGCATCCTCTAGTGGAACTCTACAAAGATTGTTCAAATTATTTCCCTGTGGTCAAAATTGGCCCCGCTCCAGGGGTCACTTCATTTTACATAGATTTATATAGGAAAAACTTTAAAAATCTTCTTGTCTGAAACCACAAGGCCTTGAGCTTTGATATTTGGCATTTTGCACTCTCTAGCGGAACTCTTCAAAGATTGTTCAAATTATTTCCCTGGGGTCCAAATTGGCCCCGCCCCAGGGGTCACTTTATTTTACATAGACTTATATAGGAAATCTTTAAAAAGCTTCTTCTCACAAACCACAATACGTACAGCTTAGATATTTTGTAAGTAACATTGTCTAATGGATGTCTACTAAATTTGTTCAAATTATGTCCCCTGGGCAAAAATCTGCAAAGCCCTAGGGTTCTCTTGGTTTACATATAGTTATATAGGATTAACATGAAAAATCATTTTTCTCAAAAACTAATAGGACTAGATCTTAGATATTTGGTGCTGAGTATTGTGTAGAGACCCCTTATCAGCTTTGTTTAAAAGTTGGCCCTGGGGTCGAAATTATCCTCTCCCCGGGGGCCCTTAATATGTGAAAAAGCCAAACTTTAAAAATCTTTCTACTTGAAACCTCAATGCCTAAAGCTTAGATATTTGATATGTAGCATTGTCTAGTGGATGTCTACCAAGTCCGTTCAAATTATGTCCCCTGGGCCAGAATTGGCCACGCCCCAGGGTTCTCTTAGTTTACATTGATTAATATAGGAAAACAGGAAAACTCATTTTTCTCCGAAACTTATAGGACTAGACTTAAGATATTTTGTGTTGAATAGACCCTTTACCAACATTGTTTAAATGTTGGCCCTGGGGTCAAAATTGGCCCCGTCCTGGGGGCCCTTGATATGTAAAAAAGGAAAACTTTAAAAATCTTCCTACTGGAAACCTCAATGCCTTAAGCTTACATATTTGGTATGTAGCATTGTCTAGTGGATGTCTACCAAGTTTGTTCAAATTATGCCCCCTTGGCCGAAATTGAACACGCCCCAGGGTTCTCTTAGTTTACCTTGATTCATATAGAAAAACATTAAAAATCATTTTTCTCCGAAACTAATAAAACTAGACCTTAGATATTTGGTGTTGAGTATTGTGAAGAGACCCTTTACCAACATTGTTTAAATGTTGGCCTTGGGGTCAATATTGGCCCGTCCTGGGGGCCCTTAATATGTAAAAAAGGCAATTTTTAAAAATCTTCTTACTGGAAACCTCAATGTCTTAAGCTTAGATATTTGGTATGTAGCATTGTCTAGTGAATATCTACCAAGTTTGTTCAAATAATTTTCCCTGGGCCAAAATTGGCCACGCCCCAGGGTTCTCTTAGTTTACATTGATTTATATAGGAAAACATAATCATTTTTCTCTGAAACTAATGCAACTAGACCTAAGATATTTCGTGTTGGGTATTTTGAAGATACCCTTTACCAGCATTATTTAAATGTAGGTCCTGGGGTAAAGCTGAGAGTACTTTTGTACTCAGGTGAGCGATATAGGGCCATCATGGCCCTCTTGTTTAATGAATAATACGTGTGTTTGTTTTTTTGAATACAGAAAGGGTTCTCCAAGGAACCTAAAATAGCAAACATGTTGTTGAATTATTGTACATGCGGGCATTGTTACCTTTGGTGAAACTTTGATTTGAACACAATCATTTCAATGCAAAAATTTTCAGAGAATTTAATCGGATTTTTATAACTCAAATAATTAACTCTAATTTCTTGTTGCTGTTTTTATTCACTTATCTTTAAATTTACCTTAATGGTTATTGAAAATAGATTTGACTTATTCCGCATTTTGCGTGTGTATTTAAACTGCAGTTATAACAACGCATACCTCTGTATAGATATTTTTATTGTTTATACATCTCAAGTTCCTCTAGCAGCAGATAATCTGACAATAACCGTACTTTTATGAAAATTTAAACGGTAAATCAAAGGTCCTTTTAATTTGTAAAGTTCTGTTGTAAAATGATCACATTTTAAACTTTCAGTTGTACCTGAAACAACCTCTTCTACGCCGCAGTCTACGTTACGGTTAGACGCTTGTGTTTCTAACCCTTGTGTCTGGGGCAAATGTGTCCCATATCAATCCTCTTACAGCTGCCTCTGCCAGAACGGATACTACGGTAGAAACTGTGAGCTGAGTAAGCTACTATGTAAAAACATAATACCATTTTTGCTAATAACGGTTTTACGTGTTTTCATAAGCATTTGGATAGAATTGAGAACTGTTACATGTTGAAGCAAACGTTCAATAGTTTAAGCAATACTTGCAGGAAAATGTTTGCACTAAAATATCTGCTTCATAACTTGCTTTTTAATAAAAATTATTTTTTTAAATTGTAGGAAATCTTACACACAAATTTCTTCCTTTGAAAAGTTATTGTTGCTGAACATACTTCCCAAATAAGTTCGGCCGAAACAAGCTATAGTAAATTCTTACCTTGAAAACAGACTTTCTGTTGGAGTCCAAACTTCCCAGTTACTTCTACAGGAAGACAGTCCATAATAAGGACAACAATATGTTAGAATATTATCCACTAAGCAATAGCAGAAATGTACAAAAATCAACATTCTCAAAGTGACTACACACTGTAATTTGGCATCCATGTTTGTTTACAATTTTGTCAAAATGCAAGGTATGGTGTACAATATAGGACATAACTTTCAATGCTATTAATGAATTATCTGCCTTTTGAAGTAAAGTTTGAAATATTACTTTTCTGTTAACACATGAAATATTTTATGACTAAATGAAATGTACGACGACATGCAACGACGTCTGGTTGCCATTCAAAGGTTCTTGCTACATGTTTGGTCATGACGCTGTCAGCTTCACTGAGGCTCAGGTATGTTTTTTACCTTTGTTTATACAGTTTCTGCAGTCTGAACATTTTTGTGACTTTTAATACCAAATAAGTAGTTTAATCTAATCTAAACATTAATGGATTGCTTATTGTTTTTGTTTGTGATAACTTCAGAGCAATATTAGTAGAAGTACTAGTCTAAGAACCTAATGCCAATTCTACAGATTATTTTGACTTTTTTGTTTGAAAATTCACAATCCCTTTTAAAACTGAAGACTTTAATTTTAAGTCAAGACATCAACATTTTACATGCACGATGTTGCCTACTTAATGAAGGCAAGTCTAAAGTTATTCCAATGAATATGATTTCCTTAATGTATTGTGTGTCCTTTCGAAAACATAGATGATAAATAGAAATCGCTGTGACCGTCAGTAGGTCCGTCCGTCCGTCCGTCAAGAAAACTTTACGATGGTACTTTGCCATTTTTTCATTAATCATTCAAAATATATGTCTTATGAAAACAAGGACGTGGTGTTTCTAAAATCTTTAGGTCATGTTTGACAAAATTATGCCCCTATTTATACTTAAATTTTGTCACAAAATTGTAACGATGGCTATTACTTTGCCACTGCTTACTTTTTTTCATCAAACTTTAGTGTTTTGGGGAATGCAATTGCAGAATACACAGAGGGGGACACAAGTGTTACATGTAGATTTAGATAGATGGATTTATTTCAATATAAACTGATAGTATACATGGCATTGAGCAACATTAAAACACATAGTCATATGCTTAGATAAAAAGAAACATGCATGATTTAAATAATACTAGTAAACTATGTCAACCAACATTTTATATTGACACAAGAGAGAGATTGGACATCTATTATTTCCATTGTGGTCCTTGAAGTATTCAGCTGAACACCCATTTAATGTAAGTTAAGTAATGCAAATCGCACATTCCTATTTCAGCTCTTTTGCCAACAAAACAAGAACAGTCACCTTATACATGTAAACGATGAGGAAGAAAATGATTTTATCAAGAACAAGCTCCGGGAATTTTCGGGTAAAACATGCTTAAACCAAAGTATGGCTACGTTTTCAAAGTTAATGCTATTCCAGGTACGCTTATAACTGGGTAATTATGCTGTGAAACTTTTCTCGACATCTGACAGGGAGTGTGAGGGTTGAATTTGCGGATTTAAATTAGTTAAAATAGTTTAAAAAAGTGAAATATGCATATCAGGAATCGCCACACTTACAGAGAAGTCAATTATGTACATTAAGGTAATTCATACCCCCAGATAGTACAGTTGCACTAATGATGAGCTGTGAAAATTAAATTATCATTTTTTCAACAATTTCCGGACAAACTGTTATCATATTGTTACAAACAGATGAATATTGATAATAACAGGAGACAAAAAAAGAATTTTGTTAGAAAAGTAATAAAATGTGGTACCTGCTATGTTGTCTAATCCGGGTGTCAAAATAAAGCATTTTCTACTCAAATAAATCCAAGACAATTAATTAAAATATCCAGTTCAATGTTCCCTCTAGGGCCAACCAGTGTTACTTTTTCAAAACAACTTTTTAAACATTGACTATCATAAATTTCAAAACACTGCACAAATACCATCACACAAGATTTACATTGTTAAACATGTAGAGATTAAACTGTCCTACAGGTAAACACAAGTGGTTTTGATTTATAAGACCAATATTTTCAAAGGGTATAAATTACCTTAAAAAAGAAACAGAAAATCACTTGTATGTCAAAGAGTATGTGATTAGACGTTTCAAAAATAACCTCAATAACATTCTGGATTTTTAACACATTTCTTCATTTTGACGTTTTAATTCACTATACTTCAGTAATTTTTCAAGTGGAAAAAATATATTAAGTGAATATTTTATAAGAAAAAATATATTATATAATAAAGTAAGTGAACAAAGTATTCTAAGTGAAGTCGCCATTTCAGCCAATCAGTTGCTTGAAATTTGAGACTGGTTTCCAAACTCAGTTTTATAACCTTCAGCTCAGGTAAAAAGCATTCTGTTCTTATGAATATTTCAGCCAACAATTGGTGGCTTGGTGCGACCGATGAAGACATTGAAGGAGATTGGAAACGGGTGGATAATGATGAACGAGTTAACTTTACTGGTGAGATAGTATTGGCGATAATAATTCTTGGATTATATCTGCTGATATATTACCAATTTAATAATGACTAATAGGTTGTTTTGTCTAGTAAAAGTTATTTAATTATATTGAGAAACGCTTTGCTGTTACTAATTACTAATGAGATATTATTAATACCGGTGATAAAAATTACTTCTTTGCTGGTACGACATTATTGACCACAATGATGGGGGAGTTAATATTTACGCAATAACTACAATGTCAATGTATATGCCAATTTAAACTATTTTATTTCATTTGAACTGTAGAAGGCCGGTGGCTAAAACGCTTAAAAGAGTGTAAATAGATCTGAAATAATAACTCGTCATACATAATACCAAAATAAAAGAAATTAAAATTGCTTCCAATAGATCGTATAAATCAATATTTTCTAGACTGGTACCCAGGTCAAGATGTGAACAATTATGAGGATTGTGGGGTGTTTTGGTATGGATTTGACTTCAAGTGGGGAGATCACGTATGCACTGCAAGTGTAAATCCTGTCTGCGAAACAGCGTAAGAAATTTACTTTTTACGTTAATGGAACTCAAGAGGGTGGTGGTAGCTTTAAAAATGTTTTATTTTTACAGAAGCTTTCATTTCGTGTCCACTGTTTTAATTATTTACCTGTGTCTTATCATTTGTAATATACAACAAAGCAATGTGTGAAATGCGGAAAGGTCTATTTGGCTATAATTATAACAAAACTCTTTCCACTAAATTTATTTTTGGGGATCTTTTGTGTATGTCATGATATCGTGCATGAAGCTACAAGACCGGCAATTTCAATTTGATTCCATCTCAACGATTGTATTATTTATTATTCGCAATAACTATTCTCAATTTTATTTGTGAATAGCGCCTTCATGTACAAGACAGTATCTCATCGGTGTGCTGTGCCCAATATCAAAACTAAATCTGGAGATTAGTCTCAAATCTCAAGCATCTGATTGGCCGAAATGGCAGATGCTTGAGATTTGAGACTGATCTCAAAACTTAGTTTTATGATCTTGGGCACTGATCACCACGCTAAGAAGTCTTGTAGAAATGTGTATTAGTCTCGCTTTGTCGCAAAGTGAAAGTTGTGTTGATTTGCTCGAGCTTTTAGGGTCGTGGAGAAATGGAACTAATGTGAATTTACTGTCGGCTTGACAGTTCTGGTTCTATTCTTTAGTTATATGCCTCCTTCCTTCAAAACTGGAATACTTTTGAAGTGTTTAACGTAAGATACACACCACTGAACTGCTCAATAAAAACTAGCCAAATGTACTTTTTGTTCTATTTCATATATTTGCACAAATAATTTACATTATATTTAGAAGTTGTATGTCAATGAGCAATTGAATTGCTTGTGATTAACTTTAAAATGTACGGACTACTTCGCATTTGCTGTTTTATTGTTATTGTTTCCTATTAAAATTAGATTATTTTGAATGGTGACTAACGCGTGAGTTTATTTTACAGGGGAAGTGCATGTGGCGAAACGGAAATTCTTGGTTGAAATGATATGGAATTATATAGTGATCTATAATTATTTGTGAAAATAATTTGTTTGTGTCTATTCAAACAATAATGTATTTCCTTTCAGCTGATTTACAAGATACTTGTTCCGACACCAAAGTCGTTACTGGCTGCATGTAATGATTTCCTCGGAAATGTCATACATTGTCAAGTATTTTGAAAGTCTATCAAATCAAGATTGTTTTCTTCATTGAGAGATTTTGCTCAGTGTAACCTCTCACTTTCTGTCGCAATTGAAAAATTTGTAACGAAATAACAGTTTGTTGAGTATGTTGTTGTTAATAGTATCCTCATGTTCCTGTCTCACATCGATTAAAGATTAACCTTGTTTTAAAACGTTTTGTCCAAACCAAATGCAATATTGTTTCGCCATATAATGGCAATAAGTAGCAGATATTGCGTTTTGTCCAATGGTACATTCAAGAGGAGGTTAACATTGCAATAGGTAAAATGGCAACTAAAATACACATAGTATGTAAGTTATATTCTAATATGGCTTTTCAATATGTTTTAGAGAGTTAAGACTTAAAATTTCTATTTTTAAAAGTAAAATACGCATATCTGGAAATACCACATCCAGTAGACACAGCCTACCCACACAGCAAACTAGAAGAGAAGAGAGCATGGTTATACAATGATCAATTTCAAAATAGACCCCATAAACAATTAACGAAAATGTAAGAACCAGAGGGGTTATCCCCTTGGAACGGTCATCGGCAAATCAATTTGCCGTGGGATGATGGGGTAAAACAATGTTCTAGGTTGAACTAGCCAACCTTAAAACCTAATAGCCTTTTCCTCCTCAAAACAACTTCTTTTTCTTCCAGTACTGAACAAAATCTCCTCTTGACTCAATGAATAATTATAATGACAAGCGGTTGCAATGTAGATTAGATGAAAAATTAAATCGTGTGCCTTTAAAGCCACATTTGCCACATCAAATACACAGCCATCAATCACTGACAATCTGCAGCTATGAAAAGAATGTTTGTGTTTACAATTTGATAACTTACAAAAAGGAAAACTAACAAATATGAGTATTCCAGTTGTTAAAAACAAAGTTCTTTTCTAAAACCTTACCATCTCGAATGGTCGTAGTTGACCAAAGGACTGATTGAACTATTTACAGGTTCAGTGTCTTATCTACAGATTAGACATAACAATGTATACTTAAGTTTTAACAGTTAGAATAGTTCATTAAAATGGAAGAATTATTGTTTTCTTGTAAGTATATTTTATATTTATTTTTAAAGCACAGTTTGTTTTAAATTGCTAATCACAAAATTTTTGATGGTTATCTAAAACGTATGCAGCCAAAAAGTAAAGAAATAAGAGACCATGGATTTAAAAATGATTAATTTTAAATAAGACTGAATGTTAGAGTGTGTGGTGTGAAAAGTTACTGTAAACACGAGCATATTAGGAATGGCCACATTCAAAAGAAAAGGCATTCTGCACACACAGCCAAAAGGTGGAGGGATGAGGTACGTATAGCTAATAAAATGATCAATTTCAAAACAGACACCACAAATAATTAACTAAAATGAGTACCCGAGGGATAAATGTTTTGGAACGGTCAGTGAAAACCCAATTTGCATTGGTGGCTAGACCAGGTTTTAAGTTTCACCAACCTCGCACTAGCTCCAACACCTTCTAATATGAGCAAACAAGCAAATTAGCTCTAACCTACCCATCAACTCGACAATCTTGCATGCACAAGTTCAGAAAAATATATAAAAAAACATAATAAGCTACTAGAATTGTCAAGCAATTAGGATGTAAAGCAATGCATCTTTATTTGACATTAATTAAGGATTATATAACTAAATATTGACTGCACATGTGTGACATAAACATATATAAATACATAATAAATTTATAAACAAAAATCACAACATTTTCACGAAACAGACTTTTTTCAAAATAACGATCTGTTTGCCTTTCAAACAAAACATTCAGTTATATTTACACTTCAACTTCCTCCACTACGCTGGAATCCTATTCATTTCACGAATTAAAATTTCTGATGTTAAACAGTGTGACGTAATACTTTAAAAGGCGTGGATACACAAGAACCGTTCACAATTGAATATTTACACTTCAACTTCGCCCTCTACTTTGAAATCCTATTCATCTTACGAATCAAAACCTCTAATGTTAAGCAGTGTGACATAATACTTTAAAAGGCGTGGCTTCACAAGAACCGTTCCCAGTTGAATATTTACACTTCAACTTCGCCCTCTACGTTGGAATCCTATTCATCTCACGAATCAAAATTTCTGATAGTAAACAGTGTGATGTAATACTTAAAACGCGTGGCTACACAAGAACCGTTCACAATTGAATATTTACACTTCCAACTTCTAATTAATTTCTGAACGTTAACGTCAGTATGAGTGTATTTGACGTGTTTACAAAGGCATCAGAATTGTGTATTTTGTACTATTTTGCTGGCTTCTATTATGTTCAATCCAAAACTTTGTTTTGACCTTTTGCAGGCTTTACAACACCTGTACATAAGATATGTCTGATACTAGTGATCTTACATGTAAATCTTAAGGAACTTCAAGGTAAGTAAACTCTTAAATTAATTCTTTAGGACCTTGGTATTCGTGTTATCACATTTTTTTCTTAATCATAATGACAAATTATTTAAGCTTTGCCAACTAATAGCTTCAATGTGCTTGCACTTTGAACGTGAGGTAAAAAAAAATATCAAGTCTAAAAATTCTTTGCCGATTTCAAAAGCTCCATTCATTTAAAATACAATTTTTGTAATTAAAATAGATGAAAGGGAACTTTTTAAAGCCGACGAACACGACATATATGAAAATATTGCAGGCTCGGATTGATTGAGCCTGTTCATGGGCAGTAATGGAAATGCATATTACTGCCCACGCCGCCTAGCCCCGGGTTGAGCGCATCTCAATATTTACACCAATAAACAGTACAATTTGGATCCATCCCAAACATGGAACCTTCAATGCGGTATTTTCAGATTAATACCATTCCATGTTCAGCGGCGTATGGTCCCCAGGTAAAAGAATGGGTTTGCCCTAAACGAGAATACAATGGACGGAACTAAACAGAATAGAATTTTGACAGGGGATCTGAGAATATAAATCCTGCATATCACAGACAACGCCAAAGGCAAAATTTAAAAAGCAGAAATTATATCCTAGGGGTGATTGCACAATATCCGAATCTGTATAGGTTGGGATATTGAAACCACCCATATATAAACTGGCCGAAATACATAAACAAAGGCAATTTTAGAAGTACTATTGACTAAGTACATAGGTATCGTGCTCAACGACCTTCAAAGGACAAAACAGATAACAGCACTATTTGAATGTACGGGGAGACATTTTACAGCCGCCACACGGCACAAACAACGCTACTGTAATATTGAAATAGATGAAAAGGGAACTTTGAAAGCCGACGAACACGACATATATGAAAATATTGCAGGCTCGGTTTGATTGAGCCTGTTCATGGGCATTAATGGAAAAGCATATTACTGCCCACGCCGCCTAGCCCCGGGTTGAGCGCAACTCAATATTTACACAAATAAACAGTACAGCTTATCAATGTAATAGACTGAAATTCTTTTGCAATTTTTATGCCCCCGCGATGTAATGGCGGAAGGGCATATAGTGTTCACCCTGGCTGTGTGTGTGTGGGTGTGTGTGTGGGTGTGTGTGTGGGTGTGTGTGTCAGTGTGTCAGTGTGTGTGTATGTTCGAAAGTCTTGTCCGCTCTGTAACTTTGTTATTTCTTATTGGATTTTAAAATGACTTGGTATGAATGTTCGCCATGACAAGGCGGTGTGTCGCGTACAACACCTATGCCTGTACGTCTAAGGTCAAGGTCACTGTTACTAAAAATAGATTTTCCTTGTCCGGGCTGTAACTTCCTTATGAATGGAGGGATTTCAAAATAACTTGGCACAAATGTTCAACATGACAAGGCGGTGTGTCGCGTACAACACCCATGCCTGTACGTCCAAGGTCAAGGTCACTGTTACTATTAATAGAATTTTGTTGGGAAAATCTTGTCCGCTCTGTAACTTTGTTATTTCTTATTGGATTTTAAAATTACTTGGTATGAATGTTCACCATATCAAGACGATGTGTCGCGTATAATACCCATGCCTGTACCTCCAAATACAAGGTCACTGTTACTAAAAATAGATTTTTCTTGTCCGGGCTGTAACTTCCTTATGAATGGAGGGATTTCAAAATAACTTGGCACAAATGTTCACCATGACAAGGCGGTGTGTCGCGTACAACACCCATGCCTGTACGTCCAAGGTCAAGGTCACTGTTACTATTAATAGAATTTATTGGGGAAATCTTGTTTCTTATTGGATTTTAAAATAACTTGGTATGAATGTTCACCATATCAAGACGGTGTGTCGCGTACAATACCCATGCCTGTAGGTCCGAGGTCAAGGTCACTGTTAATAAAAATATAATTTTCTTGTCCGGGCTGTTACTTCCTTATGAATGGAGGGATTTCAAAATAACTTGGCACAAATGTTCAACATGACAAGGCGGTGTGTCGCGTACAAGACCCATGCCTGTAGGTCCAAGGTCAAGGTCACTGTTACTAAAAATAGAATTTTGTTGGAAAAATCTTGTCCGCTCTGTAACTTTGTTATTTCTAAATGGATTTTAAAATAACTTGGTATAAATATTCACCATATCAAGACGGTGTGTCGCGTACAATACCCATGCCTGTAGGTCCAAGGTCAAGGTCACTGTTACTAAAAATAGAATTTTCTTGTCCGGGCTGTAACTTCCTTATGAATGGAGGGATTTCAAAATAACTTGGCACAAATGTTCACCATGACAAGGCGGTGTGTCGCGTACAAGACCCATGCCTGTAGGTCCAAGGTCAAGGTCACTGTTACTAAAAATAGAATTTTCTTGTCCGGGCTGTAACTTCCTTATGAATGCAGGGATTTCAAAATAACTTGGCACAAATGTTCACCATGACAAGGGGGTGTGTCGCGTACAAGACCCATGCCTCTAGGTCCAAGGTCAAGGTCACTGTTACTAAAAATAGAATTTTGTTGGAAAAATCTTGTCCGCTCTGTAACTTTGTTATTTCTTAATGGATTTTAAAATAACTTGGTATAAATATTCACCATATCAAGACGGTGTGTCGCGTACAGTACCCATGCCTGTAGGTCCAAGGTCAAGGTCGCTGTTACTAAAAATAGAATTTTCTTGTTTAGGCTGTAACTTCCTTATGAATAGAGGGATTTCAAAATAACTTGGCACAAATGTTCACCATGATAAGTCGGTGTGTCATGTACAACACCCATGCCTAAAGGTCAGAGGTCAAGGTCACTGTTACTTAAAATAGAATTGTGTTATAAAAATCTTGTCTGCTCTGTTACTTTGTTTTGTCTTATTGGATTTTAAAATAACTTGGTATAAATGTTCATTATATCAAGACGATGTGTTGTGTACAATACCCATGCCTGTAGGTCCAAGATCAAGGTCACTGTTACAAAAAAATATAAATTTCTTGTACTGGCTATAACTTTGTTATTAACAGAGTGATTTCAAAATAATTTGGCACAAATGTTCACTATGACAAGGCGTTGTGTTGAGTACAATTCCCATGCCTGTAGGTCCAAGGTCAAGGTCACTATTACTAAAACCAGACTTTTCTTGTCTGGGCTGTGAGTTTGTTATTACTTATTGGATTTTAAAATAACTTGGTATAAATGTTCACCATGACAAACATGCATAGCGGGGGCATCCGTGTCCTATGGACACATTTCTAGTTTAAATAATCAACGCATGCACTGTTCTTCTGTCTACTTTATGACTGTGTGTTTAGGTTGTCTTTTTTTTAATGTCGCAATTCCAGATATAGATATTTCAGTTTTAACACATTGTTTCGCAAATGCTGCACTCTAGCAAATTCCTGGATGAAAAAATTATATTTTGCAACTTGGTATTTCCAAAAATGATAAAATGATGGAATTTATTTTCCATTACGGTACTTTCAATATCAATAACAAAATTAAAATCAGTACCAGCATAACTAAAGCTATTTCAAAAGAGGAAATATACTAGTATATATAAGATAAATAAAAATTGAATGTTATTGTAATATGTTTTAAAGACTTGAGAGTTTATTGGCTATAAACTAACTGCTTGTTCAACCTGTTATTTTTAGAGGTTAATATCGAGTAGCTTTTTGGAAAGATGAAACTTATTATTGCCATTTAATAGGTCTGCGATGTTTATCATGCAGTGCAGCAGTGTCTCCCACAGACTGCGACACAGTCACACTGTGTGGACCTCATGAGGTAAGGCTGACAGTAATATTCTTGTATGTTCCCGCATTAATTTGTATAAGACGCATTTTTCACGTTTGCAAAGTAAGCGGTCGCATATTTCGCAAAAATGAACTCAAGTATTGAAAGAAATTTGGGTTTTAAAAAACTTAATTTTTACAGCTTTTTCAAAAAAAGTTTATGCGTTATAGTTTGTCAACGCATTAAATTTACAGCTATAAAGTTGTGGATATACCATGCATTCTTATTTAAGCATCCTCCAATTATGAAACAAACATTGAACTTAAATTTAAGGAATAATCCAGCTGGAGACATGAAGTCTATTCATTTTTAACACTTGTAATTTGTGACTGGGGATTTCCTGGATGTTAAATACCGGAATAACATAAAAACAGACTTAATGAAAATATAAAAACTGTATCGTCCTAATGAAAAGATTGTTTTATTGGTACATTTAACCGTCCAACTACTGGAAATTGTATACATTTCAGGCGTTTAACATCTTAAAGTGTCTAAGGAAGTGTCACATTATATATTATTAATTACTTTGTTGCAGTTAGTTTTCGGGCATAAATTAAATAGTGACATATTATTTAAAATCTATTTAAAATGTGTTCTGCGCAGTCTGATCGATATCTACACTGTTCGCAATTTAGAAAGAGAAATATTCTTAATTTATCTTAAATGCATCAAAAATGAACAATTTAGATCCTGAACCCACACTTCGAGCAGAGTCTCGACTTACCGCGTCGTCAGTAAGCCCTATTTTGTCATTCAAAAAAGAAAACAGCAAAAAGTAGCTATTGTGTGTTTGACTTTGTACAAATGTTTTGATCAAAAGTAAGTCGCTAATTGTTTCAGACCTGTTTCATGGACGTCTCGGTATCAGATTCTGGAATCATTAGATATCAACTCGGCTGCAAGGACTTTCTGGTAAGTGTTTTCAATCAAAACTTCGGTGATGTCGCGATAGAGTTTTATAAAATTTAATGTAATAATCAGTAGGTAATTAAGTAAATTATCCGGGTTGCATTTAAAATGTTATATTCTAACTAGGAGTAATGGTCGTACACTAGCAAACCTCGTATTTCGGATTTAAAGCATTCTTAATTATTTCGCTTTTAAGCAACTGCGGCATAAAAATCAAGCATACGCTGGGGTCAAGCAAATTTACTCCAACTTTTTCGGAATGCTAAATTTACGATTAGCAGTATTTTACAGTCGTTTTTTTTTTCTTCAAATATATATTATAGTGTAGTAATAATGTATTCCAATAATGCTAGAGAAATATGTGACTTTAATTTTTGTCAATTTTCAGCAATGTTCTCAGCAAGGCAAGCGTAGCGTTATGTCGGAATCTCTTTTACAAAAATATATGAATATCAAATCTAAAAATAATGTGGGATTAATTCATCACCAAGATTATTTCAACCAAAGAAGGTCGCAGAATTTGTTGGTGTGTAGTGAATGTTGCTCAAGCACACTTTGTAACAATGCTGGTTGTGGACACACCGGTGAGTCATTTTCTTGTACAAAATCACCGTTGATCATAAAATGTTGCCACATACTTCGGTCTAGTGTTGTTCTAATTCCGTCTCTTTTGATCATAGATATAATCAGGTTCAGTTGCGTTGGATATATTCACTTATACTTCAAGGGTCGTCATAATACTTCAGGAACTTAAAACATCCTCAGTCTAACTTGGTCGTGACCTTGAGATACCCCTTTTGTGTTAGACTCAATGCTGGTCACGTGTTGTGTTTACCGGAAACAAATACATGTAGTAAGAAAAAAGGGCCATTATCTTCCATTTTGGAGTTGTGTTATTCTTGCTCTGGCGAGTCATTGTAACGAACAATAATGTTTTGCATGGATTTCAAAAACATCTTGTCAACAAATATTAAAATATTCTATGGTTTATAAACATTTCATGGGAACTTTTTATCGGCATAAAAAATGCACTAGTATAAAAAATATGTGGTGTAAACAGTTTTCTTTCATAACACTTTAAGGTTACCAGCCGCATCGAGGACCAATTTGCTTCAACTGTCCTCTACAGAAAAGTCCAGGCGATTGTGATATAATTACTCTCTGTGGACGCGATCAGGTAAACATTTAAGTGGCAGCTAATCGTGCAGATTGGTGCTGATAACCCCGCCTTAAACCACTGTAATTTGTGTCTAGCTTTTAACATACATGTTACAGTAATAGTATTGTGTGACTTTGCTAACCAAAAATGGTTTTGTAAAATACATTGCAACCTTAAATACATATTCTAGTTAAAGCAAAACAAACAAAACACTAGCATGAAGATTATTTCAAAGCTGACGTTTTCATTTCTGCATATCAAACAAATTAAATGTTACTGGGCAACCGATTGAAGTCTGCGTTTCCTGTCATATTATACCAGCTTTGAACGCCACTTTGCAACAATACATATATGCTAGCATTGCAGACTTTATTTTACTTGTAAAGGTTCTGCATGTTACTGAGACCTGGTCTAGGTGTAGCATAAACAACATCTAAACATTAATAATTTTCCAAATTATTATCCATCATAGAAACTTTAAAGCGCCATTTTTATCGAAACCATTCTATGATCTGAGTCCTTTGTTATGCAGAATAGGAGTTTAATTGTTTCTCCTTCATTCACGAAAACCAGTAGTAAAAATGGCAAAGATAAGCCACATCCATAAGATAGAAGTTCTGACACAGAACAGTGGGAAGAGAAGACAACATGTGAAAATTCCTTATAGTTGTTAACCCGAAACAAACAGCACAGCTACTATTAAAGATAACAAATTACTGACGAAACAATAAACAATGAAAACTGATATATCTCAGACCACCCACCCTTAAAGGGACTCAAAACCAACACTGTCATTTAACAAATCACAAGTCGAGACAACAAAATTAAAACAATTTTAAAATCTTCATATTCATTTAATTTACATTTGCAGTTCATCCATACAGCTGGAGTAGAAAAAGCTTGGAAAAGTCAATTCTTCAATGAGCATTTACATTATGTATTATTACACGAGAAATAATCAATCTTGCAGATGTGTTTTAGGTATATTTAAAAAAAATTAAGTTACTGTTTCAAACTCAATAAAAATCGAACAACTTCAGAGATTTGTAATGCACGTATTTTTGCAGTTATGCATGCTCACCAGAACTAATAGTACCGTGACGCATCAAGATATGTACCAAACTAAATGCGAAGAGAAAACGGTATGTTATGCTTGTATATTTTTCTGTTACGTGTTCAATACTTTATGTCATCTTAATCTTTTCCTCTGTTCTAAGAGACTATAGGTATGTCATGTCTCTCTTTATGCGTGTTCTGCTTATGTGGTTTTGTTGAACTGACTCGTAATGGTTAGATTGATGCAGTCTATAACCTAGTTCAAATAAACCCAACGGCAAAATGGAATATTGAGATCTAATGAATTTGTTTTATATGTTTGTTTGTTTTAAATTTCCTTGAGATCTAATGTGTAAGTTGTATGTATTTTTTTTTATTTCATAAACGCGCCATCTTCTCTTTTGAGTAAAGGGTGTGAATGCCTTGTCTGTTTCTTGTGGCATTCCTGATAATCTTAGGAATCGATCTCTTATCTGACATAATGCTTGATTAGTAATTAATATATATGTTCTGGCGATTTCTTCTAGGCATGCAATAATACGGAGAGCTTTTCATTAACTGGTAACAGACAGATCAACGGTATGTGACGGTGCGGGTTCGCTCCCAGCTAGAGACACTATCATTTGAAATTCACAGTAGCGCTATTTGTGCAGTGTGGCGGCCGTAAAAAGTCTCCCCGTACATTTAGTCAGTACTGTTATCAGTAAATTAACCCGTTACCGATGTCATGCAGTGATTGTTACGTATATCAGGGCTATCCGATCAACGTTTTTTGGCGTTGTCCCGGTTAGCTCAGTTGGTTACGTCGCAGGAATTGCATGGCTAGGCGCTGTCGCCGTGACGGTGCGGGTTCGCTCCCAGCTAGAGACACTATCATTTTAAATAAATATAATTACTAAAAATCACATAAGGGGCATCCTACTTATATGTATATTTAGCTAGACATTGCTACTTAAGCACATGCACACATGCAGTTTTTTGGTAACTCATCTTTATAACCATTATATTTGGCCGAAAAACCCTGTATATCACAACAAACGCCAAACACCTGAGTAATATTTATGGTAGTTCAAAGACAAGGAAATTAAAATTACATTTTTAAAGTCGGGAAAAGGCTCTTTTCGACTTCCAAATGTCAATTTTAATAACTGTTCAACACTTATTTCCAACAAAAAAATCTTATATCTTGGTAAACTTACTCATTTCATAGGCCAATAAAAATGTTAAATATTTAAAGCAGTCGAAGCAAAGCCATTTCTTATTTTCAATGGAAATGACATCTTGACATCTTACTTATACTTATTACTAGACTAAGTCTATTTGAAGTCGAACTTCTGATCGGAACCGATTAATTAATTAATTAATTAACATGCCGTCATGGGAAGCTGAAAATTAAGCAGAAGACATTTATGCAAAAAAATTAGATATTAAGAACCTTTTAATATTAATTAACCTTAAAAAATGTTTGTGTGTTTCTATAAGTTTTCTTTCTTTTTGCAGATGGAAATTGTGAAGCGCACTGCTGCAATACAGATTTGTGCAATTCAGAGTGTAGTGCCAATTCTGCTCCGTCAGTATTTCCGGTGACTTCACATTTGCCAGTAACCTTTGATCGGTGCAAATCGAATCCGTGTGCACGTGGAATATGCTCTCCGTATCTCAACACGTATAATTGTACTTGCGAGGCTGGTTACACGGGGCGAAACTGTGACGTAGGATGCAAGTATAGTATTGCGACCAATTTTTTCATTGACATTTATTGGATTTTTTTAATAGTTGAATGAATTTCATGTGTGTGTTTTTTAATACAGAAAGGGTTCTCCCGTGAACCGAAAATATCAAACATGCTGTTGAAGTATTGTACATACTGGAATTGTTCCTTTGGGTGAATCTTTGATTTGAACACAATCAATGCAAAGAATTTTCAGAGAATTTAATCGGATTTTTATCTTTCAATAAATTAACTGTAATGCTTTTCTAGTTTTCTTTTAATTAACGTTAAGTGTTACTCAAAATGGATTTGATTTATTCCGCATTTTGCGTGTGTGATTAAACTTCAATTATATCAACGCACGCCTTCGTGTAGATATTTATATTATTTAATACATCTCTTTATATTATTTAATACATCTCACGTTTCTCTAGCCTCAGACAATCTGCATAAAAATAACCGTATGTTAAAGGAATATGTAAACGGTAGATCAAAGGTCCTTCTCATTTAAAGTTCTGTTGTAAATTTATCACATTTTCAACTTATAGTTGTATCTGAAACCACATCTTCCACGCCTCAGTCTACTTCGGGTTTAGATCCTTGTGTTTCTAACCCTTGTGTCTGGGGTAAATGTGAACCGTATCAATCCAGTTACAGTTGCCTCTGCCAGAACGGATACTACGGTAGAAACTGTGAGCTAAGTAAGCTACTTTGTATAAACATATATCAGTATTGGTGATTTAAAGATGATGATCTGCTCACTTTGTATATTACCCCCACTACTGTAGATCGCTTTGCTAACCGTCTTCTTCCTACTGATCGGCAATCGGTTGGAATTTTCAACATCGATAAATCGGAACTTTCAACCAACTAATTAATCGAATAATCGGCAATTATCGGACATTTTATAATTATATCCAATCCGTGCATTATACACTTAAAATGTAAACAATACACTTATCTGTCTAACTATTATTGGACAGAGGTAATTTGGCAATGTTTACATTGGCGTGTTTACATTGGCGTTGCAAGTAAACAATGGACATACATAGTAAACGTTGTTTAATACAAAGCTTAACGCTCCCAACACTCGAACCCATTAGCCGAGTGGTCTAAGGCACAGTCAATAAAAATACGTTGAAATGCAATGGTAGAAACGGTACGATAGGTTGTAGGTTCGAAACATGTTTTTTAAACTATTTACGCAATAATTATTTCGTCGAGATCCTCGAGATAATCGATGTGATAAAATAAATTGAAGCAAAAAATATAAGATACGAAACTGCAATGAAACTTAAAACATAGAAATCGAAATATATCTCTGAATTCCGTGAAAGATTCGAACCCGTGTCGAAAAAAAGATATGTCATTGCTAACCGGACGCGTTAACCACTGCGCTACCGAGGCGATTTAATATGTTCTTGCAAAATAATACTGATAACTCCTAAATTTGCCTAAACCAGTATTTACATTCTATTAATAATTGTAAACATCGCCAATTTACCTCGGGCGACCTATAATCATTTTCATGTTTATCTTTCATTATAATTGGTTAACTGGTAAATAAAAGCAATATTCATTATGACTAGATAAATTGACTAGAAAATACAATAACACATATTAAGAGTTCGAAGCTGACAACAACAGTTTTCTTACCGTATTTAGTAAATGTATAATGGTGGACCCTAGAATCATTATTTACTCAAAACATTCCATTAAACATTTACTAGTTTACTGTTAAAAAGTCCAACCGATTGCCAATCACTAATCTCACATGTCCAAATATTTAGTTTAGTTTAAAAGAAAAACTCTTTCCGACATCAGAAATTGCATTTTCATGGACAATCGTAACATTTGTCGTGGTCTTCCTCGTTGTCCTGACATATTTAAACATTAAAAGTCTAATCTGCTGCTTTTTTGCGGCCCCAAGTCTAGTAGACTATTATAGAGCCCAGTGTGATATTTCAAGCTGTTTTTCTTTCTGTGGAAACTTATTTGGTTATTTACCATTAAAAATAAAACGCACGACAAAAATTCACTATTCATAGTAAGCCGTAAAATCTAAATAGAATCTAGTACTAGATATATCAGTTTGAATATTGTTGATATTGAACGGGATACTGATACTGCTTAATATTGCCTATTTATTAAGCAACTCGTAATGAGTGAACTAAATTAAACAGGTACGCTATTTTAATCACGTGGTTTAGTTCTGTGGCATCATGCATTCCTTTATCGTTTAATTTATTCGATATTATAAACGGTCAATTTCGATAGTAACTTCAGTTCACTTATTAGCTTTAGGAAAGACGACATGCAACGACGGATGGCTGCCATTCAAAGGATCATGCTACATGTTTGGTCATAACGCTGTCAGCTTCATGGAGGCTCAGGTATGTTTTGACCTTTGTTTCTTCAGTTTGAACTGTTTTTGTGACTTATGTTTGTGTAGCTTTAAAACTAACAAAACTTATATCAAATAGATATTTTTTATCTAAACATTAATGGATTGCTAATTGTTTTTACTTCACAAAAACATTAGAAAAAGTAATAGAACCTGATGCCAATTCTAGAGATTATTTGCATGTTTTTTTTGTTGAACATTCCCAGTCACTTTTAAAACTAACGACTTTAAATTTAAATCAAGAAATCAACATTTTACATGCACTTTGCTGTCTATATAATGAAGGCAAATCGAAAATTACAACTATTCCAACGTTATTCTGGGCTGAAGGTCATAAAGCTGAGATTGGAAACCAGTCTCAAATCTCAAGCATCTGATTGGCTGAAATGGCAACTGGTCGCCATTTCAGCCAATCAGATGCTTGAGATTTGAGACTGGTTTCCATGCTCAGTTTTATAACCTTGGGCTCTGATGAATATGGGTTTCGTTGTTATATTGTGAGTCCTTTCGAAAACATTGACCATTTATAAAGATGACTTTGTCCGCCACTAGGAAAACGTTACATTGGCATTTTGCCATTTCTTCATGAAACTTTCAAAATATATTTCTGATGAAAACAAGGTCGTGATACTGCCAAATTATTGATGTCCATATCACATTTGACAGAGTTTTGGCCTTTTTTTATTTGGAATTTGTCTCAAAAGCTTTACGTTGGCTTTAACTGTGCCATTTCTAACTTAAGTTTTTTTCGGGCTTTTGTTTGGCAAAATGCCCGAAGGCGACACCGAGTTCAACCAAACACCCATTTAGTGTTACTAAAGTATGCAAATTACACATTGCTTTTCAGCAATTTTGCCGACAAAACGAAAACAGCCACCTTGTACACGTAACTGATAAGCTAGAAAATGATTTCATCAAGGACAGGCTTCGGGAATTTTCAGGTAAAACATTTTTAAATTAAAGTATGGCTACGTTTTCTGTAAGTCAATTCTTTTCTAGGTATGCTTATATCTGTGCCCAAGATCATAAAACTAAATCTGGAGATCAGTCTCAAATCTCAAGGATCTGATTAGCTGAAATGGCGACCAGTCGCCATTTCAGCTAATCAGATCCTTGAGATTTGAGACTGATCTCAAAACTTAGTTTTATGATTGTGGGCACAGACAAGATCCTTGATTGCTTACATGTATTTATAATGCACTTAATTTTAAAACCAAATTGTTAACTGATGATTAAAATTACTTGAAAGTCTTTATGAACAAATAGTACATTGTTTACCAAGTTGAAGAGATGATATAAATTTAAATGTGCATTACTCTTGCGGAAAAAACATTCAATGCGCGCCTGGAATAGTTCTAACGGTTACCTCTCACGACCTCTGGCATGGAGGGTGGGGGTTGTACATGCTCGAAAATTTTGATTAGAGATAGTACATATTTTGTAATCGAGGTACATTGTTTCAAATATAAATCGTTTAATAATATCGTTTCAATTTACTGCAGTATCAGTTCGATTCCAGTGCCCAAGGTTATAAAGCTGAGCATGGAAACCAGTCTCAAATCTCAAGCATCTGATTGGCTGAAATGGCGACTGGTCGCCATTTCAGCCAATCAGATGCTTGAGATTTGAGACTGGTTTCCTTGCTCAGCTTTATAACCTCCAACCCAGGTCAGAGAGTGCATCATGTTTAATGCTTCTGGTTAAACGCAGGTTGTTCTTTTGAATATTTCAGCTAAGAACTGGTGGCTTGGGGCGACTGATGAAGAGACTGAAGGGGCTTGGAAATGGGCGGATAACAATGAACCAGTTCAATTTACGGGTTAGACATTATTGATGATGATAAGATTATACAATGTTTATGCTCTGGTGATGGCGAACATGTGTTCTTTACTGAACAGAACAGAACAGAACATAATCTTTATTTTCCCAGACGTGTGATACATGTAACATGGGAACAGTCAACATATAATATGGTGGAGAGCAGATTTAAGGTTCATTTTACATAAATATCCACGTTTATTTCTGTTAACAAACATATTTTAAATATTATAGTGAATAATATAAATACGGAGGAAAACTCGAGTTTCTTTAAAAAAAAAGGTTTACAGTACTGTAAGCTTTGAAGACTTAAAATGGAAAAAAATAAAGAAAAACGTATTCATTACGCCTATGATTACATTCTTCGAAGGAAGTAAGATAAATTAATACATGAAATAGATAGGTCATAGTTCTATTGCGAACTTGAAACAGGTCATTTGAATTTTGCCATTACAATTTTTACAAATTTACTGATCTTCAGTAAGACTTCTACAGACGTGGATTTCATTAGATAAGCGAAGCAGGCATCACTGTCATATATTCGGATATTTTCAAATATTCTGGCTCGCGCTTCGTCAAAATATCTACATTTTAATAAATAGTGACGTTCAATACCGAAATCACCATTATTGCATAGGTTGCAGAAGCTATCTTCAAAAGGAATGTTTTGCCATCGCAAAGCTTCGACCGGTAATCGATTATTACACGTTCTGAATTTAAATAATATTAAGCCATCTGATTAAGGTAATAATGTAAGATATTTTTCAAACTCTAAAGATGTTTTCAAGCTCCTATAGATTCTCCCTTTATTAGATAGCTGCATATTAGAATGCCAATCTTGACGAAATTGATCAATAAGACGCGTTTTAATCATTTTATGTGTACTTATTAACGGCAAAAGATTGGTTTAGCCATAGGTCTGATCTACCAGCAGAGTCCAAAATACTTTTTACTTTACAAATCCATTTAGATTGGATTTCTGTATGGTTAAGCATGTACCTATATAGTAGAGAAGACAATTTATTCGCTTTACCAAGAAGTAAGTTACACTAAAATGTATCATTCTTGCTTGGACAGTAATAGAAATAGGATAACGTCCGAGCTCACCTAGTAACATGTAACCGGGTGTGCTTAATCGAGCATTTGTTATTCTTCTGAGAAAAACGTTATGAACTTTTTCGAGTATGTCTAAATTCTCGTAACTGAAGACTTCACTCCCATAATTTAATATTGGTAATACGGTGTGGTCAAAGAGCTTCACTGTTAGATCTAAGGTGAGGTCAGCATTGTTTGTTTTGGTATAAAAGAGGATGCAAAGCCTTATTCGCTTGCGAAGATACGTGTTTTCTTGCCTTCAAGAAGGATCCATTACTACAAAAGGTAACCCCTAGGTAATGATATGAATCGGTGATCGTAATTTGTTTGTCACCTAAATTAAAGTTGTAGCGACCGGTGTTTCTTGCTCCAAAAATAATAATAATAGTAATTTTAGTCTTGCTAATATTAACATCTAATTTCCATCGGGTGCAGTGTTCATTAAATATATTTAGGCTGATCTGAAAATCGTGCTCGTTTGTAGAGAGAATAGCGGTGTCATCAGCGTATAGAAGTAATAATAGTTTCAGCCAAGTTTCATCTGGGTCATCACCCTGTAACTCTACTCCGACGGCACCGTTACCCTCCAGGTATGCTTGTAAATCATTTAAATAAAGAGAAAAAAGTAGCGGGCTGAGATTCTCACCCTGTCTAACACCTATTTCTGAAACAAAAAATTTTGACTGATTACCATTATTTAAAATTACACGATTTAATATTTTGGTACATATTGAAAATCACCTGGAAAAGCTTACCATTGATAAAATTATTTAAGAGTTTGTGCCATAAACCAAAGCGCCAACATTTGTCAAAACAAGAAGAAAAATCTACAAAAGCGCAAAACAACTTCTGTTTACGTTTCTTGAGAATTTCTATTAGAGCATGAAGGTCAAATATATGGTCTGAGCAGGAATAACCGTTCCTAAAGCCAGCTTGGTTTTCTTCCAACAGGTTAAATTCTTCAACATATTTAGTCAATCGCTGATTTAAAACGGCGGTAAAAAGTTTTCCTAAGCATGAAAGGATCGTAATAGGCCTGTAAGAACCTGTATCAGTAGTAATACCTTTGTTTTTATAAATGGGGATGATAAAGCCGTCTAACCATGTCTTTGGCACGATTCCTGAATCTAGAATACTATTAAAAAGGCGGTTATAGAATGGTAATAGTAAGTGCTAAGTGCTTTTAATATATTCATTTAAAATACGATCCGACGGGCTGCTAGCTTTGCCATTATTTAATTTGTTTATACATTTAATTATTTCTTCATTGGTAATTGATGAATTAAGAAATTCGTTTGAGTTATTTAGAAAATCACTATCATTAATCTGGGGCATTTCTTCACTCTTGTGGGGGTTATAATTTATGTTCTTAAAATAATCAAAGAATTCCTGAATACTAGGTGACTGTTCGTCTTTACTTTTGGGTTTAAGTTGTTCCAGATATTTCCACTGATGATACATTTTTGACGATAATGATGATTGGATTATATAATCTGCGGTGATGGCGAACAGGTGTACTTTACTGATGATACATTATTGGCGGGTTTTGATGATTAGATAATGTGTATGCTCTGGTGATTGCGAACAGGTGCACTTTACTCATGAGACATCATTGATAATAATGATGATTGGATTATATATGCTCTGGTGATGGCGAACAAGTGTACTTTACTGATGATACATTATTGGAGGGTTTTGATGATTGGATTATATATGCTCTGGTGATGGCGAACAGGTGTACTTTTAAATTACTGATGATACATTATTGGCGGGTTTTGATGATTGGAGTATTTATGCTCTGGTGATGGCAGACAGGTGTATTTTACTCATGAGACAATATTGATGATAATGATGATTGGATTACATGTGCTCTTGTGTTGGCGAACAGGTGTATTTTACTCATGAGACAATAATTGACGATAGTGATGACTGCATTATATATGCTCTGGTGATGGAAAACAGGTTCACTTTACTAATGAACATCATTGATAATAATGGTGATTTGATTATATGTGCTCTGGTGTTAGCGAACAGGTGTACTTTACTCATTAGAGCTTTATGATGATACCGCGGATTGGATTATGTATGATCTGATGATAGCGAACAGGAGTACTTTACTCATTAGAGCTTTATGATGATACCGCGGATTGGATTATGTATGATCTGATGATAGCGAACAGGAGTACTTTACTCATTAGAGCTTTATGATGATACCGCGGATTGGATTATGTATGATCTGATGATAGCGAACAGGAGTACTTTACTCATTAGAGCTTTATGCTTATACCGCGGATTGGATTATGTATGATCTGATGATAGCGAACAGGAGTACTTTACTCATTAGAGCTTTATGATGATACCGCGGATTGGATTATGTATGATCTGATGATAGCGAACAGGAGTACTTTACTCATTAGAGCTTTATGATGATACCGCGGATTGGATTATGTATGATCTGATGATAGCGAACAGGAGTACTTTACTCATTAGAGCTTTATGATGATACCGCGGATTGGATTATGTATGATCTGATGATAGCGAACAGGAGTACTTTACTCATTAGAGCTTTATGATGATACCGCGGATTGGATTATGTATGATCTGATGATAGCGAACAGGAGTACTTTACTCATTAAAGATTTATGATGATACCGCGGATTGGATTATGTATGATCTGGTGATAGCGAACAGGAGTACTTTACTCATTAGAGCTTTATGATGATAACGAGGATTGGATTATGTATGATCTGGTGATAGCGAACAGGTGTACTTTACTCATTAGAGCTTTATGATGATAACGAGGATTGGATTATATGTGCTCTGGTGATGGTGAACAGATGTAATTTACTCATGAGGCATCATTGATAATAATGATGATTGGATTATATGTGCTCTGGTGATGGTGAACAGATGTAATTTACTCATGAGGCATCATTGATAATAATGATGATTGGATTATATGTGCTCTGGTGATGGCGAACAGATGTAATTTACTCATGAGACATCATTAATAATAATGATGGTTGGATTATATATGCTCTGGTGAGTGCGAACAGGTGTACCGTACTTGACAATAATGATGATTGGATTATATATGCTCTGATGAGAAAAGGTGTACTTTACTGATGAGACAATACAGCTCTGGTGATGGAGAACATGTGTACTTTTCTGAAGAGATATTATTGATAATAATGATGGACTGGTTACTATAGAGACATTATTGAACGGAACTTACAATAATTATTACTGAATGCCCAATGACACCGTATTACACTTGAATGTGTCAACAAACCTTCAGTGGCAATAACTTAATGTTTTCATATCTAAAAATCATCTATCTGTTAAGATTGAAAAAGAGATAAAAATTGAACAGTAGCTCACCGGAAGCTCGCCTAATAATATTTCCTGAAGTTGTTATCATGGGTTCTTAGATATAATTGATTTAGTAAATTAAAATCTTGAAGTATATGTGTAAGTATATAAAGATCCTAAATCTGATTTATTTACCTGTTTATTAATATAAAACCCGTTATATAACTCGTATCCCAATGGCGACCAGTGTAAATCCATATCAGGATGCGCATGCGTGCTGTCTGGTCTGTATATACACTGTTAGCCTATAGATTCTTTGGGTTATTTCTGACCAAGAAGCGAACAGGCTTCAAGATTATAAAACTGAGAATGTGAACCAGTCTTAAATCTCAAGGTTCTGATTGGCTAAAATGGCGACTGGATGCTTGAGATTTGAGACTGGTTTGTATTATCATTTATATAATCTTCAGCACAGATTAAGGTGTGACAACACCGTAACAGATACATTTCTAATAGGAGCAATATTTTTATAGACTGGTACCCATATCATGACCTGAGCGGTGCGCTGGATTGTGGAGTGTTTTTGTATGCATATGGCTTCGCGTGGGGAGACTATATATGCACTGGACGCCTGTATCCTGTTTGTGAAACAACGTAAGAACTATTCAATTTGTTTATTTTGTGTAAGCTGAAAAAAAAACAACATTCGTCTCATGACAGGTTAATTAGAAGTTTTGGTGAATGCACAATATTTTCATTACTTTTCGTTGTCGTATTTGTCATGTTCGATGCCTTCCAAAGTTCAATTTCTTGTAATGTTTGTTATTAATACTTTATAAACAGTGAATAATATCTAATAAGTTTATTTTGCAGAGGAAGCCAATGTGAAGAAACACAAGTTGTTGGTTGAAATGTTATGTTAGAATATATTAACTCAGTTACAATGATCACAACTGTATATCATTTAAGTGATTTATAAACACGTGTACCCATATTGAAGTCGACACAAGTTTCACTAAAAATTTGGCGCTAAAATGACATACCGGTGTATCATTATATTTCGCGTGGGTTTAAATTTCGCGATGTTCGCGCTGTGTAAATGCGCCAATTTTATATTACTCATGTGAAATCTGTTCTACTTTGATTTGTTCTACATAGATCGAAATTTAACACTTACAAACTCTTCTACTCAGAATAATAATTCCCAATAACAAACTGTTTTACTCAGATTAAGAATAATATTTCCCATTAACAAACTGTTTTACCTAGATAAATAATTCTAAATAACAAATTATTCTACTCAGATTAATATTTCCCATTAACAAACTGTTTTACCTAGATAAATAATTCTAAATAACAAATTATTCTACTCAGATTAATATTTCCCATTAACAAACTGTTCTACTCAGTTTCATAATTCTCAGTAACAAACTTTTCTACTCAGATTAATATTTCCCATTAACAAACTGTTTTACCTAGATTAATAATTCTCAATAACAAATTGTTCTACTCAGATTAATATTTCCCATTAACAAACTGTTTTACCTAGATTAATAATTTTCCGGTTCCGGTTAAGAAAGTGTGTAGTCGCCATTTTCTTTAGCTCGTGAGAAATTCTGGGAATATTATTATTTATCTCACTCTACAAGTCGTTTATTACTTCATGAACTATATTAGTTGTTGTGAAGATGAGTCAGCAATTATCTTCAAACGGTAATTCTTTCCCAAACACGCAATTTGTGTCTCAAAACCCGTTTGATCTCCTGGTCTCATCCAAAAATGGCGGTAGTGTTGACAATCTTTCACATGAAGAAACTGATATTTCTGACTGGTTACAAGTTACTAACAACAAGAAAAAGAAACGTTTCAGTACAGGTAACAGTGAACGACATGATACCTCTTCGTTTGAAAAACTCTCAACGGATGATAAACTTTCAGCTATGTTCGCTTCAATGGGCGATATAAGCCAAAAGGTTGACCAGTGTTTACAGCTTAATCACAAGGTTCATGGTCTAGAAAAACAAATGTCTGAGCATCACTCCAGATTGACAATTCTTGAATATAAATCCTTGGATCTTGAAGCTCGCAGTAGAAGAAACAATCTTATCTTCGGCGGATTACCTGAAACAAAAGATGAAAATTGTCATAGCACTATTGCAAATTTTTTGTGTGAACATCTTGGAATTGATCAATGTCCAACAATGCCACGAGTTCATAGGTTGGGACGATATAAGAGAGATGCAACCCGTCCGATCATTGCTTTCTTCTTAGATTCGAGGGATACTGAGTACGTTGTTTCGAGAGCAAAGATGCTAAAAGGTACCAACTTTAATATTAATAGGGATTACCCAAAGGAAATTGCCAGTGCAAGAAAACTTTTGTGGCCTAAATACAAACTATTACGCAATGAATACCCAGATAGTGAAATAAGTATTGCATACCCGGCAAAACTGATCAAGGACGGTAAAGTCGTGGCTGATGCGTTTCCCCATTGGAATTATATTATGCAATCTGATAGAATTCCCATAAGTCGACCTGCATTTACAAACCCAGTGTTTACAAACATAGTGCCTAAGGCAGCTAATCCATGTGATGCACGGGATATTCATGCAACTGGCGACAATGTCAACAAACCAGTCAACAATGTACAAGGTCAGACTGCGCGTAGCAATGACACTACAGGTAATTCTCAACCCCATAGATCACGTCGGGAATCTACCTCACCACGTCCTTCACGCGGCCAACGCGGCCACGCTCCAACCAGGCAAAGGCCCTCTTCCGCACATCCAACACTGACTGCTTCTTCAGGAGATCGAGTCTTCAGTCGCCCCTGGGACAACAACACCCAGCCAAACTTGAATACTGATGTTAACTCCCATTAGGACTTAGGGGGGAACGTTCATAAACTGCAAAAGTTGAAAATATGTGCACTTAATGTAAATGGTTTAAAAAGACGTATTGATTATCCTGATTTTGTAGCATTTATTGCCAATTATGACATATTTTGTATTTCTGAAACGCATACTGATGATAATGATATTGTTGATATAACAGGGTTTACTTATTTTGCAAAGCATAGAACACAGCATTACCTACGTAAGTCGGGAGGCATTGGTATATATGTTCGAGACAACATTGCACCGTACGTTACCTTACATAGTAGCAGGTCAGAATATATTTTATGGATATCAATTGATAAGCAATTAACTAGCCTAGACGAACCAATATTTCTGGGTGCTATCTATATACCACCTGAAAACTCGCGCTTTTTTAGTGAGGATCTATGGAACGAATTCGAAAACGATATATCCGAAAAACTGAGCGAAAATAAGTATGTTTACATCGCCGGGGATACAAATTGCAGAATCGGACGTTTGCGAGATTTTATTATTTCTGATCAACATTTTAACGACTTTTTCGAGATTGATGAAGACATCCAAAATCAACTTGATAAACACAATATTCTTGAAAATTTGAATATTCCGCTGGAAAGGTGTTCAAGTGACACAAAAACTAATACGCACGGATTTCGCTTGATCGAATTACTCAGAAACCATAATCTCTTCTTATTAAACGGTAGGCTTTTTAAAGATAAATATAACGGCATGTATACTTTTCGGGATAAATCCGTAATTGACTTCGCAATCGCGACTCCGGAATGTTTTAAAAATATCATAGAATTCGAAATAATTGAAACAGATCCACTGTTCTCAGATGGCCATAATGCATTGCACTGGGACATTCGTATATCCGATTCGATAAGCGATAGTAACATTAACAACAACCAAACTGGACGTAATTTTCCAACTTGGAATACAGATATGGCTGATACATTTTACAGAAATGTTGACCGCGACGCGATAAATAAACTAAATGAATACATACATACGACACCAACCTCTTCAAGTATCATAGATATTGCCACGAACGAATTACAAAACATTTTTCATAGAGCTGCCGAAATTACATATCCGAAAAAACCTAATTATTCGTTTACGAACCAATATCTACATAACAAACCATGGTTTGGCCCAGAATGCAATCGTGCGCGAAAAAATTACCACGAGGCAAAAAATAAATATAGTGCACAACCAAGTAACGAAGCAAAAATAAGACTTAAAAATGCCAGTAAAGCTTACAAACGTACAATGAATTATTACATTAAGAAACAAAAACAGTCTAACTCCACAAAACTTCGAATATTAAGCGATAAAAATCCGAAAAAATATTGGAAATTTTTAAACAGACTTAAACCAAAGAAAACAGCAACACAAACACCGTCCTTACACGAATTTTTTGAACACTTCAAGACAATTAATACTAACAACATCTACGATAATAGGTTTGAAGATGAACTAACCAACTCACAAACACTGAACGTGTCTTTAAATGCGGCTATTACCGAAACAGAAATTAAAAGTTGTATCTCTAAGCTTCAAAATTCCAAAACACCAAGTCCACTAGATAACATTATCAACGAATATATCAAGACAACATCGGACTTGTTACTGCCTTTCTATTGTAAACTTTTTAACAGCGTTTTTGAAACTGGGCATATTCCAAACACATGGTTGGAGGGTATTGTTATCCCAATTTATAAAAATAAGGGGGATCCGAAAGATCCAGGGAATTACCGTCCTATTACTGTTCTAAGTTGTTTAGGCAAACTATTTACCTCCATTCTTAACTCCAGACTTACCAAATATCTAGAAGATAACGATATTTTAGACCAAAACCAAGCAGGTTTCCGTAAAGGCTTCTCTTGCAGTGACCACATATTTACATTGTACTCTCTTATTGAACTCCTGAAAAAGAGTAGAACTAAACTTTTTTGTGCATATATTGATTTTTCTCAAGCATTTGACAAAGTTTGGAGGGTAGGACTTTGGCATAAATTACTCCAAAACTCTATAGATGGTAATTTCTTTAAAGTTATTACTAACATGTACAAAAACATTAAGTCGAGTATATCACATAATGGCGAAATATCGGATAGGTTCGTATCCGAAATCGGAGTGAGACAAGGAGAAAATTTATCTCCCGTGCTTTTTTCTTTGTTTTTAAACGACTTACAATCATTTTTGCATTCAAAAGGTTCCGTGGGCATAGAGCTGACTGACCCACTTGATTTAACTTTATGGCTTAAACTGTTAGTCTTGCTCTACGCCGACGATACCATTATACTTTCCGATTCACCGCAAGATTTTCAAAATAGTTTAAACACATTCCATAATTATTGCAATGATTGGCATCTCACAGTTAACCCAAACAAAACAAAAATTATGGTATTTGGAGCGAGACAGCTAAGAAACTATAACTTTAAACTAGGGGACCACACAATAGAAATTACCGACCAATATCATTATCTCGGAGTTACCTTTTCTAGTAACGGATCGTTTCTTAAAGCAAGAAAACATTGTGCACAACAAGCATCAAAAGCTATGCACTTACTTTTCACTAAAGTTAACAACTCAGATATACCGGTAGACCTTATTTTGAAACTGTTTGATCATACGGTACTTCCGATTTTAACTTACGGTTCAGAAATCTATGGATACGAAAACCTAGACTTATTAGAAAAAGTACATAACGATTTCTTAAGAAAACTTACGAAAGCTCGCCGTTCTACACCTATAAACTTTCTTTATGGTGAACTCGGACGATATCCCATTTCAATTGTCGTTAAAAGTCGGATGATCTCTTTCTGGAATCGACTACTAATAGGCGACGGTAATAAACTCTCTGCACAAATTTTTAAATATATGGTTAACTTACCAAATTCCAATTTTAAATGGTTGAACGAAATTAGAAATATTCTTAACACGGTAGGTCGTCCCGATCTCTGGCAAAACCAATTTCAATTAACACAAAAAAGTATACACAAACAGGTTAAACAAACTCTCATTGATCAGTTCAAGCAAAACTGGCATGATGAATTACAGCGTTCAAATAAAGGCCTAATCTACTCTAGTTTTAAAAATAAACATGAATTCGAACCATATTTCAAAATTCTTCCAGAAAACGAATATCGAAATCTATTTAAATTTAGAACTGCAAATCATAGATTACCTGTAGAAACAGGTCGATACGATGGAACACCTTTCCAGGACAGGATCTGTAACCTCTGCAATATATCAGTTGGCTCTGAAAGTCATTATCTTACTGAATGTCCATATTTCCGACGTGAACGAGAATTGTACTTAAGTACGTTAAGTATTCCTTCTCATCTTATAACCATTAAATCACTGTTAGCATCTACATCCCCCGACGTGCTGAAAAATGTTTGCAAATTTATTAACTTAATTTTGAAAAAGTTCTAAGAATTTGTATAACCAATGCCTCCCGAACTTAGAGCTTTACCAATTATATACAATTATGGTTATTAAATAACAATTATTTTGTTATTATATCAAAACTTTGAATACACATTTACTTACGAATATGTTATTTTTCTCAGATCATAACAGTTTATATTTTACTTATTTACTATAATCCATTTACTTATTTACTATAATCCATATGACTTGTAATATTGAATATTCCTGTATTCGTACCTGTATCTGCAAATATGTGTAAATATGCTCTCATCATTTAATTACTGGTAGTTTCTGAAAATGCCTGTACACGTATTTGTAAAATAATAATCTTACCTATTGATTGTAACATCCGCTGTCCGTAGTAATAGTGTCGTCTAGCGACCCAGACAATAATTTCATTGACTGATCGCTTATACAAATTTCACACCTGTGACCAAATATCCCTGTGTCGCTAATCTCTCTGCACACGCTTTAAGCATGTACACTGAACGTTGACCTAGTATTATTACGTGACTTCGGATAAAATGCAGGCGCGTAGCTAATCATGTATTTACCTTATTGTACAATATACACATCACATAAGTGTGTTTATATGTTCGTTCTTTTTTGTGTTTATTTTTCTTTTTTTTTTTTTTTTCTTTTTTTTTTTCTTTTTTTTTCGGTTGTAATAGACTGTTAATCTAGAAATTCGTTAATCTTTTTTGTGAAATAAGTTATAAACATTGACTTCTTCAAGTTCCCCCACCTCACAACTTTAAACTATATAGTTTGCAAATTTTATATAATTTGTTAAGATATATCACAATATTTATTTAATATATCTCTTCTATCAATAGATTTCGTGTAAATATGAGCTTGTAGTTTACCGGAACCGACATAATTGTGTACTTACTGATCTTATTATGTATGAACCCCATGTTGTATATTCATATACCTGGGTGAAAAATAAAGTATTGTTCTGTTCTGTTCTGTTCTGTTCTGTTAAATAACAAATTGTTCTACCCAGATTAATATTTCCCATTAACAAACTATTTTACTTAGATTAATAATTCTCAATAACAAATTGTTCTACTCAGATTAATATTTCCCATTAACAAACTGTTTTACCTAGATTTATAATTCTCAATAACAAATTGTTTTACTCAGATTAATATTTCCCAATAACACTTTGTTTTACCTAGATTAATTATTCTCATTAACAAATTGTTTAACTCATATTAATATTTCCCATTAACAAACTGTTCTACTTAGTTTAATAATTCTCAGTAACAAATATTTAAACTCAAATTGATACATGTATTTCCCATTATCAAAGTGCGCTTATTATTTATGTCTATAAACAAATTGTTCTTCTCAGATTGCTTTTCAAACAAACAAACTTGGTCCGTCATTTTTTGAAATCACAAAGAAACTTCACCTAGCGCTCGGTTTGTATGAATGGGATGTGAAATATAAAACATTACATTTAATAGTCACTTACACATGAAAATAAAATCATTACCACTTATCAACTACTCAACTGTATGAAACAAGTAATCACTTGAGAATGTTTCAGTTTCCGATGAAAACCACTCGGACACATCAAACGACAACATTGTTTATCATACTACGTGTTTCAGCAATCAATTTTCGATTTCATTTTCAAAACAATCAAGAGACTTGGAAATTCTGGGAATAACTGAATAATAAGAAACCAGTGCGTCAGACACCGAAAGTTAAGGTTTTGAGTAGTGTTGCGTACCTAGTTTTAGAGTAAAACAAAGGCGAATGAAAAACGTTCAATGACAGCTGATCAAAGTAACATGATAAAATGGAACACGTGGTCTATGCGATCAGTCTAGACCCAAATCTCTATTTTAAGGCCAAATAACAGTGTGTATGTTCCGCTAGGCAGTAATAACCGCTATTGTTATCAGTCTATTGTGAATTTGTGATGTCACTGCCACAAAATAATGTTTATTATTCTCCAGGATAGGTTTGCTACGCTTCAAATGCCTGGAATTTTGCACAGAAAATTATATTCGCTTTACCAAATATGGCATCTTGTTGTTAGGCAAGATGTTTAAAAACCAATAATTGTACCTGCAAAATACTTATTTAAGATTACTTCTTTTTCTTTGTCAAAATAATATCTGAATTTTACTTAAATTCGAGAAATATACTTTCGGTTCTACTTTCAGAGTCAAGGTCAGAAAATCATGTCATTATTTCGACAAATATCCGCAAGTTGTATAGATTTTCAGGCGTTTTCCAAAATGTTCTAGGTTTCTAGAGTTCGGATGTAAACAGCCATAGTTACATGTATTTATTTTGATTAAGTGTTGTGCATATTTGTTCAAACAATAGTATTTTTGTTGTTGTTTTTGTAACATTTAAATTTCTAAAAATGGAGAATATTCTTACTTAACCATCACTAATTTGTGATGGTGTGGCATCTAAGATAGAACATATACACGTGCACAAGCCAGAAATTGATGCATTTATTCTTTACAATTCTATCTGTTTCAGTTTTAGTGCGTTGTTGTTTATTTGTTTACAAAACAATGTTAAGCCGTCGTAGAATAGAACAACAAGACAATAATGTGTGACCTCTGCTCAAGAGCATTCAAGTGAGAACGGAGACTATTCTCAAAACTCAAGTTCTCGACTGATCTGTTTGAAGACCAATAAAATGATTTAGGTTTGAGACTTGCTTCTTTGGCCTTACTTAATTTAAACGTCTTGCATATCTACAATTGATAGTTCGGTAAATAAAATCCATTATTTTTTCTTGCAGCATTTGAGGTTTTTGAGCAAACCATTACACAAATGTCTAAATTTTGTGTCACAAAACAAGTAAATAAACGGATTTGCCACATTGTTGAGAATAAAGCTTCTAAGAAACACTTGGTACGCAATTAATTCCTTGTCCTTAAGCCGATCCAGAAAGTTCTTGTCCGCTACAGTAACAATCATTAGCACGAGATGTGGAACGAACGCTAATACAAAAACAACAGACACTGTAAACAACATTAATGTGACACGTGCTGTTGTTCGGGAACTTTTAGATTTGCGTATTTTAGATGGCTTATCGGTAGTCATTTTAAGAAGAGTTTTACCAACAACAAGCCGCTCTGTTGGCGAAAGGGTTCGAAACTTTGGTTTGTCCTTCACCTTGTTGAGAGCGGTGTCTGATGTTGATCGTCCCAGTTTCGGCTTTTCTTCGTCATGGTGCTTCAGTTTAAACAGCTCTTTTGATAACCTCAACAAAGATTTGGATTCTTCCCGGCCATATGTCCCACCATTCTTTATATCCTGACAGGAACGGCTCGGTTGTGGTTGTAAAACATCACCAGTTTTGTCCATAGATTTTCGCCCATTTATCCCATGTCTCATTAACTGTTCTTCAGAATTTGCAGTCCTGCTTTTTGGAAAGCTAGAATCACTTGTGTCATCTTCCGCTTCAATGTCAAACTCATTAGAACAGGAGGTTTCGGTAGATCGTTGATGTGACGTCATTTGCATACTTCGCATTGCCTGTAAAAACTGATCACTAGTCAATAGCTTGCGGACTATAAACGCATACAAAACGATGAAAATGGCGACACATACACACGTTTCCAATAAAAGAGCAAGTTGATAGATCTCGAATAGTATTGTGTCTTTTTGTGACTGATCGACGTAACATTGATGTCCAGTAAGATTGTTTATTCCGGTTTCGATTTCATCAGACCCGTAAAACAACGCCGCAGGTATGGCTATTATTGCGCTCAGAAAAATAGTTCCATAACAAAGATATAAAGTCTGTCTGTGTGTTATCTGCTTTTTGAAAGGATGACAAATTTTGCGAAATCTTTCTATTGAAATCACTAACAATAGAAGTCCCGAGCTGTTGTTTACTAGATAGTGGACATAGCGGAAGGATTTGCACAGTTTCGGGTATGGCAGGAGATACGGTAGAGTTAGGCTCGCGACAAGGAACGGCATACCCGTGACACACGCTAAGAAATCTAAGGCTGCTAGAAATAGTATAAAGTAACGATGAGTTGACCTACGATACTTCATCTTGTAGATCAAGAACACCAAGAGGTTCCCAAATATTCCAAGCACCATACAAAGTACTACAAAAGTTATGGCTGGTATATGAAGCTGTAATAATTCGTCATTTAGTTCTTCCAGAGTGACCGTGGAGTTAACCCGGTGTTCATGTATCACATCTGCCCGAGGATACATCGTCAATATATTTACTGTACAGAAATTTGTTTAGTTTTATTCTTTGACGTTAAACCGGTTTTCATGGATATCATTCGCTCGTGTAAGGCCTGTTTTCCTGTAACACATTCGATGATGTTTTAAGCCAGTTTTCATGAGTCAATTAGCTTATGTTTATAATAACCAATTTTCGTGGATCACATTCGATGGCCGTTATCTAGTTTTCATGTATCAATTAACTTGTGTTCAGCCGGTTTTCAAGTCTCTCATTCGCTTAATATTTTAAGTGAGTTTTCATGGATCACATTCGCTTAAGCCGGTTTCCTTTAATTGTTTTCACTTCTGCTTTAAGCCAATTTTCATGAATCAGTTATCTTGCGTTTCGCCGGTTTTCAAAGATCTGGTTTTAAGCCTGTCTTTTATGATTAAAGTTCAATCGATAGGAGGGTCGGCTTTCAATGGTTCTATTTTCCACATACATTTAGTTCTATCCGCTTTTTATTATTAGAGATACCTTTAATTATTTTAGGTCGATATTTTCAAGTGTCCATGATGGTTTTGAAGTTTGTTATAACCCTTACCAGCACGCACAATTCAATGAAAACACTATTTTACACGTTTGCCACAGATAACTCCAGTTTCTTCTGCCAAATATAAGTTGGTGAAGGCCTTTCTTTAGTATACATTAATATTTAGTACAAACGATACCGGTCTCACTTCAAAAGTTAATCAAAGTATCATATATCTTATTTTCGTTAATCATATATCAAATTTCAGACACATTGAGTCCATATTTTGAGTTCTTCTTCAGTACAAGCACACATACAAGAAGTTCAGTCTTAAAAGTTCCTTTTATTTCTCTCTTTTAGTATTGGCCCATCCTTTTCATTTAAATTTTTCACACAATTAGTAGTCTTTTTATACATCTGTCTCATTTATTTTTCCACATACATGATTGAAAAATACAGTACGCCTAAGTGTTGCCAAAACGGAAATGTCAACCACTTCAAATGATAAACAGGTCGGACACTAAGTCGCTGTTCAGGAAGAATGGCATATTGTAACTTGCATAGGTTGCACCGTGTCGAGTCCATTGTAAGTAATCGGTACATAAACCCTTTTCACCTCTATGGTAATTCTCTCTCTCTCTCTCTCTCTCTCTCTCTCTCTCTCTCAGGTTCTTTCTTCCTTAATTTAAAGCTCGATTACGGAATACTGCAGCCTCCTATTGGTTACCCATTTTCACATGAAGGACATGTGCATATCCAGGGCAGCAGTCTTATACACTCCTTGATTTAAAAAAAATATAATGGAATTTACAGAGTACTGTGTAGATCCTGATCAGAAAGCACGTATCCACACTTGTCGTCCATCGGGTAAAAATGAAACCTGCATTATGTGGAAAGTGAATGTGAAAAACTACGTGGATTATATCTGTGGTTTAAGATGTATAATCGGAATAAAATGGTAAAATTATAAGCTATCCAACATCCTATAACTCTGGTCAGTTTTTACCACTACATGCAATCGCAACTTCTCGGGGAAATCAAAGAAAATACGTCCGATTCCTGAGATCAACTATTTGTAGTAGACGAGTGTCGCGAGTAGTTAAATCCAGTATGCGTTCTTATTTTTATGTGCTTATTTGAACGAACTGTCACTCGTTAAAAAATGTTATAACTCCAGCAAAAACAAAAGTAGTTTAACTGGGATGAAGGTTATAAAACTGAGATTAGAAACCAGTCTCAAATCTCAAGTATCTGATTGGCTGAAATGGCGACTGGTTGCCATTTCAGCCAATCAGATGCTTGAGATTTGAGACTGGTTTCCATGCTCAGTTTAATAACCTTGCGTTCTGGATGCGCACCCGATTGGGAATCTCCAAAATGTTGCTGTATGTTAAAGAACATGTATTATGGTTAAATTGTTGAAGGGATAGGGATGGGATGGAACAAATTAATGATTTTAAACATTTTAATATGAAAAAAAAACAAATGAGAAAGTTAAACTTTAAAAGAATTGTTAATCAACCCGCTAGAAGTGTTACTTAAGGTGTCCTCGGCAAATTTTCTTTTAGTATGTTGTTGAATATTTAGCAATAATTACCAGTGTTAGCCATTTAAACCAAGAAAATAAATATCAAATCCGGACAGACAAAAAAACAAAGTGATAGAATCTCAATTTAGAGATTGTTCAATTGTCAAGTATTAGGTAACTACGGCGATCTTGGCAACTCTGGTTTACCGATTTCAGTTGAGTGTTTAATATTTGGATTTTCCAAATGTGAACATTGATATTTGTAATTGCAAATGGTTATCTGTTGAAGAAAGAACTGCATAAAAAACTTTTTAACATTAGGAATAAAGAATATCCTTATTTTTCTGCAAACAGAAAAGTGCCAAAAAGAACACATTATAACCACCCCTCTCTTTCACGGTAAAATAACCCTCATCTTGCAGTGTCACTATTCCTATTTAACTGCAAATTATTATATGATAAATTAAAATTATTTCTTATTATAAGTGGTTATCTTAATGCACAAAAATCACAGTCTTTATGCTGTCAATCAAGGATCTTCTATTATCAGTATTGATCTTCTGATTAAATAGCTGTGACAAGTTCAGCAGATCACAGATTAAAGTCGTTCCTTATCTCACAAAACATGATTCTTTAATCTCATATAGTCCGCATTACTTAGTTCGTTTGTTAAAGAAATTGTTAAGCTGCTTTCCAAGATTTGAATAGTTTAAAACTATAGACACGTCTGTTAATGTAGTAAACCTTTTAAAGAATGTGTCTCAATTAGGAGTTTTCAGTAATGTTTTGAGCGATCTAAGTTTGTAGAGAAACAGTGCAAAAGGTTGAAACTAACATAGATCTAAAACTGACCAGTCAAAAAGCTAAAGTTACGAGCCGTTTTGATAATACTGAATCTTATGTACACCATCGAATGTTCTTACGATATTTAGACAGTCGATGTCAGTAGTATTTCGTTATCGTCAGTTTGTGCAACAACGCCGAGAATTATGATGTACTAGTATACGACCCACGTACATGTATTTAGAGTCGAATGTTCATAATGAGTTATAGAATTGCGAAAAATCTTTCATGGTTTAGGAAATTAGAAATGATCAGGTAATGTCTTGTTTAAACAGAAAAAATATCATAATTCTGAATACAAACACTCTTTAAACCTAATTCGGTGTTCATAAGGGACAAGTTCTTAGGGAAAAAGTATGGGGTTATTTTGTACGGCCGCCGCACAACAATAAGCGACTGATGTTGTGAATTTGCATAATTTTATAAATATTAATAAGGGCCAAGAGTTAAAACAACCAAGCATATCCAACCTGCTTCAAGTGCGACAGGCAAAACAACCACTGCGAAACAAATTGGGCAAATGTCTATATGTTTATGGCATTATCTATCATCTAAGTCATCTCAATATTCGTGACAGACAATCGGAAGACGTACATACACAGCGTTGTTTTCAACTGTGTGTCATTAAATTAAATAAATAAATAAATAAATAAACACAAATTGGCGATAAATTCTTTAGAAATACCCGTACTGTTATGGTGTTCAGTGTTATACATGTATATTTTCAGTGAAACCGGTATATAATTATATTATACAATGTTTTGCGAAATTATTTTGTTTCAGACTCTGACTTCTTTCCGGTTCCTGCACAACATATGCAAAATAACTTATAAAAGTAAGTCCTAAATTGAGAATTAAAAAATCCATAAATAAAGGGATTAATAGCACAATTTAGGAAATATGAACGTAAGCCAATCTGAAACCAGATAAGTTGGGCGTCGGAAAAATCATAAACCAAGTTGTCGTCTGCATAGACCCGCCAAACAGCGAGGCCTAAATATGGAACACAGCTCAGTATAAAAACCAATGCTATTATAATCATTATAAATGTATATTTCACTGTGTTTACATCCAAAAGTTTCATTCTCATTTCTTTTAAATTATCCGTATCTGTGTTCACTTTAGCACTTTCACTACTTCCGGTTCGACGGAAACGCGATGAGGCGCTTCCGTTGCTACTGGTTCTCTTAATTGCATTGCTCTCACTGGCAGAGCGCCGGATACCACCAGACTTTCCGGAAGCGCTCTTATTGCTACTTGTGCGTTTGACAGGTCTTGAATCGACACACCCGTCACTTTTTGTTCGTTTCAGTCCGTTCGATCCTTTAGAAGGGTTAGCTCCAAATAGAGCGTGCAATTTTGTCCTTGTATTAGACGTCGTTATGGTACTATGATCGCTCATCCCCGACATGCTTCGTACCGAAGCAACACTCGATGGTCGAGAGATCGAGTTGATGCTACATGCACTTCCTGGACGGGTTATACTGTTTGACCAGGTGGAGTCGCTCCTTGCACTACGAGGTCGCCGTGACGGGAGAGAATCTTTATCACGTGCTTCAATGTCAATAATCTGATTTTCACTTTCATCACAAATTACAACACTCCTTACTGTCATGATGCTCCCTTTTGACCTGTGACTGATATCCGTTAATATGGAGTTTGGTCTGCTAAGTCTCCCTGTGTTATCAGTTCTGTCAGTGAGAATTTCTCTCATGGCAGATGCGGGACGGTCTTCGTCCACATCCGGTAAACCGTTAACATTAAGTTCGAGAAGCTCGCGCAGGTCAGGAATCGACTCTTGCATCATGGGAGGATCATCATCCGGGCCTTCATATTCCACTTCCTCCAGCTCATCCTCGTCTTCTTCCGGTATAGAGGTGATCGGGATTGAGGTCACCGCTGGGTCAGATGAATTTTCTGTGTTCGAGGTCACCGTTGTTACATTTCCACTTGCAGTTCTTCTCAGTCCTTTAGATGCAACATAGAATCGAAATTTCTTGTGTTTGAAGAGTTGACGTCCAACAAGAAAATAACAGACGACAAGAGCGACCGTTATGCCAACAAATCCAGCAAATTGAATGATACTGTATGCCCACGAGTAAGGCGTGTACACTTCCGCTTT
>JAZAYU010000004.1:3785556-4033095 GCA_038501625.1 Corbicula japonica
TGACCAAGTTTCATGACAATCGGAGCAAAAATGTGACCGCTAGAGTGTTAACAAGAAAATTCTGTTTTTAGTAACATTGACCTAGTTTTTGGACCCAGATGACCCATATTCGAACTCGTACGAGAAATCATTGGGACAAACATCCTGACGAGGTTTCATGACAATCGGAGCAAAAATTTGACTGCTAGAGTGTTAACGAACTAAGTGTGGACGGACGACGGATATTCATCAATCCTAATAGCTCATCCTGAGCCAGCTCAGGCGAGCTAAAAATCACTGGAATTATCAAAGTCCTTCCTGATCATGTGTTCAAGTTTAAAGAAATACATGTTGTTAGAAAAATTGTAAATGATGAGTTGATGCCTGAAGATTCGGAGGACGTATGTATGGACGAGTGCAAGTCTATGCACTTTGTGGGGAATTAACACTGAGATTGGCGAAGATATATTAAGGAAAGGCAAAGTTATAGCCAACATTCAATTTTTGTCTTTCAAATGTGACCTGGACATAAAGATTGTCTGAAGAAATGTAATTTGCAACTTTGAAGAAGAAGATAAAGATTCCTGTCATAAGCAATAAAAATTTGTAGTTTCATAAAAAAATATTAATAAATGGCAAAGTTATAGCCAATGCTAAGTTTTTGTGAAGTACAGAAGACCGACAGACGAACAAAGCAATCACTATATATCGCCTACTACATGTCGCCTTTTTTCTTCAATAGCTCGACAGAAAGTAGACAAGAATAAAATTATGTTTATGCTGAAATGTATAGGCTGATCTAGATCTACATCATTAGTCACACAAATGCTATTAGCCAGATTTAGCTTGTAATGGGCTTTCTGGGGTCTACAAATGAGAGTTCCAATGATATACATATATCATTCTTGAAGAGAGAAGAATGGCTTTGTCTCATAAAATGAACTAAAAAAAGGAACCACAAAAACTACAAATCTTCTTCAGTTTTATTACATGTATGATCAATAACTATATACAGATTTGATGCAGCCCTTAGATATGTCTAATTAAAATGTAATATACCATCCAATTACCATTATTCTCCATCAGGAATTGTAAAACGCTTAACAATACTTATTTCTAGCTTGGTTTTACCAGGAAATTAATTTTAGTCTATACAGTTCATTCTTTGAAATACTGCAAAATGATATCAGTTAATAAGGGTGTCTGGGGACTGTACAATAGGAGACTTGATGCAGAAGGAAAATTCAATTCACGATGTTTTCTATTCTTTAAGCTGTTGTAGAAAAATGGTAAAACCAAGCAGGAACCATGTAGAAAGTTTCTATGTAGTTTCTTTTAACTTTGGTGGTCACATCGAAGAGCCAGACTTAACCACATGTTAAATGTTTGAGATAATCAGCTGAACCAGCATGTTCTTCAGTGTCGGCAAAATTCTCTAAAACAAATAAATATTTGTTGTGGTGGCAATATTGTGCTTCTAAGCTGTACAGAATTAAATTTGTCCACAGAATCATCAATACACATCAAAAGAATCAATACAGTTATTTTCTGTTGTATCAATGGCAACCATCTGGACTAGTAGGTCACGGAAGGTGGGAGAATCAATGGCAACCATCTGGACTAGTAGGTCACGGAAGGTGGGAGAATCAATGGCATCCATCTGGTCTAGTAGGTTGGGGAAGGTGGGTGAATCAACGGCAACCTTCTGGTCTAGTAGGTCACGGAATGTGGGGGAATCAATGGCAACCATCTGAACTAGTAGGTCACGGAAGATGGGGGAATCAATTGCAACTATCTGGACTAGTAGGTCCCAGGTGAGGGAATAAATGACAACCATCTGGACTAGTAGGTCACAGAAGGTGGCGAAATAAATGGCAACTATCTGGACTAGTAGGTCCCAGAATGTGGGGGAATCAATGGCAACCATCTGGACTAGTAGGTCACAGAATGTGGGGGAATCAATGGCAACCATCTGGACTAGTAGGTCATTGAAGGTGGGGAAAGTGTTCAGTCACCAACAGAAAATTATATGGATTATATTCCCACCTCAATAAAAGGTTTATCACTTTCAATATATCTAATACATCACAAATTGCTAAAATGTTGTTGTTGTTGTTTTCAGAATGATAATATTCGATTATTCTTCTAAGGTATCCACACATTTTCCAGATTTTTATGAGTTAACGTGTGCTTGATAAAATGGATTTAAAAGCAAAGAGAAAAGAATTCTAGATCAACTCCATCTGAATTGCAATTTTCTGATCCTGGCAGACATCTTGAACTCTACAGGTGCTGGCATATTACATTTTCATTGAACATGTACTAGTTCTTGCCAAATACGGTAAAATAAGAAATTGGTGACTGATACTTCATAATTTGGAAGTTAAATGTTTTTGAAGCAGACAAAAATTAAAAAGAAAACCTTGATGCATATTTACAATGATACTATTGACAAATCTGAGAAAAATGAGTAATTACATGATAATGCAAGTCATCTGGACATTCAGATATGAAAATACACAATATGCATAATCTATGTAGAAAATAAATAATGGCTATATACATTGTGAAAGTTGATTCTTCTAACAAAACTATTTCTCAGCAACAATACAAATATAAAGTGTATATAACACACATAATATTGCCATATATGCCCAACATTGCTGCAAAGTTAAAATGTATGAACATGTTATATAATATTGTTTAAATGTTTCAAATTCCAAAGATGACCTTTAAACATTTTCCTTGAGCTGTAAATGTCAATTAAAACTAGCTTCCAGAATATCATTCAATGATTCGGATTCATTATATCAAAGAAATTCAATTTAATAGAAACTTTACAGCTGAAATTTAACCCTTTCCCCCATATATACGCATTTTTACACATGTGAGACCAGTGTAGATCCAAATCAGCCATAGCATTTGTGCCCTCTGTTCTGGATCTGCACTGGTCGCATTTTGGTCAGAAATACGAGGGGCTTTTATAAAGTATTAATCAGTGTGGCGCTTTAGTTGTATACGTAATATTTCTGCTGAAATTTTTAGATCAACCCTTCGAAGTATTCCCCTTTGACTTGTATGCACTCTTCCAAGCGTTTAATCCAATCTAAAAATGCTTTTCGGAATGCTTCTTTGGGTATAGTGTTAAGACACTGGAAAAGCGCGCTGCCGACGGCGTGCCAAGATTCAAAACGTCGACCTCTCATGTACTTCTTAATAAAGGGATTTAACCAAAAATCGCAAGGAGCAAGATCAGGGCTATATGGAGCGTGTGGTAAAGTGTCAATGTTGTTGTCGCTAAGATACGACGTAACCACCGCTGACTTGTGGGCCGGTGCGTTGTCATGCAGGAGCTTGATTCCGCGTACGCCGGTACGGGGACGGTCTGCAGTATAGTGGCATACAACAGCAGCAAGTACCGAATCTCGGTAAAATGTTCCCGTAACACTCCTACCTTCTGGTACAGGAATTCGAGCCACCATTCCCTGGCAATCAAAAAATAAATGCATACATAATGCGTTTTGAGGTGCGAGCTCTAGGGGCAATTTGGGGCCGTCCATCATTTTCACTGACCCACACCTTATTTTTTTGTTTACTGTCAGGCTCATAAAAATATACCCAAGTTTCATCGCCAGTCACAATTTCATTCATGCGTTTTTGGTCAGCATTCTTGTATGTATCAAGCAGCTGGGACGCTATTCGCACGCGCTCGCGCTTTTGATCATCAGTGAGGAGGTGGGGTATCCACCTGGCGCAAACCTTGCGTAGCTTTAACGCGCGCGTCAATATTTGAAAAACCGATGACGAATTAATGCCACATAAATCACTTATCTCCTCGACTGTACAACGGGCATCATCTGCCACAGCTTTTTTAACAGCGGCAATATTTTCGTCAGTCATTGTGGTCACTGGACGGCCATGACGGGCCTCATCTTTTATATCCTCCCTACCAGAGTTAAAAAGACGAACCCAACTTCTAACCGTGGAATACGAGAAAGCACAGTCCCCATAAACCTTGTCTAAGTCTGCTTTAATATCAGGTGCAGCAACGCGGAGCAATGCGCGTACTTTACAATAAGCTCTTTGCTCATCTTGAAATTTGTTCTCTTTGTCTGCCATTTTAACTGCAGTGTATCTGACCTTGGTCGATTCAAATGAAGATTTCAATCACTGTAACGATTTTACCCGGTTTCCTCGTGCACGCAACGGTAGAGGAGAGTCTAAGCTTTCCATACATGTATAACATGTAAAAATTTCTTTCGGATTAACGTTAAACAATCACACTGATTAATACTTTATAAATGCCCCTCGTAACCTAATAAATCAAAAAGCGAACAGTTTAGATCCTGATCAGATGGCAGGGATGTGCTGGGTCAGATCGATCTAAATTGTTCGCGCTCGCAATAAAGGTGTATATATGGAGGAAAGGGTTAAAGTAATACAGTCCATTCATTGTATTTTGCAGACATGACTGACTTCAAAGCAAACTTAACCCTCTGGACTGATGTAATACTCTAGCTTATCTTTGAAATGGACCCTTCATTCAAATTTTAGGATGTTGTGCAGAAATTTTATAACTGAAAGCCAACTGCGTAGACCCAGAAAAGGCTGCAAGTCCATGTATGTAAATGGCTGATCTGAGTCTGATGTATTAGCAGATATAATCTTATTTAAGACTTTTTGATGTATTTTTTTTTTATGTTTAAGGGTCATTTATTGGAGTTAACCCTACTTTTCAACTACTTTCATATATCTGCTAAAACAAGTTCTTGAACAATACCTACAACAATCTTTCTGGAGAAATTTTAATTTTAATATTAAAATTAATTCATTGAAAATAAGTAAGACTTAACAATTTGGCTCAAGAATAAATTTCATTATTCGTAGTGCAAAGAAATGTCAATCTAACCGAAAACAGAAGATTAATCAAAAACTGCTCACATGCAAAATGCTAAGAAAAAAATTTTGGTTGCAATATCATGCTACCTTTAATTATGTCTGGTTTTGTGTCATTACATAAAAGATGTAAAAGATGTGTTTACATCAGGCTAATACTGTTCACATCCTCTTAGGATGAATGTAAAAATTTGTCCTTCAAGGCTTTCAGTCTTTGAACAAAGAACGTCTCCAAAACTTCAGCACACTGGAAGAAAGGCGTGTCCGGGGGATTATAGAGACGGCAATTGTTAAAAATCTTTGTCACATCTTTAATAAAATCTGTGAGGCGACGGTATTGATGGGTGTCCATATTAGCTTCCACCTGAGACAGATCTGAAAAACAAATATAATTATTACTCCAAAATTTGTTGAGTCTTGTAGTTTTAAACATCATTTTAATTCTTAACCAGGTGAATTTGTGTAATCATGTAGCTGTAATAAAAAGAAATCTAAAATAATGTAATAACTATGATGTAATCACTACGAAAAATGAAAAAATTTATTTCAGCATTCTGCTGAATTTAAATTCTACGAGCTCTTCAAGTATTAGGAATAAAGAACAGCAGTTGTTTTATTCAATGGAGATATGATACTAGCTTCACAACATACAGCCAAAGTAAAGGAAACTCAGATTGCTTTTAATTAAATGTCATGACATATTATTTTGCGTAAGATGAAAGATGATGCAAAAGCTTTTCTAAAATAGACAATTATGTCTCAGGTTGTTTAAAACCTTAAGCTACTGCATTACTTGTCACACTACAAAAGGCCACATTAAGACTGAATGTTTGTAGGAAAATTACTTTCTTCAATCACAATCATATAATGGCTCCTGATGAAAGCATTGAAATAATACCAATCAGTCAAATTATACTGATCAGACTAACACAGAAGTAAGAGGACTAGATAGTACTTTGTTGCTCACCTAATAACTTAGTTTGAAAATAGTCTTATGATGGCCAAGTGTTAGCATAATTTTATCTCAGGCTTAGTTAAGGATTCTCATTGAACTAAGTAGGGCTTACAATAATATGCACAACAACATACATGTAAACTGGATGTTATGAACAACAGAGCTAAGATTGCTTTGAATCACTCCCCTGACTACTTTGGATTCATTTTGGTATGCATGCTTAAAATACATACTATAAACTTTTTGTTCTACTGTTTAGGATTTCAGAGTTGCCATTATCGTAACCACTGAAATACTGACAAATTTGCACATGAAGCAAATCAATAAATTAGCATGTACTGGGTACCAGTTTTGTGCTTAAGATTACAAACAAGTGTATGAAATAACTTTGATGTAAAGTTTTCTTTATGAATATGCATGGTAAATAAGTCCTCTAGTGGCCATGTTTTTCCCTTTTCAGTAGGTCACACAGACACCATTTCTGTGAAGGGTGTTTTGGACATGGCTTAACAATTGCCTAACTTAAACTATACATACCCATAGGATCTTTGACAACTGTGTAATAATCGGGCACTTCAGTTGGGTCAACTGGTTCCAGGAATGGCCAGCCCATCTTGTGAGACTGCAGATAAACATTAAATTGGACTTGTATGTTTAACCTTTCTATAATTACTGAGTATCATCAGCACATAATAATTTCTAGCCATCCAACTCTAGAACTTACAACTAAATGCAGAGCAAGATAATAAAACTGAGACTTGGATACTAGACCACAACTCAACCATGAGTAAAGTCTAGCGCTGGTTATTTGGAATTCACACAAATCAGATTTATTACTGCGAGAGCATGAAGCCCAAGCTTTTAAGTTATGCTGTCAGTAGGTTCATGAACGAAACTTGGTAAATGTACCATCTGGCCAGGCTCTATAACACAACAATACCATCAGTTGTTTTATGCAGTTGAAATATCCGGTGAGTCTTTCTTCAGTGTTCTAAAGGAAGACTGTACCAACTTCTGTTTAAGAAGGCCAGTTAAACAAAAGTCATTGTAAATTCCTGTTCATTTGACAGCAAATCTAGAGTTCCTATTGAATTTAACAAATTACACTTCCACCTATTCAAACACAGTGTTGTCCATGAATATTGACAGAATCTTACAACAATCTATAAATTCAATCCTTAGCATTTATTGATTACTCTTGATTATTAAACAGCAACATCTGTCATGTTGAGCAAGTCACATTTATGCCAAGGATAAAATTACCCTTAAAGAGGTTATAAAATGGTTTCAATTTTTCCTATAAAATTGCTTGTTTTCTGTGTTGGTCTCAAAAGTGCAAGCTAAAAATACATAACCAAAAGCTGCATAATAATAACCAAGTTAATATACACCATGTTAACACTACTGACGCCCTAGTCATGTACAAAGATTTAAATGAAATAATACTGATGGCTTGCTTATGGGGGAACAAGAAAACTGACATTAACATATTTAAAAGAGACAAACACCTCCAGAGCTTGGTACATGTGCATTCCATTCATTCAGCACATTAAACCAGACAATCGTATGGTAGAGCTAGAAGTATTTTTAAAGACGAGAGTTGGGTTAAATATTTAACAGCATTGTTTTCTAACCTGCAGACTGCGCAGAAGCTTGTAGAGCAGATCATAGTCTCTGTCAGTGAGTTCCTTGAGGTTGATGGGATCTTGCTGGTCCTTGCGCTGGCAGTTAGGACAGATGTAGGAGTCCAGGGCATCAGCCTCTCTCTGGGTGATACCAACACACTCACAGTGAAACCAATCCTGGCAGCGATCACAACCAACATAAAACCTGACAAAATATTAAAACATTATATTTTTTGCTTGTTTGTAGTGTTTTAAATGTTTTTAATATTCTTCATCAGGTTTCAGGAAAAATTATTTTCAAGGGAAATAACTCCAAATGTTAAAAGCAGATTTATCAAATAATGATGACAACGAGGATGGTGATGCAGTGTTTTTTTTTCTGCCAAATATTTGGAGAAATTGGGCCCCATTCCCCCCTCAAAATAGTATATATTTTTCCCCCGACGTCCAAGAAAAAGTTCCCCATTTGCTGGAGTCTGTTACGGACAGTTTGATTTGTTCCGCTAATGTGTAATAGCGTTATCGTGAAAATGATAGTGAAGATGATAAATCTTAATTTTTTTTCTGATGCAACTCTGAGAAGTATGAGGCAAGATTTACTTTGTCGTACTCAAGTGTTAGCAAAGCAAAAAGCAAAAGATCAGTGAAGACTTTGTTTTGTTGTGTTTGACAGCTGCAAGTATCTTCCAAATATTCCCCCTTTCCTTTGTTTGTGTCGCAATTTTCCCCCTCCAAAGGGCTGCGACCCCCTTCCCCCCAAAAGTGAAAAAAAAACACACTGCGACGACATAATCAAGTTTTACAGAAATGGTTTACATACCAGCTTATAAAACTTGGGTCAGGGTTTGATTAAATGCTGATTATTGAGTCTTTCCAGTAAGAACTTACCTTGATTCATCATACGGTGTTTTACAGAGACAGTAGAGTTCCTCTGTGGCAGTTTCCTGGGCTTTCTTGCAGTCATCACAAACAAACGCATCAATGTACTTGGACTGCTGCTCCGAGATGTTCACACATTCCCCATGGAACCAGTTTGAACAGAGGTCACAACCAATATAAAATCTGAAATAAAATAATAGAGGTATTAATACAGGTGGTAAGAACTTCCTACCCCACCCATCTGTGTTGTAAGATTGACTTCAAGTTCATTCAAAGTTATCTTCAGTCAAAGTTACCTTCAGATAATATAAAGGCACTAAAATGTTGAAAAGCAAATATTTTTACCTAATCATAATAATCGTAATATATGATACATTTCAGGAGCACAGCCTTTTATTTTTCTTCTTAAAACATGACAATATAAGTGCCTTCATCATTAAAAATGAGTAAATGTGAGGGCTGAAGCCAATTTTGCATAACTTTGTTTTGTTCATAATCTATTATTATTATTATTATTTTATTAAAATTATTATTATAATTGTTATTATTATTTAGGAATAGACATAGCTAAAGTCTAGAGATGAAGAGAAGTTTAGCACTTTTTATTCAAACTCAAATGATACACTGTGCAGAACATGTAGAAAACCCATTATTACTGCATTTTAATCAACCCATCTACATCAGCAAAAGCTTGTTCAGATAAGGTGACCAAGTTAATCATTTAATTACCATCCTTATTGAAACTACCTCCGTAACGTGTTTTGATCTACACTAAATGAAAGGCATGCCTGCAGCAAATGAAATCATTAGGAATTACATTTATCACAGGAAAAATATCAGAACACCAGTAAGCAAGTAATTAATTCCTTGATCAAGTTCAAAAGTTTTATAAAACACAAACAATCAGTGGAAATAGTCACAATATGTGTAAGCATTGATCAAATAAGAAAATTTTATTTTATGAATGTTATTTAAATTTGAAAACTAGATGCCTGTTGGAAACATTTTCACTTTCAAAAACATTCCATCTCATAGAAGTTAACATACGTGCCAAATATAAACAAGATTGCTAAATGCATGTTAAAGTTATGGGCCTGAACAACTTTTACATGAATTTTGATCATTAAGTGTGACCTTGACCTTTGAGATGGGAACCTGAGATTTGCACGCTACATTCAAACTCATTGAGGTTATCATTCATGCAAAAAAACAAAACAACAAGATTGCTATTGCATGTAAAAGTTATGGGTCTGACAAGCTTTTACATGGCTTTGTTCTATAAGTGTGACCTTGAACTTTGGGATAGAAACCAGGGGTTTGCATGCCACATTCCATCTCATTAAAGGTTGACATTCATGCCAGATATAAACTAGAGCTATCACTGAAGGTGATTTATACCCCCGCAATACTGCTTTGTCAGAGTATACAGAAATGATGTTTGCATCTTTCATCGGTGAAAGTTGAAAAATAATTGAAATCCTGAAAATTTGCTGCAAAAGTTGTGTTTAAACATAGCAACTTGGGTTTTCACCGGATGTAAACAAAACTGTAAAAGTAGTTGACGTCACAAGGTTTTGTTGAATCGTGCTCCCCTTCTAAAAAATAATGGACTGATCCAAATGAAAAAAAATATGTCATGCAAATCTAATCACCAACGTATGTTAAAAGTTTGAAAACTGGAGAAGTAGTTTGTGTCATAAGATTTCGCTAAATTATGCTCCCCTCAAACCAAATATGTCACTAACATGCGCACTTCATGCAGAGCATATGAATTCAGTTTCAAGTCGATTATCTTGAAAACTGTAGAAGTTTTCATAACACGATTTTGTGAAATCATGTCCCCTGCTAAAAAGAATGGACTGATCCACACAAAAAATATGTTACGCACATCTACACTTCATGCTGAACATATGTTTAAAGTTTAAAGTTAATATCTTAAAAACTGTAGAAGTAGTTTGTGTCACAAGATCTTGTTGAATCATGCTCCCCTGCTAAAGAATAATGACCTGATCCACATGAAACAAAGTATGTCATGGAAATCTACTCACAAACATATGTTTAAAGTTTGAAAACTGGAGAAGTAGTTTGCATCAGGGAGGGGAGAAGGCTGAGGGAATCCAAGAATGTCACCGTTCTGCAAGCCTTCTTTCAACTCACTGGCATTGTAGATATGCGCGTCTGATGAGGCCCCCTTGCCACTCACGTCCACCCACAAGAACTTGTAATCACTGGTGACCACAGCCAAGAGAATAATGCTGAAAAACCCCTTGTAGTTGTAGAATTCAGAGCCAGAGTTGGGAGGGGCCTTGCATGCTATGTGTTTGCCGTCTATTGCTCCAACCACGTGAGGGAAATTCCATCTGTTCAGCCAATCGTCTGTAATTTGTTGCCACTGTTGGGGAGTTTCTGGAGGTGTCAGCATCTCCTCACGATATACATGCACAATTGCATCACAAACTTCACGAACAATGAGACTTATGGTGTTGTTTGGAACACGCCAGCCATGCTGCATCTCCATGTATTTCGAACCTGATGCAAGGTGCCTCAAGGTGATGGCCACCTTTAAGCCTGGGTCCAAGGGAGCTCGCAAACGGGTTGTCTCCTTCGTCAGTGCTGGTGTCAGCCTTTCCACCAGTTCATCATACATCACCGGAGGCATTCTCATAAAGTTCTTGAAGGCACGGGGATCCTCGTTTCTCAGCTCCACCATCAGCCTGTCATACAGCCCCAGCTGTGGCCTGCGAATGATCCATTGGCGCACCCATATGGCTCTTCTTCGTCTTCTCCTCACTCTTCTTCTGGCATTCAGGACTTGCTGAACCTGAAGTAGCTGGTTCTGATGTTGATGCAACAGCATAATCAGATGCGCCGGATCCATGTTGCCTCCTTAGCGTCTACATCAGAACTGATGAAAACTGGCCCACACGCGATCTTTTTATAGCTGAAATAACTAGTGGTACACACGTGATTGGGACGTGGACAACACGCGAATCAGTCGTGGTTCAATCGCAAAAACACGCGAATGGCACGCGGATGACTGGTGACATAATCCCTGAGAAAGCCTTTTACACGCGGAGCACACGCTATCACACGTGCTAGGAACGCTGTAGACACGCGGATCACAAGTGGATTACAAGCGCTACACACGCAATCACACAAAGAAATTTTGCGTATGCCCGCGAGTGACCACTTGTCGTCCACTTGTGATCCGCGAGTGTACCACGTGTTATCGCGTTTGGTCCGCGTTTGTACCACGTTTACACCACGTGTGCCACACGCGGTGGCCGTTGCTCCTAATTTTTGTGCAGCTCAAAAATAAAAATTGGCTCCGAGCGCGTGTGAATTTTTTCGCGCGTGTGCCCACTTGTTATTCGCGAGTCCTCCACGTTTCATTCACGTGTCATCCACTTGTTACCGCGTTTACTTCGCGTTTGACAGTTTTTCCTCGCGATGCACACGCGATCAACACGCGGAGCCCAGTGTGAGAGCGACTTAAGATTTTAAATAAAAGATTTTGTTAAATAATGCTCACCTGCAAAAACTAATGGACTGATCCACAAAAAAATATGTCGCTGACATACACACTTCATGCAGAACATACAATTTTGGTTTCAAGTCGATATCTTGAAAACTGTAGAAGTTTGCATAACACTATTTTGTTAAATCATGTCCCCTGCAAAAAATAATGTTCTGATCCACACGAAAAATATGTCACGCACATCTACACTTCAGGCCGAACATATGTTTAAAGTTTCTTATCAATATCTTAAAAACTGTAGAAGTAGTTCGTGTCACAAGATTTTGTTGAATCATACTCCCCTGCTAAAAAATAATGGACTGATCCACATGAAACAAAGTATGTCATGGAAATCTACTCACAAACTTATGTTTAAAGTTTGAAAACTGGAGAAGTAGTTCGCGTCAAAAGATTTTAAATAAAAGATTTTGTTAAATAATGCTCCCCTCCAAAAAATAATGGAATGATCCACAAAAAAATATGTCGCTTACATGCGCACTTCAGGCAGAACATACAATTTTAGTTTAAAGTCTTATATCTTGAAAACTGTAGAAGTTTGCATAACACAATTTTGTTAAATCATGTCCCCTGCAAAAAATAATGGACTGATCCACACGAAAAATATGTCACGCACATATGTCTACACTTCATGCCGAACATATGTATAAAGTTTCAAGTCAATATCATAAAAACTGTAGAAGTAGTTCGCGTCACAAGATTTTGTTAAATCGTGCTCCCCTCCGAAAAATAATGGACTGATCTACATGAGAGAAAAAAAAAATTGTGCAAATGTACTCAGGAACATATGTTTAAAATTTTCAAGTCGATATCTTGAAAACTGTCATCGTAGTAAGTGTAGAAGTTTGCATAACAGGATTTTGTTAAATCATGTCCCCTGCAAAAAATAATGGACTGATCCAAACGAAAAATATGTCACGCACATCTACACTTCATGCCGAACATATGTATCAAGCTTCAAGTCAATATCTTAAAAACTGTAGAAGTAGTTTGCGTCACAAGATTTTGTTAAATCGTGCTCCCCTCCGAAAAATAATGGACTGATCTACATGAGAGAAAACAAAATTTGCGCCAATGTACTCACGAACATTTGTTTAAAGTTTCAAGTTGATATCTTGAAAACTGTTGACATAGTAAGTGTAGAAGTTTGCATAACATGATTTTGTTAAATCATGTCCCCTGCAAAAAATAATGGACTGATCCACACGAAAAATATGTCACGCACATCTACACTTCATGCCTAACATATGTACCAAGTTTCAAGTCAATATCTTAAAAACTGTAGACGTAGTTCGCGTCGCAAGATTTTATTAAATTGTGCTCCCCTCCGCAAAAATAATGGACTGATTCAGATGAGAAAAAAAAAAAATTGCGCAAATGTACTCACGAACATATGTTTAAAGTATCAAGTCGATATCTTGAAAACTGTTGATGTAGTTAGTGTAGAAGTTTGCATAACACTATTTTGTTAAATCACGTCCCTGCAAAAATAATGGACTGATCCACACGAAAAATATGTCACGCACATCTACACTTCATGCCGAACATATATTTCAAGTTTCAAGTCAATACCTTAAAAACTGAAGAAGTAGTTCGCATCACAAGGTTTAGGTTTAGAAGTTTGCATAACACAATTTTGTTTAATCATGTCCCCTGCAAAAAATAATGGACTAATCCACACGAAAAATATGTCACGCACATCTAGACTTCATGCCGAACATGTGTGTCAAGTTTCAAGTCAATATCTTAAAAACTGTAGAAGTAGTTTGTGTCACAAGATTTTGTTAAATCGTGCTCCCCTCCGAAAAATAATGGACTGATCCACATGAGAAAATAAATAGTTCGCGCAAATGTACTCACGAACATATGTTTAAAGTTTCAAGTCGATATCTTGAAAACTGTTGACGCTGTAAGTGCCACAGACAGACCGCCCAACGAACCAACGAACCAACCGGATGATGACTCCTATATACCCCCTATACTTCGTATGCGGGGGTATAACAAGATTGCTCAATGCATGTTTAAGTTATGGCTGTACAAGCTTCCACATGACCTTTGACCCCTGTGACCTTGACATTTGAGATGGGAATCTGGGTTTGCTCACGACAGTCAGATGTTTATACTCATTCCAAATTCAAACAAGATTGCTCAATGCATGCACTTATGCACAAACAATGAACCCCCAATGTGACAACTAGGTCAAGCTCACCTCAATGAGGTTAACATTCACGCCAAATTCAAACAAGATTGCTCAATGCATGTTAAAGTTATGGGCCGGACAAATTCGGACGGACGCACTAGGTTGAACCAAGGTAAATCCAATTCCCATAGACCTCAATGTTAAATTCCCAATATTCAATGCACATTTAACATGATTTCTATCATCTTAATTTCTAGACAACCATATATGACTATGAAGATCTACATTTCATCTATTGAAAAACACACAGCAAATGGGGGGTTAACTTACTTGTAAGAAAATTACTGATCTCTAACCGAACAGACCCTATTTTAAACGCGGTATCGCAAATACGGTGCCAAATATATACATCCGCTCTTCCGGAACTAGTGCGCCTCTACCAAACGAGATATAGGCATGAAATTGCTTTCATTTATTTTCCTGACATGTTATTCCTGCAAACAAGTCACAAACAGGTCGATTTCTAACGGTTAAGAGGCCCCCAGATGAAGAGAAAAAAATAGCATATAATGAAACGGACTTCATTTGAATGGACCACGGAGGAATACTGAGTTATTTACCTTAATACAACCTATAAGAAAAACTTGAGTTTCCAAATGTAATGATTATGATATTATTTCATTGTGTTGTGTATTTGTAATATACTGTAGAAATTTCAACTTGATAGCTCTAAAACTCGACTTATAAGGGTTCAATGAGGCCCGCCCATATATGAAAAAATCGTCAAAATTTCCAGTATATTTCTGTAAAATTGCTTAATTTCAGACAATTTTTTCAATTTTTATATTAAAAGCAACTATTTTTTATAGAAGAAACTTTTTGAGTCTGATTTTCAACACAAACACGTGCTAATGCTATCTTTTGTATGAAGACGGGATCCCACAGGCAACTCAATTGTGTAAAAGTTAATACCGAATAGAGTCCGGTGCCCAAAATTAAGATTTTTTCAATTCAAAAACAAGATTTTTGACAAATAGTATTTTAAAACCTATAACCCTATCAAACTTAGCCGATTTCAATCACCGAAATCAAGTTTTGTCGACTTCGACATTTTCGAGGTTTTGAATCTTATAAGAAAAACTTGAGTTTCCAAATGTAATGATTATGATATTATTTCATTGTGTTGTGTATTTGTAATATACTGTAGAAATTTCAACTTGATATCTGCTCTAAAACTCGACTTATAAGGGTTCAATGAGGCCCGCCCATATATGAAAAAATCGTCAAAATTTCCAGTATATTTCTGTAAAATTGCTTAATTTCAGACAATTTTTTCAATTTTTATATTAAAAGCAACTATTTTTTATAGAAGAAACTTGTTGAGTCTGATTTTCAACACAAACACGTGCTAATGCTATCTTTTGTATGAAGACGGGATCCCACAGGCAACTCAATTGTGTAAAAGTTAATACCGAATAGGGTCCGGTGCCCAAAATTAAGATTTTTTCAATTCAAAAACAAGATTTTTGACAAATAGTATTTTAAAACCTATAACCCAATCAAACTTAGCCGATTTCAATCACCGAAATCAAGTTTTGTCGACTTCGACATTTTCGAGGTTTTGAATCTTACAAGAAAAACTTGAGTTTCCAAATGTAATGATTATGATATTATTTCATTGTGTTGTGTATTTGTAATATACTGTAGAAATTTCAACTTGATATCTGCTCTAAAACTCGACTTATAAGGGTTCAATGTGGCCCACCCATATATGAAAAAATCGTCAAAATTTCCAGTATATTTCTGTAAAATTGCTTAATTTCAGACAATTTTTTCAATTTTTATATTAAAAGCAACTATTTTTTATAGAAGAAACTTTTTGAGTCTGATTTTCAACACAAACACGTGCTAATGCTATCTTTTGTATGAAGACGGGATCCCACAGGCAACTCAATTGTGTAAAAGTTAATACCGAATAGGGTCCGGTGCCCAAAATTAAGATTTTTTCAATTCAAAAACAAGATTTTTGACAAATAGTATTTTAAAACCTAAAACCCAATCAAACTTAGCCGATTTCAATCACCGAAATCAAGTTTTGTCGACTTCGACATTTTCGAGGTTTTGAATCTTATAGGTTGAACCAAGGTAAATCCAATTCCCATAGACCTCAATGTTAAATTCCCAATATTCAATGCACATTTTACATGATTTCTATCATCTTAATTTCTAGACAACCATATATGACTGTGAAGATCTACATTTCATCTATTGAAAAACACACAGCAAATGGGGGGTTAACTTACTTGTAAGAAAATTACTGATCTCTAACCGAACAGACCCTATTTTAAACGCGGTATCGCAAATACGGTGCCAAATATATACATCCGCTCTTCCGGAACTAGTGCGCCTCTACCAAACAAGATATAGGCATGAAATTGCTTTCATTTATTTTCCTGACATGTTATTCCTGCAAACAAGTCACAAACAGGTCGATTTCTAACGGTTAAGAGGCCCCCAGATGAAGAGAAAAAAATAGCATATAATGAAACGGACTTCATTCGAATGGACCACGGAGGAATACTGAGTTATTTACCTTAATACAACCACTATTGGACATATACATTAAGGCAAATACACTGAACAACCAATGTGACTAAGCTGAGCTCACCAAAAGCGGGCTCGAAAAAGTTCTTTGTTTACGAAAACTGCACTTTTACTGTTGATTTTATCAAATCCTTTAATACAACATTTTAGTATAATAATAATAATAATTATAATAATAATAATAATAATAATAATAATAAATTCTTTATTTTAAGATGGTAAACTCTGAAATTTTATACTTAGTCATATAACAATTATACAAAACTTATTTTCAAGAGGCCATCTACCGGTATATATAATAACTACACACATGCAAACACAACAATAAAACAATAATAATATAATAATAATAATAAAATAATCATTTAATAAAAATTAAAAATTTACAATACAAAATCACACATGTTAACCGAGCTGTGTTCTAAGAAGTCAAAATATTCTTAGCAAGTAAGTTTTATACGTCTTTTTAAAAATTTCAAGTTTAGTTATAAATTTTATTGAAGCTGGAATTGTATTCCAGATCACCATTCCAGAGTAACTGAATGTCTTTTTAAGGTATTCTGTGTTTGGTTTCAGGACAACTAGATTTAAACAAGCAAATTTGTTGAATTTCTATCCCCCGCCAAGTACTGGTTATTACTAACACAACAGCTAAGACATAGGGCTTTATTTAGATATTAATCATGGCAAAAACAGTGAATAAAAACTTCTGCTCTATATGCATCATGCATAAGTTATCAAAGGGCCATAAATCTGTGTTTACAGTCTGACCGGAACAAGATGACGATATGCGCATCTCCTCTTGGTATTGATGGTTTCTAGAAAGTTTCATTGAATTACATTTAATAGTTGCAGAAAAATAGTGAGGAAACGAATAATGCTCTATATGCACAAGATAAAAAAAAAAATAGTTGTGGTTCAGGAAACGCTGTCAGAAAAATGTGGGAGGGTAGGTAGGGATTTTTTTTTTTTTTAATTTTTTTATATATATATATAAGCGACTATTTTGGCATGTAGAGCTTGTTTTAGCAGTACATTCATGTAGTAGATAAGTAGATACAAGGCATATCATTTTCTTACTTTCAGCTTGTGGTATTGTTAATTTTTGCCTTTTTATACTATCACATTTAACCAATATTAATATACCATCAGCATCTGCAACTGAACTTACGGCAGATGAGCTTCAACCAAGCCCCCATATAGTGTCGGGCATAATCCTATTTACATATCAAAAAAATCTTTTGTCCCGAAGTCAACATGAATTTGACAGACTTCATTTGATACTCATATAATTTTTCATGAAATCTTCACCACCTTTATACCAAATGCTGCCAACTCTGAGAATGGGATAGTAGATCTACCATCAATCTGAAATTATTGTATTTAAATATATTTATTGAAAAGTATAAAAGTCTAAGTGATTTTTGCCCTTAACATGTTGTCAGATGTTTGTAAATTAATATATTTTACCACATGAAATCTTTTATATTAAAAAGATAATGCTGCATGTAAATCAATATAAAAAGGGAGGGGTGTTAGTCTAATTGTCACCTATTTTCGCCATCCGGATTTTCGTGAAATACTGTCAAAGTTCCTTCTAATTTTACCAGTCTGATGTCAAAATAATGTTAAAACCAACTCCCCATGCAATTACACTGCAGCTCCGTTTTATCACGAACCGTTATATCGTGATATCCAATATATCGCGCTTGGTCCGTGGATCCCAATTTTTTGTACATTTACAATGTGTATGTTTGTTCATTCTTCGTGGGTGGTAAAGAAGACCAATCAACATTTGCAACAAATTCATGAAATGCATGCTTTTTTCGTGTCGTATTACGTCATTATCGGTGAAAGTTGTTTATTACATTATGCATGCAAAAACAAATAGATTCTCGTTGTTTTAGCGTGATTATTTACTTATATCGCGCTCCGTTTATATCGCGGTTGGTGGACTTGGACCCCGAGGTAATTGTGGGCAACTATTTTTCCGGAAATGCAACAAGAGCTGTCAGAGGAGACAGCATGCTCGACTATTCGAATCATTTGAAACAAATGCAATTTGAAGATTAAAACAATAACAACTATGGCCATACATTCATGTGCAATCAGGAAAAATATTTACAAGTGAATGGTACGGGAGAAATTCTTTTCAAATAACAGAAATAATTCCTAAATGTACCATAAATATTAAACTGAATAGGGGAATAACTATGAAATATTTCTGAATTTGTTAGAAAACTTGTTAGTAATTTTTTATTAGAGACATTTACTTTTAGTCAAATATCAATCACTTCAGTAATGTTACAGAAAAAGAACTGAAATGAAAATATAATGGTAGTTTGAAGTTGATACCTTAAGTATTTGCAAAGTTATCGATGAAGTGCACTTAAGTGAAAATATAAGTAAAACTAGAAATGTGTCCATAGGACATGGATGCCCCGCTATGCATCATTTTCAGACACTCAAGTGCAATGATGGGAATAATACGCGATACACTGCCCTTTCATGGTGAACATTTGTGTCAAGTTTTTTTGAAATCCCTCCATTTATAATGAAGTTACAGCCTGGACAAGAAAATTCTATTTTTGGTAACAGTGACCTTGACCTTGGACCTTCAGGCTTGGGTATTGTGCGGACACACTGCCTTTTCATGAACATTTGTGCAAAGTTATTTTAAAATCCCTCCATTTATAACAAAGTAACAGCCAGGACAAGAAAATTCTATTTTTAGCAACAGTGACCTTGACCTTTGACCTACAGGCATGGGCATGGTACGTGACACACCGCCCTGTCATGGTGAACATTTGTGTCAAATTATTTTGAAATCCTTCCATTCATAACAAAGTTACAGCCTGGACAAGAAAATTCTATTTTTAGTAACAGTGACCTTGACCTTGGATCTACAGGCATGGGTATTGTGCGGACACACCGCCTTGTCATGGTGAACATTTGTGCCAAGATATTTTGAAATCCCTCCATTCATAACAAAGTAACAGCCTAGACAAGAAAATTCTATTTTTAGCAACAGTGACCTTGACCATTGACATACAGGCTTGGGCATGTACGTGACACACCGTCTTGATATGGTGAACAATTATACGTCTTGATATGGTGAACAATTATACCAAGTTATTTAAAAACCCAATAAGAAATAACAAAGTTACAGAGCGGACACGATTTTGCAAGAAAATTCTATTTTTAGTAACAGTGACCTTGACTTTGGACCTACAGGCATGGGTATTGTACGCGACACACCGCCTTGTAATGGTGAACATTTGTGCCAAGTTATTTTGAAATCCCTCCATTCATAATGAAGTTAAGGGCCGACTGTATATTTTGCTTAACACAAAATGTAAGCGAAAAAGGGGCATAATTTGAAAAATATTGGAAGAAGGGTTATGGGTCTTGTTGGTTATGATGTAGATTTTGATGGTGAAAATATATTTCAAGTTTCAAGGCAATATCTCAATTAGTTTTAAAGTTAGAGGCAAAATGCATATTTTGCTTGACACAAAATATAAGAAAAAAGGGGCATAACTTGAAATATGTTGACAGCAGAGTTATGGGTCTTGTTGGTAATTATGTAGAATTTGATGGTGAATATATATTCCAAGTTTCAAGTTGATATCTCAAGTAGTTTATAAGTTATGGACCAAAGTGCATATTTTCCTTAACTCAAAATTTAAGTGAAAAAGGGGCATAACTTGAAAAATATTGGAAGCAGAGTTATGGGTCTTGTTGGTAATGATGTAGAATTTGATGGTGAATATATATTCCAAGTTTCGAGTTGATATCATAAGTAGTTTTCAAGTAATGGACCAAAGTGCATTTTTTGTTTAACAGACGCCGACGCCGACACCGGGGCGAGTAGGATAGCTCCCCTATTCTTCGAATAGTCGAGCTAATAAAAAAAATCGTAAGGGTCGGCAGTTTAAAAATAGGGTAGGTCTGGTTTCCTGAACCACAGCTATTTTTTATTTTGGCCTAATGCATAAGTTATTAAAGGGCAATAACTCTGTTAAACAGTCTGACCGGAACAAGACGATGATATTCACATCTCCTCTTGGTATTGATGGTTCTCAGAAAGATTCATTGAAATCCATCTGGTAGTTGCAGAGAAATAGCACGGAAACAAATACTGCTCTATATGCATAATGCATTAGTTATCAAAGGGCCATAACTCTGTGTTAAATGCGCATCTCCTCTTGGTATTGATGGTTCTCAGAAAGTTTCATTGAAATCTATTCAGTAGTTGCAGAGAAATAGCACAGTAACGAAATACTGCTCTATATGCATAATGCATAGCTTTTCAAAGGACCATAACTCTGTGTTAAATAGTCTGACCGAAACAAGACAACGATATGCGCATCTCCTCTTGGTATAGATGGTTTTCAGAAAGTTTCATGGAAATCCATCCAGTGGTTGCAGATAAATAGCGTGGAAACGAAATTCGGACTGACGGACAGCGTGATGGATGGACGGTGTGACAGACGGACAAAGCCAAAACAATATCCCCCTCCCGATTTCATCGGAGGGGAATAATTTGTTTGGGATCTCAAATTGTAGTTTTCATTGTTACATGTATGAATTAATTCTCTCATGTATGAAGGAGCTAAATTATTAATAGTTCTATAAAAGAGAATAGCAATATAGTATTTAAAGCGGTCTATTATTGGTAACCAGTTTAAGTTCTTGAAAAGAATTAACCGTTGCAGATTAGCTTGTTTAAGCAATATCAGTTTTTCAAATTAATGTTGAAATTTGAAGACCTTATCTAACATTCTTTTTGAGCATCCTCCCCATGTAGCTAACCCATAATCTATAACTGGAATAACATAAGCATTATAAAACATTTCTTTCATTTTGTATGTGAGATATTTTGATATGCGATGAAACAGATATAATTTTGACTTGAGTTTTTTGCACACCTTGTCTATTTGTGTTGTTCACTTCATGGTTTTGTCTACAACAACACCTAAAATAATCCGAGTTTCAACATTTTGAATTTGCAATTGATTTATTAAAACATTTAGAGGAGCAGAACATTTTAATCTTTTATTTTGACCAATGAGCATGCAAGTTGTTTTTGCAGGATTTAATGCCATGCTGTTTAAAGAACACCAGTTGTTTATATTAATAAGATCTTTTTGAAGTTTTTCTTGAATATCAGAAACGTTCTTTGCAGAACAATGTAAGGTTGAATCAGCGGCATACATGTCTAGAATAGATTCTGGTGCAGATAAAGGTCGGTCATTGACATAAAGCAAAAATAACAGAGGGTCTAGAATAGAGCCCTGGGGTGCACCAGACTTGATACGGAGTTTTTATGACTCCAAATTATTAACCTTGACAAATTGGTGTCTATCTGTTAAATGAGATTTAAAACCATTTTAACGCCTCGTTATCGAAGTGATAAAGTTTTAGTTTATGCAGAAGAATTTATTGATTAACCATGTCAAATGCTTTGCTAAGATCTAAGAATACACTCCCAACTAGTTTACCACTATCAACATCTGTCATCCAGACTAAGTTATCAATTAGGTATGCAAGGGCTGTTTGGCATGAATGGGTTTTCCTAAATCCAGACTAAGTCTGTGTAAAATGTAGATTGCTACAACTCATGCAATTGATCTGCCACGTGGCGTTCAATAATTTTTGAAATAGTGTTTAAAACTGATATTGGTCGGTAGTTATTTGGGTCTCCTCTCTGTCCTTTTTTTTTAAGAGGAAGAATTGCTGCCTCTTTAAGCTTGTTGGGAAAATCGCCTAACACTACGCAATCATTAATAATTTTCGCAATAGCAAACGAAACATAATCACAACTTATTTTTAAAATTCATGGTCCAATTCCATCAGGCCCAGTAGCCTTCTTTATATAAAGTGAATCTATTATCTTTGTAACCTCAAATGGCTTAATTAATTTAATAGAAAATGCTTTATGTTTCAATTTTTCATCTAGATAAAGTTTTAAATCATTGAAATCTGTGATACACAAGTTGGAATTTATTAGTGAGTCAGCAATATGAATAAAATGACAATTAAAGGCATTTATTATGTCGTGTTCCTTAGTTAAAGTGTAGATGGCAATGAACATGGTTTGTGAATATCATCCGAGGACACAGTTTTTATATGTTTCCACAGTAATTTTGAATCTGAATTGTCTTTAATAGTATTGTTGTAAAAATTTCTTTTAGCTTGTTCAATAAGTTTGATAGTATTATTACGCCAAACTTTGTAGTTATTCCAATCCTTTTTGGATGTTTAATTTCTTCGCAGTACCAGTCAGGTTGAAATTGTCTTTCTATGCGTTTAACTTTTATTGGTGTGTGTTTATTATATGTTTACAAATATAAGGAAATTGGTTTTCAAAACTCTCGGATATAAGGAAATTGGTTTTCAAAACTCTCGCAGCAGTGTAGTGTGAGGTGTTGGTGCTTGACAACATTTTGATTGTGTTAAACCTGTGACCAACACCAATCAGGTTCTGTCAATTAAACATTCCCGCTACTTTACAAAGGAAATATCAGTCGCCACACCATGTTTTTGATGTTTTGGGTGCAAGCCAAAACATATAATATAAAACATATATACAAGTTTATATGTTTACAAAAATTAGTCATTTTAAGAATGATAACTGAATGCTGCTATATTAGTTCATGGCACATGTTGTAATTAGAAACAAAGTGTGCCACGAGGTCATTTGTCGCATGTCAGTATGCTTTAATCAGCTTACAAAACTGTAATTTTGAGCCTAACTCATAATAATAAAATCTGATTAGTGAATAGAAATAGCAGGTTCAACATTACATATTGCATGGAAGAAACACACAACACAAAACCCAGACAATTTTTTGTATACATGTTCTCCAAATGAAATTTACAATGATGTATCCCCTCATCATAAGTGTGGGAAGGCATTCTAATAGAATTTAAAATTGAGAAAAGAGAACCTACAAAACTGAAAAAAAATTGGTCTTGCGTAAGTGCAAACTACTGGACTAACTCGCTCACCCAGTAACAGTAGAAAAATAGGGCAACAATTTTTACTGAAATTTATTAAGCCTTTATTTCATGGATAGGGCTTATATCCCATATGCCACCAGTGATGATCTAGATCTACACTGGTCATGAATACAAGTTGTTTCCATTGTGAAAAGGATTAATTAAATAGAAATGTGTCCATAGGACACGGATGCCCCCGCTATGTATTGTTATCTGACACTAAAGTGCAATAATGGGAATAATAACATTTCAAAGACAGTGCTCTGTGAGTAATTATAAGAATATGTATAAATTTGAAGATCAAGTAAATTATTTGTATTTGCTGCACTGTTGTCTGCTCGGGGTAAGGTAAGCTATTAAAATGTAGAATCCCCAATAATAAGACCATCCCACTATCAAGACAACTTTTAAAAGAAGGGGTACTGGTATTTTTAGCATACTAATATTTTTGTTCACTTACAATGATCACAATGATGTACTTTTTAAGGAACTACAGGCATGGGTATTGTAAGTGACACACCGCCTTGTCATGATGAACATTTGTGCCAAGTTATTTTGAAATCCCTCCAATTATAATAAAGTTATAACCCGAACAAGAAAATTCTATTTTAAGCAACAGTGACCTTGACCTTGGACCTACAGGCATGGGTATTGTACATGACACACCGCCTTGTCATGGTGAACATTTGTGCCAAGTTATTTTGAAATCCCTCCATTCATAACCAAGTTATAGCCCGAACAAGAAAATTCTATTTTAAGTAACAATGACCTTGACCTTGGACCTACAGGGATGGGTATTGTACGCGAAACACCGCCTTGTCATGGTTAACATTTGTGCCAAGTTATTTTGAAATCCCTCCATTCATAATGAAGTTATAGCTAGAACAAGAAAATTCTATTTTTAGTAACAGTTACCTTGACCTTGGACCTAAAGGCATTGGTATTGTACACAACGCCCCACCTTGTCATGGTGAACGTTTGTGCCAGGTAATTTTGAAATCCCTTTATTCATAAAGAAGTTATAGCCCTGACAAGCAATTTCTGATTTTAGTAACAGTGACCTTGACCTTGGATCTACAGGCATGGGTATTGTACGTGACACACCGCCTTGTCATGGTTAACATTTGTGCCAAGTTATTTTGAAATCACTCTATTCCTAACGAAGTTACAGCCCAGACAAGAAAATTCTATTTTTAGTTACACTGACCTTGACCTAGTACATACAGACATGGGTATTGTATGTGACACACCGTTTTGATATGGTGAACCTTTTTATCAAGTAATTTTAAAATCCAATAAGAAATAACAAAGTTACAGCCCGAACAAGAAAATTCTATTTTTAGTTACTGTGACCTTGACCTTGGACCTACAGGCATGGGTATTGAACGTGACACACTGTCTTGATATGGTGAACATTTATACCAAGTAATTTTAAAATCCAATAAGAAATAACAAAGTTACTGAGCGGACACGATTTTCGCAACAAAATTCTATTTTCTTTATTCATAAAGAAGTTATAGCCCTGACAAGCAATTTCTGATTTTAGAAACAGTGACCTTGACCTAGGACCTACAGGCTTGGGTATTGTACGCGAAACACCGCCTTGTCATGGTGAACATTTGTGCCAAGTTATTTTGAAATCACTCCATTCATAACGAAGTTACAGCACGGACAAGAAAATTCTATTTTTAGTAACAGTGACCTTGACCTTGGACCTAAAGGCATGGGTATGGTACACGACACACCGTCTTGATATGGTGAACATTTATAGTATTTACTCTTTATTTACTCTTTTACTAGTACTTTCACCATCTCGAACTTTATCACTTACTTTTGATTTTTTGGAGGTCCACGCTTTTTTGTCAAAAGTTGTAACAATTTTTTTGAATGCGTTATCGTTGCTGGTTATTACAAGACTTCCATTGCTTCGAACAACGTTTATTCGCGTTAAATCGACTACTCCACTTTCGTCTGTCACTTTATTGAGGGCACTTATTGATACTGCAAGTGAGCGCTTTGGCATCGACTGGACTTTGCTCCAGACATCCTTTTGCAATTGAAGAATTGTCATTGGGTTGCCGTCAGAATCCCTAGTCATGAGCTGAATCCACTGACCGTCAGCCGCAAATGAATATATGTTTATACCGTTTTGAAGACAGGTATTAATAACAAAATCAGTAGCTTTTCTCATCGCTTTGGAAGTCAGTTTATAATCTTTCAAGCCATAAGCCACCAGAATGGAACATGGTATTTCAAGCTTCGAATCGCGGTCGATATTAGTCAGCACCCATACCATAACTTCCGAGGCTTTGCGACGTAGAAGATTGTAGCAAGTTTCTGTTGAGGATTTACAGTTTTCGATTGTGGCGATTAAATCTTGTGTGAGGTCTTTACATTGCTCGACTGGAACGCTTTTTGGCCAACAAGTCAAAAATGGGCTGTTCTCACACGTCTGCGAAAGCCCACTGTCAACTGCTTTAAGTGACGGGATTTCAGCTAGAAGGGTTACATTTTCGACGGTGAATAATTTTAGACGCGATTTCAATGATTTTACCCTTTCTCTGTCTGCTTTTGATACAGCAAAATGTTCTCTGTCAAAAATACTGACTATTAATGACCAGATATCATTCCAAAGCTGCTTATCAAATCTAACAAGTAAAACCGTAGAAGATTCTGGTGAAAAACTCAAGTACAATAACTGATGTGTTTTCAAAACCTGCATCTCAGCCAAACACTGGCAAACGTAGTATTGAGGAAGACTATAATGAACAGGCAAGGAATCTTCGTTTGGAAATGGACATTTAATCTCTACGGCTGCTTCGACAGGTCCAGCCTCTGTGAATCTTGAGTCAAGTTCTTCAACATCGTTGCCTTCCTTCAAACGGAGAAGGTTTCTCTGAAATGAAAAGTCCACCTCGTCTGATTGTGAGATTCCTGGAAATGAGCCCTGAATGTTACTTATGCAGCTACACAAGTTCCGGACGATCTGCAATGCAGCTTTGATATACTCTTTGATTTGATATAGAGATGTCTGCAAACCACTGATCGCGTATGAATACTTTGAATCCCGCCATTTTTCTCCACCGAGGGTAAGGAATTTATTAAGTCCGAACTTCTGTCTTTTTCGCAGTTCTCGTGCATTTTTTATTCGAAAACCCATAGCTTTACAACTTTCTTTCAACCTATGAATGGTTATTTCACACCCGTCACCCGTCGATAAAAGGAGGTTATCTTTTACATCCAATAGCAAGGTGTTGTATGATTGGAGCTCTTCGTTAAGACGTTCTTTCATGTTATTGAAAGTTTCGCCATCTTCGCATCCAAACATGTCTACATCACCTCCCAATTTGTCTATGCCCATTGTAACTTTTTTGGCATCAGCACATAACATGTACTTACAGTTCTTGTCCACCAGTTTTATACTTTCTATTACTGATGGTATCATACCAGGCGGGATCCTCTTTGGTAAATCAGTATCGTTCACTTCGAAGTTGCTCAAGACCGTGGAACGGCAAAATTTATTCTTGATTTACGGGGATCACATTCACCTCTCTGACTTCCGTCCAGGACATCTCCGATATTTTTGGGTCCACCCATAAAATATAAAAATTTTGCATGGAAAAGTTTACATCCAGCTTTCCAGAAACGCTTTGATGCATCTGAATATGTCATTTTGCTGGTATTAGATAAACTGTAAAATTTTACTGTTTCTAAAAATAAAATTAATGCTATGTTATCCAACGGATATTTATTGGTCTCAATAAGCTAGAAAAATAAAGAAAACTCCTCTTTTAAACCGGCCCTTTCCAAGATACTTGCCCAAGACTGATGTTTAGCAAACTGATCGCGTCCGGCAAACGAAACTGCATGCTCTTTGCCTTTATTATCAGGACTAGTAGTGAAGCTTTCAGCATTTTTGACAGGGCTGATATCAAGTTCAAGGTCATTTTTAGCGCACTCGTCGCTATGGACTCTTTTAGGTGTGTTACCTAATGGTGTGCATACATCTTTACGCTTGAATTTTTGGGGGGGTTGAAAGTCTTTTCACTGGCGAGCGAAACGTCTTTGGGGTAAGAACCCTCACAGTTATTCGTCTTCTTTTCACTTCGGACTGGTAAACGCCTAGGTATGATTTCTTCCTCATTTTTCTCTGAAATTATACAAAATATATATGCTAGATGTTGGACAGGAAAAACCTGTATAGTACTTTGCGACGCAGCATTAAACAAAATGCATTATAGGACCAACGATGAGAAAATTCTCTAATACTGCGTTTTTGAATTCATGAATAGGATAAATTATTGGAATTATGAATAAACAAAACCCTAGTTTTTCCACGCTTTTCTTATTTTACTAAAGATTCGAAAAGATCCTTATTAAAAATTAAAGAAAATTTGATTATTTTAATTTATCTTAATGATATGTTGGTCCTTTTTGTCTTCGAATATAGTCGCCCTATTCTCGGGCGGATCAATGATGTTCTGTTAGAGGGGGCGCACTATGGAGGCGAAACTAAGAAATTACGTCTCCTCGAAACTAGCCTAAATACACTCAACCAAACTTCTAATTGGTCATCAATTGTATAAGTTTACAATGTATGCTAGTTTCGTTTCTTCCCTACGTCAAGAGAGGTTGTGAAACGAACTGTTTTGTCTTAAATTCAATTGTCTAATGTCTTTTTAATCTATATTGACTGTTTTCTTAAATGAGTCCAATACCATTTTCTTACATCGCGGCGTAAAAATTAGAACAGTCATTAACTGAAAGGGAGGTAATCTTAAAATTGGATACTTTGAAGCGATTTAATTAAACAATTGTGTTGTTGATTTATAAGGTTTTATGTTTTTCCTACTACTGAGGGATCCTATTAAAAGAAAACAAGAAATTAAGAGCAAATTTCTTTTTGCATACACATGTACAAGACATTTTGTGACGTTATGACTTTACAGAAAAAAATTAAAATCCTTTTTTTTTAATTGTACAGCAAAATAAAACTGTCAAAGTTTTGGTATGGATTAAGCAGCTAACCGTGTATTTAATACCAGCATCACATAAAATGCAGCGTGGCTAAATTCAAGTGCCGGTGTAAGGTGCGTGGCCTCTCATTTTTTGCAAAAAGCAAGCCTACTGCAACTAGAATTATCACTGAAAGTGATTAAATACCCCCACATGTATGCTTGATAATTGAACTGGGAATGCTTCGAATCAATGGCATAATGTGCCCCACTTTCAATCCAAAGTGTCGTCTTCACAGTAGCCACATATTCAGCAAGTTTCATCACAATATCTCATTCCTTCTAAATTTATTGAGCAGAAATGGTTTAAATATGTTAGTAACAGTGGCCTTTATCTAACTTTTATCTAAGAACTGTGTGCCAAACATTGTTTATGAGAAATCATCCAGAAACCATTTTTTCTATTTTTAGTAACAGTGACCTTGACCCGATCAGGCCCAATTTCAATACCAAGTTTCGTCTTCACAGACACTACCTATATAGCAATTTTCATCACAATATCTCATTCTGAACCAAAGTTATTGAGCATACAGTTTATTTTCTATTTTTAGTAACAGTGACCTTGACCCCACAGGCCTTGAATCCCAAAAGTCATCTTCACAAAAACCATCAATACACCAAATTTCATTTAAGAATCTCATTCCAAGCTATAGTTACTGAGTGGAAACGAAGTTTTGAAGTTTAAATAACAGTGACCTTGACCTTGAACCCACAGGCCCCAAAGTCAAATCTAATCTTTATCTTGTTATGTTACATCTGTGTCCCAAAAAATAATTAAATCTATGAAGTATTTCATGAGTTATAGTCCAGAAACAATTTTTCTTTTTTAAGTTACAGTGACCTTGACACTGACCCCTCAGGCCCCAAAGTCGAACTCGACCTGTATCTTCTGATATTACATATATGTACCAAAAAAGGATTTAATCTGTGAAGTTTTTCATGAGTTATTATCTGGAAACCCTTTTTCTATTTTTAGTAATACTGACCTTGACATTGACCCCACCAGCCCCAAAGTCGAACTTGACCTGTATCTTGTGATGTTACATCTATTTACCAAACAAGGATTAAATCTGTGAAGTGTTTCATGAGTTATCATCCGGAAACCATTTTTCTATTTTTAGTAACAGTGACCTTGACACTGATCCCACCAGCCCCAAAATCGAACTTGACCTGTATCTTATGACGATATACCTGTGTACCAAAAATTATTTAATTCTGTCAAGCCTTTCATGAGTTATCATCTGGAAACGAAGAATCCGACCGACCGACCGACAGACCGACCGACCGACAAGCTCACTCCTATATACCCCCTCAAACTTCGTTTGTGGGGGTATAATAAAAACACACTCAATTTTTACACTGCATTGTCCTCCGGTGCAGATAATTCTGTATACAGTCATAATTCTTCACTAGACTTAATTTTAGCTCAAGAAAAGTGCGTTTGAACAGGAAATTCACAACGTTTGCAGTCCAGACTGGTCCATTTTCACGAATGTTTGAGCAAACTACTATATTCTGGACACAAACATGACTGAAATCATAAAGTCTCGTGACTTGAGAGCCGTATAGGCCTAATGGTTTGGGTATTATTTAGAAATCGAGCAAAAGATCTGAGATTTTCTTACCTTACTCCCAAAAATCTCGTACCTCGACACTGGTTATGCCGATTACAAGCGTTGCATATGCCGGGATCGCGGCGTAGTGCCGTTCGCGAAGCGTACCAGGTTAGCCAGGGTGAATTAAACAACACAAAAAAACTACAGTTTGTGACAATGATGAAAGTCCGAATTCATTCTCAAAAGAAAATTTTTAATGTATATATGGATGAACTCCGCAAAAAGTAAAAGAAATAAAATAAACTGTTAAATGAAATTGAGTCACCAAAGACTGAATTAAAGTAACTGTTGCTAAAAAGTAATGTTGGCCACTGCATGTATGCTGTGAGAAATGTAAATCAACAAGATGAAAAGGCCAGAGCAGCCCGATAAACTTTAAGGAAGTCGGAGGCCATTATGTTCGTTCTTTAACGAAGGGTGCTGATCAACTGCAAACTGTAAAGACTGAAAATAAATTGTTAAAAGAAGATCTTACAATACAGAATAAAATCTATCTTCGATCAATATAATATTTTCATTATTTCTTAAAATTATAATTGTGCATGTTGTTGTACTACTTGCTGTGGTCGGAAATTAATTAAAAAATATCTAGAAAATAAATTCTACAACCTCTTCATTTCTAATTGCAATAACTTCATAGGTTGCAAATATATAACAAAACTGAGAGTTGAAAATTTCATGCAGTTATCTTTAATATTAAAAAAGTTACAGGGATTTTACTGAATTTCACTCGTTTTTCGGTGCCATGAATTCCATGCATATTCTTATATAATTTTTCATGAAAAATTCCATGAAACGACCAAAATTTGAGACCTTTAAATATTCATAACTTTGCTTCTAGTAGAGATATCTTCAAAATTTAAAGTGTTCTGTGCAGCAAATGAAAAGATGCACAATATGAGAGGGATTTTATTAATATTAATTGATAAGAAAAAATCAGCTGTGGTTGCTATTTATACCAAGTTATTTTAAAATCCAATAAGAAATAACAAAGTAACAGAGCGGACACGATTTTTGAACATACACACACTGACACACACACTGACACACACACGGACAGGGTGAACACTATATGCCCTTCCGCCATTACATGGCGGGGGCATAAAAATTGTATTCCAATTAACTAATAACTAGAATTTGGTGTTCCGCGGAACACATGTGTCGCCTGCTTGCAAAAAGTTGAATGTGGACCTATGTTTAATCATATATGCTAAAAAGACATAAGTCAAGTTTATTGCAATACTAAACCATGGAACACATGTGTCACCTTAATTGCATTTGAAATGGGCTTAACTAAAAAATGGTGAAACCTGAGTTGTCATTCTTCACCAATAGCTATGTGCATGCTGATGATATATTCCAAGTATTAAGTGAATTGGACAAGTACTTTCAATTTTACAGCCAGCATTTTTATATTAAAGTTGCATTTGAAAGTGGCATTACTCATAAAATAGTCAAACCAGAGTTTTCATTCTTTTTGTCACCAATGGCGTTGTTCATGCAGATGATATATTCCAAGTATTAAGTGAATAGGACAAGTATTTTAAAAGTTATATGCAACATAAGGTTCATGTTAAAGTTGCATTTAAAAGGGGTATAACTCATCAAATATTGAAACAGGAGTTATCTTTCTTGTCACAGATGACATTGTTGATGTTGATAAAATATTCCGAGTATTAAGAGAATAGGATAAATTTCAAAGTTAAAGTCAACATTAAGTTTAATGTTAAAGTTGCATTTGAAAGGGGCATAACTCAACAAATATTGAAACAGGAGTTATAATATTTGTTGTCGTCGATGGCACTGTTCATCTTGATGATACAATCCAAGTATTGAATGAATGAATAGGACAAGTACTTTCAAATTATACGACATTAAGTTTCAGGTGAAATTTGCATTTGAAAGGGGCATAACTCAAAAAATAGTCAAACATGATTCTTGTTGTAACCAATGTTGTTGTTGTTCATGAAGATGATATATTCCAAGAGTGAATAGGACAAGTACTTTAAAAGTTATAGGCAACACTAAGTTTCATGTTAAAGTTGCATATTAAAGGGACACAACTCATAAAATAGTCAAATAGGAGTTATCATTCTGTTCTTCGTAATGACATTGTTCATGAAGATGATTTATTTTGAATATTAAGTGAATAGGACAATAACTTTCAAAGTTTAAGTCAACATTTAGTTTCCTGTTATAGTTGCATTTGAGAGGGGCATAACTCAAAATATAGTCAAACAGAAGTTATGATTCTTGTTGTTACCAATGTTGTTGTTCATGCTGATAATGTATTCCAAGTATGAAGTAAACAGGACAAGTACTTTTTAAGTTATAGGCAACATTAAGTTTCATTTTAAAGTTGCATTTGAAAGGGGCATAAATCCAAAATAATGAAACTGGAGTTATGATTCTTGTTGTAACCGCTGTTGTTGTTCATGCTGATGATATATTCCAAGTATGAAGTGAATAGGACAAGTACTTTCAAAGTTATAGGCAACATTAAGTTTCATTTTAAAGTTGCATTTGAAAGGGGCATAACTCAAAAATTATTGAAACTGGAGTTATCATTCTTGTCGTCACAGATGGCATTGTTCATGCTGATGATATATTCCAATTATGAAGTGAATAGGACAAGTACTTTCAAAGTAATAGGCAACATTAAGTTTCATGTTAAAGTTGCATTTGAAAGGGGCACAACTCAAAAATTATTGAAACTGGAGTTATCATTCTTGTCATCACAGATGGCATTGTTCATGCTGATGATATATTCCAAGTATGAAGTGAATAGGACAAGTACTTTCAAAGTTATAGGGAACATTAAGTTTCATGTTAAAGTTGGGGGACTACTGGATGACCGCACTGCCCCTATGTGTCTACCTGTTATCGCAGGCGACACAAAAAGTGTTGGACACAGGTTTAACATTATCAAAATGTTGTCAACCACCAACACATCACACAACACTACTGCGAGAATTTTGAAAACCAATTTCCTTATATTTTGTGTAGCATTTGAACATATCAAGCAAGGGCTAAACATTTTCGTTTCTAAAGCATTTAACTTTGACTCGTGGCTTATTTAAAAGTGTTTTATCAGTGACATGACCCATCAGTGAAAGGCTCTGGTCCCACAATTAAAATGAAGTTTTCTTTGAGCAACATTTCTGACGTTTGGTGTTATTAATCAAATGAACATAGAGGATAGGGTTTGCTTAATCCATCTCATTTTACTTCAAATTCAATTTCAATTAGATTTTGAACCAGCGATCAACCTCCTTAAACATCTGTTGCACGGCAACACTTCAAAAGACACCGTTCACATTTTATGTGATGTGACTGCCGTTCTAAACAGAAGACCCTGCGTTAACTTCTAAGTAGGGTTTTGCTGTCAACCAAGTTTTGTCCCTGTGGGTTGATCCTCCTTATAAATAAAATTTGTTTTCTAAAAATTTGAATGGTATATATAGCACTGAAGCAATAACAAAAAGTGTGGCTTAAAGTAAAGCATCCTGAAGGCGTGATGAACTACAAACAGGTTCTGTCTATTAAACTATCCCGCTACTTTTCAAAGGAAATATCAGTTGCCCCGCCATGTGTTTGATGTTTTGGGTGCAAGCCAAAATCTAACGAAAATCGAAATTTGTAGTAACAAACATTAACAGAAGTTCTCAAAACTATACTTTATAATAGAAGGGAGACAATAAAAAGCTTTGTATATTATGAGCTCACTGTTCTTCGATATTTAAGGTGGATAATTTAACATTTAATTGATAATAATAAAGGTTTACTAAATGTGTCTCAGATATCTGATAACTTTTAATAATACCTGATTTGTTATCTCCAGCTTTTCTAACCTAGGGAAAGTTAACCCTAACTATAAAAGATTGCAGGAAAAATTGATCAAAACTGTCACCAAGTTGTTTTCAAAGACATCACAGCATGTATTTTTCTTATATTTTCAGAAAACTATATAAGGAAGTGTATTTTAAATAATATTGCAGAATGTGTTTAGGTGCCTTACCTTGCTTCATCATAGGGAGTTTTGCAGATACAGTACAGTTTACGTTTGGGGTTGAGATTTTTGTTAACTACACCTGTAGAGATGATCTTGTTCTTCTTCTTCTTTGCTTTTGCTGCTTCGGCAACCTGAGTAAAGAAAAAGAGTTATGTGAAATGTCAAGATTGGCTATTAGTAAGACAGTGTAAAACACTTTGAAAATTTTGTAACATAGCCTTTCTTTTAGCTAAAAGTTTTATCTAGTAACAATAGACAAAGAAAGTACATCAAAAGCCATTGATCGCATAAAATATTGCAGGCTCAGTTTGATTTACCCTGTTCATGGGCAGAATTGAAATGCATATTGCTGTCCACTAAGCCTAGCACCAGATTGGGCTCAAAATCAAAATTTACACAACAAGATGTTTTTTGTGAAAAACGCATGTCTCCCCCCTGCGCCCTATTGAAGGAAGACCAAGGAAGAGATATCACCTTTTTGAAACAGAAGCCTGAGTCATTTATTATGGTATAAAGAACATGCACATATACATGTATATATATTCACTCTACAGGCCCCTGTGATGTTGAATTCTGGCCTACATACCCCAAAATCAACAGGGTTCTTCAAGTCTATAACAGCAACCATCCTAAGAAGTTTGAAGGCTCTAGGTAAAATAGAACTCCAGTTAGTGAGAGGAAACCATTTTCACTCATCGTGCCCATGTGACCTTGACCTTTGACCTACTGACCCCAAAATCAATAGGAGTCCTCTACTCAATAAGGACATCCATCGTTTGAAGTTTGAAGGCTCTGGGTGAAATAGAACTCCTGTTAATGAGCAGAAACGGTTTTCACTCTTCGGGCCCCTGTGACCTTGACCTTTGACGTACTGACCCCAAAATCATAAGGGTTCTTCTACTCAATAAGGGCTATTACCCTATTTAGTTTGAATGCTCTGGGTCAAGCGGTACTCCAGTTATTGACCGGATACGGTTTTCACTCTTCGGGGCCCCTGTGACCCTGACCTTTGACCTACTGACCCCAAAAACAATAGGAGTCCTATACTCAATAAGGACATCCATAGTATGTAGTTTGAAGGCTCTGGGTTAAATAGAACTCCTTTTATTGAGCAGAAACGGTTTTCACTCTTCAGGCACCTGTGACCTTGACCTTTGACCTACTGACCCCCAAATCAATAGGGTTCTTCTACTCAATAAGGGCTATAACCCTATGAAGTTTGAATGCTCTGGGTCAAACAGTACTCCATTTATTGAGGGAAAACGGTTTTCACTCTTCGGGCCACAGTGACCTTGACTTTTGACCTACTGACCCCAAAATCAATATAGTCCTCTACTCAATATGGACATCCATCGTACGAAGTTTGAAGGCTCTTGGTGAAATCAATAGGGTTCTTCTTCTCAATAAAGGCCATCACCCTGTTAAGTTTGAATGCTGTGGGTCAAAGGGTACTCCAGTTATTGAACGGAAACGAAGTGTGACAGATGGACAGATGGACTAACGGACAGACGGACAAGGCAAAAACAATATGTCTCCCCCAGAGGTGAATTTTGAAAATAGTGTAGTGCTATGAAATCAGATAATTTTAAAATCCAACTAAAAATAACAAAATTATGGACTGGACACAATATTGCTTCAAGGTCATGCTGTGACCTCGACCTTCAATGAAGCGACCCAAATGTTGTCTGTGAAATAATTTTAAAATCCGACTTCAAATAAAAAAGTTATGGGCCAGACATGATTTTGGTGCAAGGTCATGCTTTGACCTTCAAGGTAGTGACACTATTGTTGTGGGCGACACGTCGTCACATTATGGTGATCATTTCTGTGAAATAATTTTAAAATCCGACTTTAAATAAAAAAGTAATGGGCGGGATGCGAATCAGGACGTATGGACGGATGGACTGACAGACAACCCAGCGACTATATGTTCCCCTGAATTTCTTCGGGAGCATAATAAAATCTACATGAATGAATCATATTGACATACCTGGGCACTGGATGGAGGCATGGGTGGCAGTACTTGTTGGGCGCGAACACTTTCCTCCTGTCGTTTCTGCAGTATCATGGCAGCAGGTACGATGGTCTGGCGTGCTGGTATTGCCTTCTTTCTACTGGACACTTGGTTTTTAAGTGCCTCTTGAATCTCAGCCTACAAAATATAAAACCCTTTGTGTAACCACTTCATGCTGTGTCAACATTTATTTAAAAAATAATGTTTTTTTTGTAATAAGTTTGTCATTAAAGAAAGTTGCTTCAAAACAATCCAAAACTTACTGGAGGTGGTTAATACCACCTGCAATACTGCTTTGAGAGAAAACATGAAAACTGTGTCACAATTATCTTTAATTGATGGTAATGATATCTTCAGTTATAAGACAGTATCTTGAAAACTGTAGAAGTAGTCACTCCATTCCACCAGGTTTTTTTGAAGCCCTGTGACCTTCAAATAAATAATGAACAGAGCCACATGAAAATTGTGTCACAATTATCTAAAACTAATCCCAAAAATAAATTGAAAGGTTAAAGTAAAAATCTAGAAAACTGTCCAAAAAAAAATGTAACAAGGGTTCTGAAAAATCCATGCCTAAACCAAGGATTGAACCCGAGACACCATGCATGCTAGGCCGTCCTCTTACCATTCGCCATAAAAGTTAGCTCTATGGCAGGATAATACAAGTGTTGCACTAACTCAAACATAGCCAAGTTACATAGAACTTCCAACAAACAAAAACAGAGCCATAAGAAAATGAATTTCATGATAATAAGTCCATCCTAATTCTAAGCTGTGACTGTTTGGGAGTAAATATGGTTAACAAAATGCTCCAAACATTTACTTGAATTTCTAGCTGCATATTTCTCTCATTGAGAGTTCTCTTCCTCTGAATCTCCTTCTTGAGGGCCTCCTTGTGCTTGAACAACATCTGCTGTGTCTTGGTGGCTGCAACTCTCTTCTGTTTCTCCTCTGCTGACTCTGCCTTCTTCTGCAATTTATGCTCCTTTCGCTCCTCCCGCTCAATCTTGTCGAGGATACCCTTCAGCACCTGGTTACAGATCGCTATCCTGGAAACAAATGTTCATATTATCAATGGTTAAATTTCTTTTTCCTGCATTACTGTTTCAATTAAATTATTCCGCAAACTGACTACCATTATGTTGTCAACTTGGTGCTAAACACTGTAGCGGAGGGGGAGGAGCCACAGGATTAAAATACTGGGGCTCAGGTCTCACCACGGATGTTGTAAACCCATGAAGCAGTTATCAGGCACAATCAATTTGAAATAACTAGATAGTTTTACTAAATGGTATTAAACACTGAAATAACAAAAAATATTGTTTTCATGTTTGATTCATACCGATAGATAATCAAAACAGATTGATATGTTTTGGATTCTAGGTGATGTACCTTGCATGAGATTCTTTCTGTTCAGGAGTCAGGACAGCCGGCTGTTTTAGTTTGGCTGCTTTAGCCTCCTGGCTTTCCGGCACCCTGATAACTTCCTGACGTACTAACTGACTGGACACAGTTGATACAGGCATTATGCTGGTCAGCTCCTCATTGTTTTGCTGTACCATGTGTTTCTGCATGGCCAGAAGCTTGGCTTGGATCTCAGGGGTCTGGTTCTGCATTAATGCTTGACGAACAACTAGTAACAGAGTATGAAAAGTCATTTATGGATTAAATGCAGTATTTAATCTTGCTGGAAAATTATTTTCAGTAGATATAACAATAAATACATCCAGGAACCACTAGCTTCATTAAGTCCAGAACCTTGATAAAGATCTTGTGTTTGTTTTTGCATCAAAGTTCATAAAAATGTTCATTTGAAATGTAAGGCTATTTCCAAATGGATTTTATTTTTTAACATTTCAATTTTTCACAAAATTAATGCTAAAGATGTGCTGAAAAGTTGCATTTATACAAAACAGTTTCAATTACTGATCAAAACTCACTACACTCACAAAAAGTTCTAACTGATTGCTCTTAAAAAGGAAAGAAATTGACTTATCTTGACCTAATTATCAATGATAGTCACTCATTTGTGATTTATACTTTGCACATTTGACGCAAACATGTTTTACATAAGTTACCTTATATTTTGTTATAAATGCATTTAATGCGATACAAATAAAGGTCCTGTGACCTGAACGATATGAATTGCTCTGTTTCAATGAGAACCTGTAAAAAATGTAAATCAAAACCATTTTAAGCAAAACATAGATAAGACTTTTATCCTGTAAGCTACCAGTGTAGATCAATATCCATCCTGATGCACACATGCCCTATGATCTGGATCTACACTGGTTGCTTCTTGATGATCACTAATAACATAGTTAATTAAAGCAAACAATGTAGATCCTGGTCTGACTGCACGGATGAACAAGTTGATCTGGATCACCCATGAGAAATCAGTCATTACCAATGGAGTAAAGAGTTAGACTCATCAAATTTTGGGTCTGTAACACACACCAAGCATACTCACCTTCTTGTACAACTTGAGGAGTTACAGCATATTTTTGTTGAACTCCTGCTGCTGGTGAGGCTTTGACAGGTGATGCGACAGCAACTGGTGTTACGGATCCTGGGCTTTGAATCTTTACAGGGCTCTGAGGAACGGCTTTAACCTCTCCCTGCTGGATCTGCTGCAGGAGCTGTTCCTGGAAGGAGCTTGAGGACGATGCTGACTGGTCCCCTATTGTAATAGGTTGCGCGGCAGAGTCACCTGGTTTAATAAGCTTGAGTTGCTGCTGTTGTTGTAAAGCAGCTAACTGTTGTGGTGTCACAGTGATGGTTTGCTGGCCAGGCGGACCAGTCAGTACTGCTGTCCCTCCAGCCACTGCACCGGACACCTGCACAACCTGACCAGTGGAGAGCTTCAGCTGCTGTTGCTGAAGGACTTGTTGAAGTTGTGCTTGCTGTGCTGCTAATACTTGTTGTTGTTGTTGTAGCTGCTGCTGCTTCTGCTGAAGATTCTGCTGTTGCTGTCCCGAGACAACAATCTGAGGAGTGACATGTCGGATGATTCTTGGACCTTGTGGTGTGTTCACCTGGACCACCTGAGTGCCTCCTGCCACTTTCTGTACCACAGGGGTGGTTGTCAGCTTCCCAGGAGAGATAATCCTAGCTATACTTTGACCCCCTGAGGTCAGCACTGATACAGTGCCAGAAGACTGTGGAGAGCTCACAAGGATTGCACCCTGCATTCCACCCTGGGAAGCCACCACAAACTTTGTGGGAGTCACACCTGCACTAACAGGCTGCATACTGACAGGAGTACCAGCACTGTTGACAAGCACAGTTTGTGGTCTTATCAGGTTTTGAGCTCCCACCACCTGTATAGCCCCAGCTGGCTTGGCTACCTGCATAACAGCAGTTGTTGCCTGGACTGGAGTACTAGTCTGTTGCTGCACTTTGTTCTGGGGGATGGTGATCAGCTGCAGACGACCATCAGGCAGTCGGAACACTTGCTGACCTAAGAAGAGGAAAAGCATCTATGAAAAGATGGCATCAAGTTTACAATTTGTTGTAAAGTTAATCTTTTCTTTAATCTGTACCTTTGAATCGTGTTAATCATTTTCTTTTTAAATTTCCATTTGTATTTTTTTTAAATGAAGCATCCTTTTACTTGGGATATGCAAATGTTGGCTATTGTGTTTTGGACTTATTGCAAATTTATAGCAAATGAATAAGCAGAGTTCAGAGTAGTGACACAAAAAATTATCATCTCATGGCAATAGTGGCTTACCTGGCATAAGTCCTTTGACTTGCAGCTGACCGTTGGGTCCCTGAATAATCTGGACATTTTGCACGTTGCCTGATACACCGGCACTGGCTGCCTGTGGACGTACTGGCGTAGCAGCTGCAACAAATATCACATATCAGTCGCAAAACAGAAAAACATCAGAAAAATTTTGAAATATCAGACGTGTGGAACTGTCCACATTGTAAGCATTTCTACAATTTATCTACAACATATGGTTTGCTTTCTAAAACACCAAATTATCTTTTCAATAAGGGTGATAGTACTGGCACTAGAAACTTTTCATGTCCTGTACTGATCAGGGCTGAAGGTTATAAAACTGAGATTGGAAACCAGTCTCAAATCTCAAGCAGCTGATTGGCTGAAATGATGAATGCTTAAGATTTGAGACTGGTTTCCATGCTCAGTTTTATAACCATGGGCACTGGTGTGCTTCCATGCAATCATGGATACATGTACTTATTGTAGTAAAAAATTAAGATTCAAACTGCAAAGTGTTTATGTTTTTAAGTAAACATATGCAACTTTTTGATTTATCAGATGATCTTGAGAACTGAGTGCATATAAACCGGAACAGGGCAATCATGCATTATCTCCCTTGATTTATGTGTCATACCATTTGTAATATCTGAATCTGTGTAGGAGATGGGGTCTATCATCTATATTTCATATTAAAACATTCAACAAAAGATGTGGCAAATGTTCACTTGATACACCAGTACACAAAGTTCAACACTGCAAGTTATCTCTATTTTGAAATATTGTTTAATACAAAAAATGACTCTTCCCCAAGATCATAAAACTAGTCTGTAGACCAGTCTCAAACCTCAAGTATCAGATGCTCGAGATTTGAGACTGGTATTCAAGTTTAGTTTAATGATGTTGTGCCCTTGTTCCCTAGGTCTTAACAAAAGCAACTGACATCTAATGTTCGGTAAGAATTTATCAAACTATATGAAATGTACCGTAAATTTATTGGCTAGAAAATGTTTTTCCTACTGTCAGAATCTGTGATTTGGTTCTATCATATCAACTAATACAAAATTTATAGATCAGAAACCCATTGTCTTATTTAGTCCCCCTTGAACCAAAAGACCCTCTTTTTGTTACAGTTAAATTTAATACGTATGAAGATCCCAGATACTTCCGTAGATAATTAGCTGTTTATTAGTTAATTAGTTAATTTTTCCGACAGATGGACAGTAAGTCAAATGAATGGAAAGACTTAAATCAACAATGAAACACAATAGATGTCTCACAAATAAAAGATTAGATCTTCTAACAAAATAAACCATTAAACACTCAGACTTATTTGTAGAATTGAATATTCAAGACTAAACTTCTTATTTAGGTAACTTTACTATACACAGAAAATGTGGCACAATGTAACATTGCTTTTTACCCAGAACAACTGCTACAAAAGCCATGTCAGAGACATCAAATTATCAGAAAGCAATTAATTGTTTTTGTCACAAAGCATTAACAGTCGTCATGAAATACTACCTCTAACGATAGTTGCCTGTGTAGAAGCAGGACTAGCCACAGCTCCCAACTTAACAGCTGTCAAAGTCTGTGATGATGGGGGTGAAGTCTGCACAACCCCTGCAGGTGGTTTGGGGGCTAGAGTTACAGTAGTATTTGCAGGTCGTAGAGTGATTGCGCCAGAACTACCTGGGATTTGAACCTTGACCATGGGTCGTACTCCTGTATTGCTACCACTTGGTATAGTAATAATACCTGAAAAGGAATTAAAATATTCTTGTTATAACCAGTTTGTCAGATTCACAACACAGGAGTATTATATTATCATTATAGACAGAATTAACAATCTTTTTCTGCTATTATTAAAATCAGTTTCATGTTTCACTGTGTTCTAATATGCTTTTAACAGTGAAATCTTCGTTCACAAGTTATTTCTGTGTTCAACAATTATTTTCTGACGTACATAAAATCTAATTTTCAGGTTGCAATATTGCACATTTAACATTAAATTTAAAAACAACAACAACAAAAAACACATTGTTAAATGCTAAAACAAAAGAAGAACAGAAATAAGGGCAATGATGACCATGAAGCACAAACCTGAAGATATTAATACTTGCAAATTGCTTCAGAAAAGAAACTTTGAATGAAACATTATAATGGCTTCATTAGGGAAAAACTGGGAAAATAGTCCCACCACCTTGTTGCTTTGTTTTGATACTTAACACTATGTGTAGAACAACTTTGATAAAGATGTACAAAAGATCATTTCTACAAAATATTTCTGAAATCTGTATTAGTTAAGGATCACCAAAACTGAGACTGCTTCAATCTGAAGCAACTTCAGTCTCAAATCTCAAGTATTAAATTGACTGAAAGGGCTACTGGTCTCCATTCTTAGTTTAATGATTATGGACCCTGGCTGGTTGCAACTGAGCAGTCTGCAAACTGATCAATCCTATGCTTGGTTGCCAAATTTATGACCTTGGTTACAGACTAACCTTGTGTAGTTTTGGGTTGAACTTGTTGTATTTTCTTAATGAGTGTGCTGGGAGACAGAATAGTGGTCATACCACTGGAGGTCTTCAGCACAGTAGATCCTGGTGTCAGTGCTGTTAGACCTTTCAATACAGTCGCCTGGCCTAAAGAACCTGTAATCAGAAAAGACATGGAAAATCACAAACCAGCAAAACAGGACTGTTCAGTAAAACCCTCACAAATCTCAAGCATCTGATTGGCTAAAATGGCAACAACCCGGAAATTAAGACCACCTCAATAAGACCACTATTTCAATGTCCCTTTAAAGAGCCTTGCAATAGTTTCAGCCCCAAAATTAAGACCAAATAACTACTTTGACCACTTTTTTCAGTCCCAGAGGTGGTCTAAATGGAGGTTTTGCTGTATTCACAATGCAACATGAATACTTGTACACCTAAACATTAACACTGTATAACAAACAAGGTAGGTGACTACATGCCTTACATGTTTGTTTTTTCTGAATCTGAAATACCAGCAACCAATGTTATCTGCGTACAAGTATGTCAAACTTTGTCCTGCTTAAAGATGCCATTTACTAAACATGTCAGTTGATTATCCGAAGTGGTGAGAGTTGTCATCATCTTCCCTACACATCCTGCAGCAGATTCTGTTGTATAGACGCATATCACACATATTACTTGCCTTCAGTCTTAAGGATATCACTTTCTTACCGGATGTCAGCAGACTAGCTGCTGTTGTGAGAGTTGTAACTACTTTTCCCTGTGCATCTAGCAGTCGTTTTTGCTGCATGGCTGCTCTCTGCTGCTTCAACTGCTCTTCTAATTGCTGCTTGATCTGGGTGGCATTCTGCTGAGCTTGCTGCACTGTCAACTTCTCCTTCAGTGCTGCACGCTGACGCTCAACTCTGAATTAAACATTTCATGAGTAAATATACAGTCCAATCGTGATGAGAAATGCTTGGGGTCTTCCCATTTCTTGCCAGTCTTCGCATCTCAAGTAATTTTGCAATACATAAGCATTATGTCATTTGATGGTTTATCAACATATTTCTACATACATTGTTATGTCATTCCAGCAATGTCCGAATGGTAAAGTGATTAATTATAAAGCTGAAAAACTACCATGAAAGCTTTCTGTAAACACATACAGCCTCCTAAATTGCAAGCCTCCTATCCTTTCCTTAATAAATTGAACTCCTTTTAATCTAATGCTTCATTATGATTATAACAGTCTGAATTATTATCAGTGTTTTAAATTCAAAACAAGTTGTTTTTTCCATCATTTGTGGTGAAAAGTTCTAAATTCAAAATTTCAAAAAAAAAGTTAAGATTTTGGAATTGTCATTATTTAAAACAAAGTAAATTCAATAAGACAAATAATTCTCTGATGAGTTATTCTAATACTGTTTCCATTTATCTTATGCTAATTACTTGATTTTTTCACAATTGTTTATCAACAACTGTTAAAATTCCCATACATCTGTTTGTATGGGTCATTTTCCCAAATTTGAGAAAAAAAAAGTGAATCTTGTTTTTAGCAATAACTCCTTTATCCTAGAAGAACTTCATGAACAATATCAAAAAACATAAAGAATGAAACTAACTTTTCTCCAAACATTTTGATTTCCCATAGTTCCAGCATTTCTTCTGGCACCCAATTCTCTGTTACACTTGGTTCTGTCAGCTTGGGGGATTCTGGTCTCTTTCGCTCCCTCAATCCACTTCTTTGTGGGGTGTACTTCTCTAAAAATACATTTATTACGTACATTTATAGGTCTATAATACAATCAAAACCTCATCACTAAAATATGTAATAATAATTTTCAAAAAAAAAACACTGGTTTATTCTCACTGCATTCTCTTTGTTGCATGTTATTTCCATATGGATATCACCACGCTTATAATTACAGAATATAATTCCACAGACAAAATTCTAACACAGAATTTTAAAAAACTTCTACCATGACACAGTACATCTACCAACATTTTTTACATTATGGTTAAACATTTTATCAATTAGGCAATACATGTAGTGTAATTTCAGATCAACGAGCTTAACTCTGGCCAGAAATATCCTAATGAATCTTAAAGTGTAGAAACTGATCAGACAGCAAGGCAGTGGTCTTACCATCTTTCAAAGTAGAAGGGAATTTAATGAAAATAAAAAGGTGATTCTGGGCTCAAAATAAACAAAATAACATAGATCTGCATTATAATTTATATTACACTAAAATAAAAGCCTGGTCGCTGCAAGAAATCCCAATCCCCTGCCTTTTATTGAGATCACTGCATGGATTTGCCAGCTGATCTGGATCTACACTGGTCGCTGATGTGATAAAATCCATATTTGATGGAGTAAAGGATTAACTTTTTCATGAACCAGTTATGATAAATAAATGAGGAACAGTATTTGTTGTTATTCTGAAACAATTAACACCACAAACTTCTACAGACCAAATCCTGCATATGTCAGTATCTCAGAGGTGTAGAATACCACTCGACTGCTCGCCATGGCGAGTAAATGATCCGTTGGGTTGAGTGAAGCGGCCGAAACACTCGACCGACTGGGCGAGTAAATTTTTTAGCAAAGCACATGTGTTTTCTTCGGAAAAATGAAGTATTTTCACTTTGTTTACAAAATACAATTCGATTTCCGGTATTTCGGTCGATTTCCGGTGTATTCGGAACGTTTCTGATGTAAAGGTACAATGTAACAGCAGCGATTTATTTTTATCCTCATTGGGTTTCCCAAATCAGAACAAGGCTGCAAGTGCACGTATTTTCCCCCTATATGTCAAAATGTCGTAACAAATGAAGATAACGTTTTTTACACAATGTAGGGGTGATGTTGAAAAGCGAGACAGCGAGCGAGAAAGTAAAAAAGAGATAGAACGAATAGAAAAACGAAAATTGCAACAGAAAGAGTATTTTATTTAAAATGTAAGGACGAGTGTACTTTCTGTAAGGGCCAGTGCACTTACTCATTCACTCTACCTGCAGGGCAAGTGGGTCAAAGAAAATTTCTACACCTCTGTATCTAATTACAAGTTCACTGAAATAACAGCCCGCATTTTCAATTACATGTAAATAACAAAATAGACAAAAGCATTTTCCTGTACTCTTAAGGTAAAAATTCTTATCAAAAAGGCAATCTTTCTTCAATAGTTTTGTCTAAGTATCATATTCAACTACTTTTTAAACCTCAACTTACCATCCATGTTCAATTAATTGAGATACCATGGTTGACTGGTAAGCTATTAAAATTTCATAACCTATTAAGACATAGGATAGGGCCATTATACATATTCAAACAGTGTAGATCCAAATTAGCTGGCACATCTATGCCATCTGATTAGGATCTTCAATGTTCACGGTTTTGATATATAAGGTTATTTCTGACCATGAAAGAAACATGAATATGCCAGCTGATCTGGATCTAGACTTCCCACACGCAATTAAAGTTTTATACATGGAGTAATAAGTTAACATCAAGAAATTCAATCTCACCCTTTGGCTGCTGAGGTACACCCAGTGGCACTATAATCTTCCTCACCAGGAATTCAGACCTAAGTCCATATGGAGGAATATCCCGTCTCTTCAGCAGTTCTGTTGTTGTTATCTCCGTCTCTGTAGATGTCGTGTTTGTCCCTCCAGCTGGGGGCTTCTGGGCCATATCATCCCACCTAGCACACGCCCAGAAAATACGCAAGTGTAAAGCAGCTGCTGCCAGAGATTTGATTGTTTGAAGACGATATTTGAATGCAGTTTTAAATAGTGGCCTTGGACATGGATATGGCCAATTCACATTAGTCATTTTGCATTCATATTTGAACCCTGTTACTTCAACTTTTCCTGACTTTCTTGCTAATTTTCTACCTTCCCATTTCTCAAGGACAAACAAACTTTTAACACCAGAAGGTGTCATAAACTTGTGGGCTGGGGGTAATGATGTCTTTTTCACAGCTTTTTTCTTTATACCCCCCTTATGTATTTTTGGCAAATGAACTTTGTCCTGGATTTTTCTCAATGGTGGAATTTTCGACTGAATATCTTCCACTGTCATTTTCTCCAAAGCCTGTCGGATGAATGCTTGTGCCTCAGAATATGTCAGATTCTTGCCTGTTCTCTGTGCGATCAGCTGAGCCAGGTTACTTGGTATGGATATTGTTGTGGTTTTCTTAACACCTGGCGATAATATGGCAGTCTTCACAGAAACTCCACTTGACGACGTTGGAGCACCCTCTTGCTTACTAAAAGGCACATGGATCACTTTTGGTGCATTAGGATTGTTAGAGTTATTGGTGTTCTCAGCAGCAGTATTATCCTTGGTTTTGTTCACATCATCTTTGTCCCCCATGATGTCAATCTCTTCATCATCTGTAGCACTCTTGTTAAGATCCTTCTTTGTTTCTGTATCTTCTCCTTTATCATCATCATCTTCATCCACCTCCATCTGAACATCACCGGCATCATCCACATCGAGATCATCCTCTTCCTCCTCTTGTTCTGTTTCGTACCGACACCTTACAGAGTAGCACTGCCCACCTAACACATCCCCCACTTGGCAGAGGGGAGAGTAACATCCGTAACGTACAGGACGTGGTTTAGCAGGCTCTGGCTTTTCCACCTTCTCAGGCCGATTTAGAGCAATGATCTTTTTTTCAGGTGAAGCAGATATTTCCTGTTTTTCCTGTTTTGCTGCCTCTAGTTTTAACTTCCACTGAAGTTGCTGCTGAATACTCTCCCTTTGCTTCCTTTCTATTTCCTCCAATCTTAACCTCCGCTCAAGCAAATTATCCAATCTTGAATAGGGTTTTGTCACTTTTGGATAATATGTGTGGTCCTTTATAGCAGTACTAACATCTATGAGATCAACATCACACTTTTTAGTCAGCAATGAATATGCTTTCAAGTTTGCCTTCGAAAAGTTTCCCTGAGCTACACGAACTGGCTTTGTTTCTTTCTTAGGCGACACATTTTCTATATCAACGTCACCAGCACTAGGTTTATCAGCATCAACATCCATGCTGTCCATTGGTTCAGTTTTTACTTCTTCCTCTTTCACCTCCTCGGTGTATTCTTCAATTTTTACATTGTCTTCATCTTTAATTTCCACCACCTCTGTATTTTCTACTAACATAGGCTCAACCTTAACATCTGGTTTTGTGTCACTGCTGCCTACAGCGCCCTCAGTTTCTATCTTCAACTCCTGTTTTATATCTGTTCCATGGGTGTCAACTTTCACATCCCCACCACTGGCTTTCACTTCAGATTTTACAGACTCATTAGCACTATTTTCATCCTTCACTGCACTGTTTTCATCTTTGGCACCAGTGGCTTCAACCTTTGAAGTTTCTTCTTTCATTTCTTGATCTTCTGTTTCCTCATCTACAAAATAAATGTTCATGAAAGATTTTGATAAAGTATGATAATTCTAGGTTGATAGAAATGGGGGCCTACCGATATACACAGTTACCTCCCATTAAGAGTGGCTTCCCTTGCTGATTGGGTAGTTCTGGTTTAGAAGCGGTAATAAGTGCAGGGTTAGTAGTGAAGATAAAAATTCTCAAATTGCATTGTGACGTTAAAATTCATTGTCTGCTTAGCAGAAAAGTGAAACAGGCATATCAGGAATAACCATCATCTTTGTAAATTGATTTTAAGTTAACAACTAAATGCAACATTACCTATTTACGTAACTTTATCCTTTATGAAAATTTAATTTATTCGCTGTCATGGAAATTATAGCTTTTTATGTTTACAGTCTATCAATATTAAGTCATGCAAACAATGCTATTAAAGAAAAGGGCCTGGTGTTTTATGACCATGTTACGTAATCTTAGCAAGACAGGGTCTTACTAGCTGGAGGTGTGATAAAGGTCTTTTGAAGTTAAGTTGTAGATTTGTAAGAGGTCGAAAAAGTTGCTTGTTGGGGGAAAACGTGTTGTTTTAAGAAACCGACTAGGGATAAAATATTCTAATTAATTGTCACATTTTTGTTTGAGACACGAGAATTGTTTATTCGATTTTGGCAACTTAAAGTGCACCGAACTGAATGAAATAAAATAGCCCTCGGAAAAGTATAACACAAAAGTATATTTATTTAATGTGTTAAAATGCATTGTAAAACTAAATAAACTAAATCAAATTAAAAAAATGACGAGAAAAAAAATCGAAAAAGTTATGAAACCTTGTTTGAATATGTTTTAAATGGTAGAAGAATAAGAAAGAACTTATTTGACAAAAAAGCAGTATAATGAAAAATACGTCAATACGAACATGGCAAAAATCTGTAAACCAAATGTGATGCATTCAATTTGTAGAAAAGGGCTCTGTTATTTGAAAACAATATTAAATTCCTTCAAAAATGTTTCATGGGCATGAAAGAACACGCATAAAAGGGAACAGGTGTTTTATTTGCGGGCGTCAAACATTACCTTATATCATGTGTTATAAATTTTACTACATATTAAAAATTTTTTTTCTAACTTTTGCCTTTTCTCAAATCTGCCATTTTTGAGCATAAAAATGTGTATTTTCACTCTTTATTAGTTACAGAAGTGGTCCAACATAACGATGTTAAACACAAACCTATCCAACGTTTTAAAATGGTTAGAAGAGAAATATTATGCGCTGCTCTATAAAAGCTATATATTTTCCCACTCAGTATGTAAAAATCAAAAGTTTTTATGCATAATGCTGATCTCTGACCGACTATACCCTATTAAAACATATTTGAAAGGTCCACGGATGACTACTGCATGTCTGTTTTAATTGTCAATCCCAGACTGGAACTACCCAGTAACAGGTGCGCGGTGCAAAGGGAGGTAACTTAGGACAGAATATTGAGATAACTCTGTATATCGGTAGGCCCCCATTTCCAACAAAACATAGCCATGTGCCTCCTTACAGATGTCGATTAAACCCTCTTAGATGTCACTTACCATATCTGATGTCAGCAATTTTTGTTTTGAGGTTTTATCAGAGCAAGGAAGCTCCGTATCAGAAATGAGGCGTCACTTCACATGCCATCCAATTAACAAATAGATGTAGGAAGTGGTGAAAAAAAGGAGTTGTCAACTCAGTCTCAGATTTTGACACTTAAGTAAGTTACAGACCTGACCACTAGAAATCAACTTATGGAAAAATATCTGACACAATTAAATAAGATGTATATATATATAAGAAAAAAAAAACATTGCCATAATTTTATCCAAATTTTCATTTGTTTCGGTCAAAGTACTTCTAGATTTCTACAACTGAAACTTTTTTATACCATCTAAATATTACAAAATCTCCAATTCCTACCAAATTTATTAATTATGCTTTGAACTGCTAAAATGGGATGCAAATCATTTCTAAAACTATAGATTCAGATCACATCTACAAAGTAAAGACCTTTCCAAAGATATGTGAACATCAAGATTGAAAAACCACTTCAGACCCTTGCGTCTCCTACATTTCATACCTTCATCATCATTTGCAAATAATCTCAACTTTCGATTTTGAAGTTTCTTGGCTGCTGCTCGAAGGCCCACTTCATTCTGTGGGACAATATTACATTTGCGGGCACAACTGATCCATCCCCATCCATGTCCACCAGTCACGCGATACTCCTCACCTCTCTGCTTCCAAACCTTAAACCAACAAAATTTAAGTCAGTTTCAGAAAGTGACAAATATTGAATAATTATTTCAAATAAGTAATGGCAGACAATTACAGATTGATCACGATCATGCCAATGATGTCATGAATTCTTAACCCTTTACTCGGTGGAAAATGATCAATTTAATCTAAAACTGAACAGTGTAGATCCAGATCAGACTCCATAAATGTGCAAGCTGATCTGCATCTACTATGGTCACACATGGCATATAAGACTTTTGGGAAATATTACATTAGTATTTATGAATAAAACAACGGCAACTGAATTTTTATCAACATATCAATACATGTTTTTCTGGGTTTGCAAAAAAATTCATTTGAACTATATCTTTAAAATTCTGCAAACTACTAAATAATAACACAAACATGTTTATTTACTGATAAATACTTTGATATTTAGCTATTTTTTTTATAAAAATGAAAATCATGTAAAATAAGTGATGCTGTCTCTCGAAAATACAATCTAAAGTTTGCTTTAAATATGGTTTAGCTGTTTTTTGTTGTTGTTTCTTTTTTTTTTTTTAAAAACAGCCAGTTTGAGCACCATTTCCATGTATGCATTTGTTACCAAGTGGGAAAAGTTGGCTACCTGGTGTTTGAGTCCCAGAGTGTACTTGATCCAAATAACAGGTCTAGCTAGTTCTTCTTCTGTCAGCTTTTTCTGTTCCCGTTCTTTCTTTTTCATCTCCTCACGATCCAGGGATGTGATGCGTTTCATTCTGATATGTCCTAAACATCACAGAAGGTTAATATTAAAATTTCTACATGTAAGCAAAAGGAATCTTTAAGAAAACTTTGAGACTGTCGACAAGGCAACCATGACAACCTTGAATTGTAACTCACCATTAAAAATGGAGCAATCTTTTTGGTTCCAGTGATTCAGTTCAGTAACAAACATTAGTAATGAGCCAATAAAATATTTGAAATACTACAATATGATGAGAAATGACATAACAATATTTGTTCAGACATTTCAGAATATAATATTGATTTATTAGTTTGATATGTATGTTATATCCCACTAGCAGTATAGCATCTGCTACCAATAGATAGACTGAACAGCCCGCAGTAAGTAACTATTGCTTGCTCCAAATTTATATTAAACTTTACTATCATTAAAAGTACTTTCCTTACACATCTATCAAGACTGAAGCTTGTAAGCAATAGAGTTGTAAAGGTATTGAATTTGAGTACATCTATATCTTAAACACAGAAAACTGTTTTTAATTAATAACTTTTTAAAAATTATAAACATGTATAGGTTGACATTTGGAACCAATGCCTGGGCAACCAGATAAACTTAACAGATGTGCCAGATGACCTGGATTTACTGTTCACCAATGGATAACAGCCATATCCCATAGATTAACCCTTTACTCCTTGTATTATCGCAAATTTATTGCATGTGCAAACAGTGTAGATCCAAGTCAGCCGGAACCTCTGGGCCATCCAATCTGGATCTGTACACTCACATATTGGTCAGAAATAATTAAAAGAATCTAACATCAAACAGTGTAGATGCTGATCAGATGGCATGGATGTGCTGGCTGATCTGGATCTACACTGTTCTCCCATGTGATACAAGGCCTATATATGGCCTATATACAGAGTTAAAAACTATTGAAAAGTTTACCTAAGGCTTCATGCCAGACAGGAAGCAGTAGCACAGGTTTAATAACAGACTCCATGATGGCAAGAGCTAGCGCAAAGTCCTCTGGTTTAGTACAGTGGTGTAATGCCTTCAGCCAGGACTGCCTGTGGAGCTGCCAGTTTGGGTGGAGAAAGGGCGTGGCTATAGCACTCTCTAGCTGGGCAAGACTGAGTCTCAGTGTGGAGACAGTCATTATCTTATTGCCATTGGTCGTTCCATTCCACTTAAATTCACTCAGGTTGGTTAGACTGAACTTGTGTGACAGATAGCGTCTCTTGTCTCTTTCTTCATTGTGCTGGTGTTTGTTCAAGGCAAGCGTTTCAGAGCTGTACTGGTTTACATACTGCTTGTATCCACCATCCATACCTGGGTTTGAAAAAAAGTAAAAGTGGTGTAACAATTCAAGTTTATTCTTATGTTTAACTAAATTTCATTTACATCTTTATGGGGTTTTTTTTTTCAAATGACTTAATCCTGTTAAAATGCACAGTATTTTAATTTTTAGAAGGAATGTCAATTTAACGTAACAAGTCCAACCAAGCCAGATACAGCACTTTCAGGTTTTGTATGCCATTATTAAAGTTAAAAAAATTCTGAAAACTAGAATTTGGTGTTCCGCGGAACGCATGTGTCCCTGCCAGCAAATAGTTGAAATGTGAGATAATGAAAAATCATGATTCACCAATGGCTATTTGCATGCAGATGATATAAAATTATATTCCAAGTATTAAGTGAAAAGGAAAAGCACTTTCAAATTTATAGGCAACATAATGTTAATGTTAAAGTTGTATTTGAAAGGGACATAACTCATAAAATATTTAAACAGGGCTTATCATTCTTGTTGCCACTGATGGCGTTGTTCATGAAGATGATATATTCCGAGTATTAAATGAGTAGAACAAGTACTTTTAAGTATATGCCACATTTTCATGTTAAAGTCTCCTTTGAAAGGGGCATAACTAAAAAAATTGTAACAGGAGTAATCATTCTTGTTCAATGATGGCATTGTTTATGAAGATGATATATTCCCAGTATTAAATGAATGGGTCAAGTAATTTCAAAGTTATATGCAAGATTAAGTTTCATATTGAAGTTGCAGTTGAAAGGAGCATAACTAAAAATAGTCAAACAGGAGTTATCATTCTTGTTGTAACCAATGTTGTTCATGATGATGATATATTCCAAGTATGAAGTGAATAGGACAAGTAATAACACAGTTAAAGGTAACATTAAGTTTCATGTTAAAGTTGCATTTGAAAGAGGCATAACTCAAAAAAAGTCAAACAGGAGTTATCATTCTTGTTGTAACCAATGTGAATGTTCATGATGATGATATATTCCAAGTATAAAGTGAATAGGACATATACTTTCAAAGTTAAAGGCAACATTAAGTTTCATGTTAAAGTTGAATTTGAAAGAGGCATAACTCAAAAATAGTCAAACAGGAGTTATCATTCTTGTTGTAACCAATGTTGTTGTTCATGATGATGATATATTCCAAGTATCAAGTGAATGGGACAAGTACTTTCAAAGTAATAGACAACATTAAGTTTCATGTTAAAGTTTCATATGAAAGGGGCATAACTCAAAAATAGTCAAACAGGAGTTATCATTCTTGTTGTAACTGATGTTGTTGTTCATGATGATGATATATTCCATGTATGAAGTGAATAGGACAAGTACTTTAAAAGTAATAGGCAATATTAAGTTTCATGTTAAAGTTGCATTTGAATGGGGCATAACTCAAAAATAGTCAAACAGGAGTTATCATTCTTGTTGTAACCAATGTTGTTGTTCATGATGATGATATATTCCAAGTATGAAGTGAATAGGACAAGTACTTTCAAAGTAATAGGCAACATTAAGTTTCATGTTAAAGGTTCATTTGAAAGGGGCATAACTCAAAAATAGTCAAATAGGAGTTATCATTCTTGTTTTAACCAATGTTGTTGTTCATGATGATGATATATTCCAAGTATGAAGTGAATAAGACAAGTACTTTAAAAGTAATAGGCAACATTAAGTTTCATGTTAAAGTTTCATTTGAAAGGGGCACAACTCAAAAATAGTCAAACAGGAGTAATCATTCTTGTTGTAACCGATGTTGCTGTTCATGATGATTATATTTTCCAAGTATAAAGTGAATAGGACAAGTATTTTCAAAGTTATAGGCAACATTAAGTTTCATGTTAAAGTTGCATTTGAAATGGGCATAACTAAAAAAATTGTCAAACAGGAGTTATCATTCTTGTTGTAACCAATGTTGTTCATGATGATGATATATTCCAAGTATGAGGTGAATAGGACAAGTACTTTCAAAGTTATAGGAAAAATTAAGTTTCATGTTAAAGCTGGGGGACTACAGGACGACGCTGACGATGACGATGCCGACGGACAATAGGATCCCTATGTGTCTACCTGCTATCGCAGGCGATTCAACTAGCCAGCTCCCATTTAAGTCCTACTTACAGGTTTTATAAGCCTGCACACTCGGTTTGAATTGTATGAAATATTGTACCCATCTCAAAAATCTACAGGGATTTAGGATTTTAAATCAATCTAAAAACTGATTTTGGAAAGTTATCAGCCAGATTTCCATATTCTTCCCTTTTTTCGTATCCTTACATTTAAATATCTGCTCTATAGTGGTAATTTATAATACTACCAAGTTTGAAGTAGATCTGCTGTGAGAAGATAGATGACGTAGTTGCCAACTTGCTGCGAGCTATTCTGGTAATCTCGCCATCCTTATTGATGATCAACACTTCCTCACTGTTAGCTGTACTCATAGTTTTCACATTGGACGTTGTTGTTTTAATGGTGGTTCCCATCACAGAGTCAGAGAACAACTTCGGAGTCAAAGAACCAGTCTTTGATCTTGTGATCATTGTTCTGCCCACACCTGCAGTAAGAAAAGCAGAAATTATCTACACACTTTAAAGCAAAATTTATCCTTTTACAGATAGCCCTCAAGTCACTTTTTTGAATTCTCAATTTAGTGTTTCATTAAAATATTTAAAACCATTCATATTTTAACAACATACTTGATGATTTTGTTTGTTCCTAAATGTATGACAGTTTTTCCAGTAAAAGCATTAAAGCTAATTTGAATAAAGTAACTTGTGCCAATAAAAAGCCAGACACCAGCAAAAGTCAGTGTGATTGTGTTGATTAAGTAACAGTTGTTTTCAAGTGATGTGAAACAAAGACTTACTTTGCTGACCATTTTCCTGCTCCTCCTTGTTTTCCTCTGACTTGTCCGAGGTTTCTGGCTTCCTGGGAGCCAGGCTGATCTTCATCTGTGTACCCTCTTTGTTCAGCAGTACAAATGTGGTACCCGGCTTGGGAGTACTATTATTTGGACAGACAGACTGTATGTTCATGATCCCTGGAGTCTGTTTACCATCAGAACCTATCACTATCACTTTACTTTCTGTTGTACTTCTCGTCGGAGGAGTGTTTATGTTGCCATTTTGCTGAGAACTGTTATTATTTTCTGTTTTGATGCTGTCACTTTTTGGTGAATTTTCTCTAGATTGTTCACCATCTTGTTTATTCACAATGACGCCGGGTTCTATAGTTTTCACGATTTCTCGGTCACCTGATGGAGATAAGCGGACGACTGTCATGGATTTAGTAGTGGTGGTTGTTGTGGTTTCTACAGTAGTAGTAACTGATACAGTGCCAATGTCACTGGTAGATATGACCTCCGTAGTGTGTCCATCACTGTCAGTTATAGTGGTTTCTTTATTGGATGTTAATGATATCTGAAATATTTCATAAATTATTGCAATGTTTCTGAACACTAAACAGTGCTCACGCTGGCTGTTTTAAAATAATAGCCACAAAATTTTTGAAAAATAAATTAATAGCCAAAGTTTCACGCGTTGTTTCCACATGCGTGGGAAATAGCAGAGCTCACGCTGTCAGTCGACATTGTCGCCATTTGCGATAATTTTAAGTTTTTGTAGCATTATTATTATTTATTATGTTTTTTAATTCACAAGATTTTATCTAAGATAACATCTATGTTATAAAGATTATCTGTTAATTGTTTCTTTATTAACTTAACCTGAATGAAAATAATTGGCTTTTGTAAAATAACTGACGATTTTTAATAGTAAGGCATTTTTCACTTCACTATTGCAGACAAAATCAATTGGATTCACTATGTAAACTTGTTATTTTTATACCAAAAGATCTTAATCAAACCATGTAAAATATTTCATTAAAGTTTTGGGCAAAATAATTTAATTCACATCTATTTTGTGCTTAGAATAAGTTATTAGTTAATGGGTAGTTGCAAAGATGATTCGGGACTAGATTGACGGTATGTCAAAAATGGACGTCGCGAAAATAGATGACAAACGTAATTACCAATAAACCCATAGAAAATTGCAATGTGAAATAACATTTCCAAAGCAAAGAATAACCAAAGCAGATGTTTATTTACATTTTACGAGAAAGTAGGAAGGATTTTCTCCGTAAACATGGTTAAAAAAACCGGCAATTTGTACCGCGAATTTTCGTCCTATTCATTACTTGAGGTACAGTATCCGACTAGGTTTTTGCTTTGAGAATGGATTTAGGATTTGGCCAGTATTTACTCTAAGGTTAGAAAGAAGAACACATCATTTATTCTAATTCTTAAAATATTTTTCTGCTTGTTAAACATGTGATAGGGGAATCCATAATAGCTATAAATAGCAACAGTAACAACCCTAGAATTCCCTTGTCATAACGCAGTGGAAATACCTAAAGTTTACCGATCACAAACATCAATCTTTGACCCGTAGGCAAGGAAACCAAGGTGATTATCTTTAGTGACACTTTGTTAGTTCAATTAGGGGATTAACGACACATAATTATCAGAAATGTGGCGACCGCTCAGGGCAAAGTGAATGCAAATTAGCTAACAATATCATTCTTCTCTTTTTTTGACAATTATTTAATAGCCAAATTTTACCGCCAATTCTTTGAAATAATCGACAAAAACTTAAAATTATCGCAAATGGCGACAATGTCGACCGACAGCGTGAGAACTGACTAAAGATACCTATACTTGCGAACATCTTTTATGTTTAGAACAATTCTTAAAATAAAATATCAAGCCTAATATTCTCTAAAAAAAATGGAATAATTAAAACATAATTACACGAAGTTTGTCAGGAAAATAAGCTTACAAGACTCTAAAGCTACTGACTTTCATCTGAACTTTTGGCAATTTTGTAATTGACATTTTAAAAATACAAACATAACCAAAAAAAAACAGTTTCTAACTTTCAACATCCAGGTTCTGTATTTTATCCAACCACTCTTTCATTTTATAACAAGGACTATTACTAGTTTTTTTTAATTTTCTAGCTATAAACTACAATGAAAGTCATTTGCAGAAAAGAAAATATAAAACTAAATGCACTCATAAAAAAAAGAAACTTGATACTTTATAACTTTGAACAACTATGAGATTAAAACAGATACATGTACAAATTTGCTAAAATACTTGTACAAGCATTAGAAATATCAAAATGCACAGACCAAAGTTCAAAACACATTCAATTATAGGGCATTTTTTCCTTATTTAGTAGGGGCTGTTTACAGGCACCTTCCCCTCACAAAGTATCTTTTTAAAATAATGCTGTTTTCCCCAAAAAGTAACTTTACACCAGGTTTTTTGTTCCCCTTTAAAAAAATAAGGCTATTTTCCCCTGAAAGTAATAATAGCCCTGAATTTTCATTTTCAACCACAGTTAACATCACGTCAATCTGATTCTGAGAAAAAAAAAGAAGAAAAAAGGTGACATGTAGTGTCAGGTTTCTTTTTTTGTTGAGCATTTTTTTCCATAAACTATCTTATCTCTCAATCATTGGTACTATTAGTGCACAAGAACTCCAAAGTATTGTTTGGTTTTACTACAGTAAAATCACACTGTGTATGTAATTACTAATTCTGAAGAAGTGTCCATGGATTCTGCACCACTGCCATTCATAAGGAGTTCCTCATTCTTCTTTCTTTCTTCTTCCTCTCTTGCCTTTCTCTCCTCTTCTTCTTTCAATTTTTTCTCAATCTCCTCAGCTTTCTTCTTCTGTCGATCTGCCTGGATCTTTTCGAGGTTCCCTTAAAAAATAAATACCCCATTGTAGAGCATTACAATCTGTTGACATTTTCATAAGCATTGAATACATGTAACAGATTTCAAAAAGTAAAAAATCAAAAATGTTAAAGATCAAACTTAAATATGATGATAAACATTTTCCGATTAATATTCAGGAAGAACAAGAGCTGTCAGAGGAGACAGCATGCTCGACTATTCGAATCATTTGAAACAAATGCAATTTGAAGATTAAAACAATAACAACTATGGCCATACATTCATGTGCAATCAGGAAAAATATTTACAAGTGAATGGTACGGGAGAAATTCTTTTCAAATAACAGAAATAATTCCTAAATGTACCATAAATATTAAACTGAATAGGGGAATAACTATGAAATATTTCTGAATTTGTTAGAAAACTTGTTAGTAATTTTTTATTAGAGACATTTACTTTTAGTCAAATATCAATCACTTCAGTAATGTTACAGAAAAAGAACTGAAATGAAAATATAATGGTAGTTTGAAGTTGATACCTTAAGTATTTGCAAAGTTATCGATGAAGTGCACTTAAGTGAAAATATAAGTGAAACTAGAAATGTGTCCATAGGACACGGATGCCCCGCTATGCATCATTTTCAGACACTCAAGTGCAATGATGGGAATAATACGGGATACACTGCCCTTTCATGGTGAACATTTGTGTCAAGTTTTTTTGAAATCCCTCCATTTATAATGAAGTTACAGCCTGGACAAGAAAATTCTATTTTTGGTAACAGTGACCTTGACCTTGGACCTTCAGGCTTGGGTATTGTGCGGACACACTGCCTTTTCATGAACATTTGTGCAAAGTTATTTTAAAATCCCTCCATTTATAACAAAGTAACAGCCAGGACAAGATAATTCTATTTTTAGTAACAGTGACCTTGACCTTTGACCTACAGGCATGGGCATGGTACGTGACACACCGCCCTGTCATGGTGAACATTTGTGTCAAATTATTTTGAAATCCTTCCATTCATAACAAAGTTACAGCCTGGACAAGAAAATTCTATTTTTAGTAACAGTGACCTTGACCTTGGATCTACAGGCATGGGTATTGTGCGGACACACCGCCTTGTCATGGTGAACATTTGTGCCAAGATATTTTGAAATCCCTCCATTCATAACAAAGTAACAGCCTAGACAAGAAAATTCTATTTTTAGCAACAGTGACCTTGACCATTGACATACAGGCTTGGGCATGTACGTGACACACCGTCTTGATATGGTGAACAATTATACCAAGTTATTTAAAAACCCAATAAGAAATAACAAAGTTACAGAGCGGACACGATTTTGCAAGAAAATTCTATTTTTAGTAACAGTGACCTTGACTTTGGACCTACAGGCATGGGTATTGTACGCGACACACCGCCTTGTCATGGTGAACATTTGTGCCAAGTTATTTTGAAATCCCTCCATTCATAACGAAGTTAAGGGCCGACTGTATATTTTGCTTAACACAAAATGTAAGCGAAAAAGGGGCATAATTTGAAAAATATTGGAAGAAGGGTTATGGGTCTTGTTGGTTATGATGTAGATTTTGATGGTGAAAATATATTTCAAGTTTCAAGGCAATATCTCAATTAGTTTTAAAGTTAGAGGCAAAATGCATATTTTGCTTGACACAAAATATAAGAAAAAAGGGGCATAACTTGAAATATATTGACATTAGAGTTATGGGTCTTGTTGGTAATGATGTAGAATTTGATGGTGAATATATATTCCAAGTTTCAAGTTGATATCTCAAGTAGTTTATAAGTTATGGACCAAAGTGCATATTTTCCTTAACGCAAAATTTAAGTGAAAAAGGGGCATAACTTGAAAAATATTGGAATAAGAGTTATGGGTCTTGTTGGTAATGATGTAGAATTTGATGGTGAATATATATTCCAAGTTTCGAGTTGATATCATAAGTAGTTTTCAAGTAATGGACCAAAGTGCATTTTTTGTTTAACGGACGCCGACGCCGACACCGGGGCGAGTAGGATAGCTCCCCTATTCTTCGAATAGTCGAGCTAAAAAGGACTACTTTGAAGGAAGAATAGTCCCAAATTTAGCCGAATGACAGTTCTGTCCACTTACCTATTTCAACTTCAATAGCTGATTTCTTGTTGGTACATTTGTCTCTGGTAAGCTGCTCTGTGATGTTCATCTGCCTGATGATGTCATCACGAAGGTCACTAAGTATGAAGCACAATTCCCGTTCCCATAGGGATGGGTCAAGCACCTCCAGCAGTTCTTCAATCTGACCTTTAGTACTGTAATACCACACCTCATTTTCCCCTTCACTGAAACAATTCATTATGATTTATAACTGGCTACAATAATACTTTTTTCTTGAAAATATTTGTAACCTTTTCCTCCATATATACATACCTATTTTATTCCATGAGGAAACAGCGTAGATCTAGATCAGCCGGCACATCCATGCCATCTGATCAGAATCTGCAGTTCGCTTTTGGTCAGAAATAATCAAATAAACAACAAGCCAACAGTGTAGATTCTGATCAGATGGCACAAATGTGCAAGCTGATCTGGATCTACACTGTTTGCTTATGTCATATACATGTAGGGGTATATATGGAGGAAAGGGTCAATATAGTTGAAGTGTAAGATTGTACTAAACCTTGATCATTCACCATGCACATGTGTTTTATTTTGCAGAGCATACAATATTCTAATACCCTAAAATTACATTCAGTTTCCTGCAGTTTATGCATTTGTAAATACTGCTCAATAATCATCATTTGAGAATTCAAATACAGAATGCACACATTTGTTCATGTGTTAATCTCACTTTTCTTAATAGAATCATTAGAATGTCATCAAATTTAGAGAAGTTGGAGTTACTTTAATAACTTTTGTCAACTTTCCCAAAAACAATTTTTGGTAAATTTTATTTATGTACATAAGTTTATCCTGATCTTAATTTTAACATATTTACAACATGAGAAAAAGGCCTGTATGTAGATAGACCATAATAAAGATGTAAACTTCATATTCTATTTTGCAACACTGGTGTGTGAGTGACACCTGTCACAAGCTCAATAGCAACATACCATTATTTTATATTTTTCTTCAAAAATCTATATGAATTCAAGTTTGGGCTGAAAAAAGCAAAATGAAAAATATTCTACTTTATCTGATGATGTGCTTAATAGATCACAGATCTGACATCTGCAACATCTGCATGACATGTCACAACATCAAAAAGAATAAAATGTTAAAATATTAGTTTCAAACAATCAAGCTCTATTCAATTACTTACACTATAAGTCGTCTGACTAGGAACCAGTATTTTCTTCCATTTCTGTCATAACCTAGAGGATCTTGTCGACATAGCAACCCTCCCTTTTCTGCTTCTGACACACAGTCTGTCACTCCCTTCACCTGCAAAAGTTATTGTTTTCTGTAAACAAACTAAACTTCACAAATCTGTTTTTATCAGCAATATATATGTGGTCATGGCTTTTGGAGGTAACAACCATCAAGTTTTTGCAGTTAGTTTATGCAATTACTTTGTTGAAATTCTTGAAGGAATGCTTTGTATACTAGTAAACTATTGTTTTTTTTACTTTTAAACCCCAAGTTTGGCCATGACTATCAATCGGAGGTCATAGTTTCACACACAACAGCATTATTGAGGTGACCATGAAGTTTGGTTGAAATCTCTCTTGAACGATATTCCTACCGTTCCCCAGGCTGTTAAAAAAAGCCCTGAAAAAGGGGCATGACTCCATCTTGACCAAAACAACTTGTCATCATCACGAGTGTGTTGTCTTGAGGAATATAATTAGAAAGTTTCATGAAGAAATATTAAGAAATGGCAAAGTTATAGCCAGTGTTAAGTTTTCGTGTAAAAATCCAAGTACCAAAAGGGGAATAACTCCATCAAATGCGATCTTGACCTTAAGAATTTGGCATCATCATGAGCGTGTTGTCATAAGCAATATAATTTGAAAGTTTCATGAAGAAATATTGAGCAATTGCAATGTTATGGCCAATGTTAAGTTTTCGTGTAAAAATCCAAGTACAACAAGAAGCTGTGTTCGGAAAACACATATGCCCCCGGTAGCGAAGTTTGTAACGATACAAATTTTAAATGATAGCACAGTGTTAAAACTGCAACTAAAATCACAAGTTAGTTCTAAATAATGAAAATAACCGTCTGGTGCCAGAACCTGTACATGAAAAGAATTTATCATAACAAGAGCCAGTCGGAAACGACTGCATGCTCGACTATTTGAAGTCAGACATATTTAAGCACATTTAAAACTGGGCTTCATTTAAACTGGGGAGTGATTCAGGAGTTTATGACACCCAACACACATACATGAACAAAAGTTTCTTAATCCAAGTTAGGAAATCAATAAATTACAGTTACTTTATTATTGTAGTTTTTTTAGAGGGTTTACACAACCCAGTCCATACACCCCTGATCCCACACCCATCAACCCACTATCCCTGCCCACCTATAGTGATGTGGTGAGGTGTGGTGTAGTATAGTAAGGTATGGTATGCTGGTTGCTGTTGTTGGTGGTGTGGGTGTTGTTGCTGTTGTTGGTATTGTTGTTGGTGTTGGTAATGTTGGTGGTGTGGGTGTTGTTGTTGGTGTAGTTGTCAGTGTTGTTGTTGGTGTTGTCAGTTGTTGGTGTTGTTGATGCTATTGTTGTTGGTTGTTGGTGTTGTTGATGCTATTCTTGTTGGTGGTGGTGTTGTTGTTGGTGGTGTTGTTGACGGTGTTCTTGGTGGTGTTGTTGACGGAGTTGTTGGTGGTGTTGTTGACGGTGTTGTTGGTGGTGTTGTTGACATTGTTGTTGACAGTATTACTGTTGGTGGTGTGGTGGGGTGGTGGTGGTGTGGTGTGAGATGGGGTGGTGTGGTGGGGGTGGTGGGGGGTGGTGGTGGTGTGGGGGTGGTGGTGGTGTGGTGGTGGTGGGGGTGGTGTGGTGTGGTGTGGTGTGGTGTGGTGTGGTGTGGTGTGGTGTGGTGTGGTGTGGTGTGGTGTGGTATGGTATGGTATGGTATGGTATGGTATGGTATGGTATGGTATGGTATGGTATGGTATGGTATGGTATGGTATGGTATGGTATAGTATAGTATAGTATAGTATAGTATAGTATGTATAGTATAGTATAGTATAGTATAGTATAGTATAGTAACCACTAGGCACTTTCACCAAAGTATGTTAAGTACATCTGTTTTAAACCTTTTCTATAGATTACCTTAGAAAAACACTAACATTGAAACTTTAACCATAATTTCTAAGTCTTAATTCTAATTTCTAAGCGAAAAAGGGCAAAAATCAAATAAAACAAGTTAACCATTTATATCCAAGTATAAAATGGGGAGATAATCCCAGAAAAAAGGTAGCCAGACTTACGTAACTTGTAAGGGTCATCATCTGTGCACTGTTAAGTATGTGTGTAAACTTTAAAGCCAGATCTCTTTGTGGATATTGCGAAATATCCAACATGCCGAAATAAGTTAACCATTTTCTAAGTACAAAAAGGGGAGATAACACCAAAAATAAGGTACCCAGAGTTATGTAACTTGTTAGTGTCATGACCTGTGAACTGTTAAGTAAGTGTGTAAACTTTCATGCCAATGCTCTTTGTAGAAATTGAGAAATATCGAACTTGCCGAAAAATGTTAACCATTTATCTCTAAGTACAAATTGGGGAGAAAACTCCGAATTAAGATAGCCAGAGTTATGTAACTTGTCAGAGTCATACCCTGTGCACTGTATATTAAGTTTGTAAACTTTCATGCTAATGATCTTTGTAGAAATGGAAAAATATCCAACTTGCCGAAATAAGTTAACCATTTTTCTAAGTACAAAAAGGGGAGATAACACCAGAAATAAGGTACCCAGAGTTATGTAACTTGTCAGGGTCATGACCTGTGAACTGTTAAGTAAGTGTCTAAACTTTCATGCCAATGCTATTAGTAGAAATTCAGAAATATCCAACTTGCCGAAAAATGTTAACCATTTATCTCTAAGTACAAATATGGGAGAAAACCCCGAATAAGGATAGCCAGAGTTATGTAACTTATTAAGAGTCATACCCTGTGCACTGTATATTAAGTTTGTAAACTTTCATGCTAATGATCTTTGTAGAAATGGAAAAATATCCAACTTGCCGAAACAGGTTAACCATTTTTTTAAGTACAAAAAGGGGAGATAACACCAGAAATAAGGTACCCAGAGTTATGTAACTTGTCAGGGTCATGACCTGTGAACTGTTAAGTAAGTGTGTAAACTTTCATGCCAATGCTCTTTGTAGAAATTCAGAAATATCCAACTTGCCGAAAAATGTTAACCGGACGGACAGACGTACGGACGGACGGACGGTTCAATCACTAGATGCCGGGGGCATAAAAAGGGGCATAACTTCATCAAATGCGACCTTGACCTAAAGAATTTGGCATCCTCATGAGCATGTTGTCATAAGCAATATACTTTCAAAGTTTCATGAAGAAAAATTAAGAAATGGCAAAGTTATAGTCAAAGTTAAGTTTTCGTGACGGACGGATGGACAGACAGACAGACAGACAGACAAAGCGATCCCTATGTATCACCTATGTATCACCATTTCTTCCAAAGGGCTACACAAATACATAATCATATTTTATATTACTGTCATATTTTGGTGTTTTTCTTTGTTGTAAAAAAAACAAATACAAAGCATGTACATGGGTGAAAGTTAGAAATTCTGAAAATCCTGAAATTGTCAATTTATTATTATATAGGAAAAATAAAGAAAATTAACCATTTTTAGAATCAGGAATAATCCTAAAAACTTTCACCCCTGCATGCACTTTTTAAGAAAATAAATTTTATTTCCATGGTTTTGTTTCTATTAATAACAATAACAAAAGTCTTCAATATGATTATTTTACTGCATTTTGATTATTCTTCATTTTGACAATAAATAAAATTGTTTGACTGTCATAACTCACTACCTGTCCTGCAAGATTAAAATCAAATAAACAAAAATGGGTGTGAAGTGTCACCTGATGTGCTCTGCATATGCTACACAACCAATCATCATCTGGTACATGTTCTAGAGGAGGATCCACACAAGTCAAGTGATATACCGCTGAACAAGTCTCACAACAAAGAAGGTCACCAAGTCTGAAATGTTCAAACAAATCAATAAAGTAAACATTGAAATTAAAGTCATACAGCTGCTAAATTTTTTGAGCTCTGAATTTACTTTTAATTGAAATAATGTTTTACGTCAACTTTCAGACAGACATTTTCTGGTTTTTACTGAACACATCTTTTTCTTGATGATTGGGATGAAATGGCAAATTTCTTTCGTCAATTTAATAAGGGAAGCAATTCTTGTAAAACCCTGATATTTATTTATAAATTAAATGTTGAAAATGAAACTAACCTATTTCTTACAACAGATTGATAGAAGACATGAACTTAAATTGGTTTTATTTTGATATAACATTTAAATTATTTATTTATGAAAATTATCTGCAAAATATCCTACTTATGACAAGCTCTGCAATGGTCGTCGTAAGTGATGTTACCCTCGTTTAGTATTTCTTCACGCACTTTATTTGTTGTTAAAAAAATGTCTGTTAAAGTTTGGAGAACTTTGATTTTATCTGAAACACTAACAAAAGGAAATTCCGCCATCTCAAGTACACTGATAGCATCTTTGAAGTCTTCTGCATTGCTCTTGTCACTTTCAAGATATGATCTAGCAGCTTCCGGCCACGTCATTGCATCGATAAAAAAGTAACATACATTAACACTATCTTTTGTATCAGATGGCCCAAATGTTGTGCTATTACTATCTTCTTCCCTCAGTATTGCCTTTAAAATCATAACATGTATTTCTGAATATAAATTGCACTGCTCTTCTCCAAGAAGACAAGCACAGAAATCTTCAAATGTGAATGGTGACAATCTAACTATCGTCCTGAAGTGACGTAGTATTTCATAAAGTCCTAAACATTGCATTAAGTATTCATTAGGCAGTAACAGATCATTTGAACTGGGTGGTAGCACTAATTCTGGAATATCTATGTCGTCCAATAGTTCTGGACTCTTGGGACGTCTGAAGAACACCACTCTTCGTCTCCCTGAGGTACTGCTACTTTCGACACTGTAGTCAGAATCTGAATCTTCTTCTTCATTAAATGTAACATCAGAATCTGCATCGATGTTTGACATATCATCCAGCTGTTCACTGTCGGGCCCTAGAGATCCTGCTCCAGTGCTGTCCCTTGACAGTTCATCATCATCAAACAAATTCTGAATAAAATGTCTCCCTCTACTTGCTGCATCTCTTTTACTCCTTTCCCACTTGTTCTTGGTTGGAGTTGATGAACGGGATAAACTGACGGGGGTGCTAGACCTGGAATTGTTATCGCCGACAAAACCACCACCAAAAGCTTTGGGTTTCCTTAAAAAGTTGGCAGATCTTGGTGTTGCGGCTCTCGGGGGTCTCCCACGACCCCTTCCACCCCTACCCGGCATGGTACAGAGTTGTTACGGTGAATGACCGGTCTAATGGCCTGATTTACGAATGTAAACAAACACACGTGCTTTCAGCCTAGAATTACACGAATAAGAATCCATGTTTGTAAATTTGGAAGCCGCCATTTTCCATAATGAGATCACGTGACTTTTCGAGTAAACCATACAAGCGGCGATTTCAAACTTAACCATGGGTCAAAATCAAAATTTCATCTAAATAATTTGCATTGTGTTTTAATATTGATGTATTTGTTCGTTTTTGTCTGTATGAATGTCACCATGATGAGAATTATGAGTTGGTTTCATCATTTTTGTTAGATTGACTTGCTCTATGCTTTCCAACGCGGCTGTGCATGCCCGCTTTGAAACCGACTACGGTATTGGATGAACCGCTTGTAGGAATTTCACAAAGCGTTCTGTAATGAATCAACTAAAATTATTTTTTACAACTGAGTCGTATTGACTAGTGCAGACCAGTGTATTTTGAAGATTTAGACCTTTGAAGTTTACTTGTGTAGTGTACTTTAATCGAAGGAACCAAAATTGACCTTTATTAATTGACCAATCAAATTCAACGTTACAAAATGTTTTGTCATGGGTATTTAGGCGAGACTTCAAGAGATGTAACGTTATCCTGCGAGAAAATTCGAAATTACTTAATTTTTTAAGTTTCAGCATTTGAATGACAAAAAAACTAATGATAAAGATTTATTTAAAAGAAACTAGCGATCGCGAATTTAAAATTTCATTATTCCTAGACGGAATATAATTGTTAAAAGTTTATTGAGAGAGCGCGAGGATTGGAGTTTGAGGCCCGGACACGATACAATATCACGCTACATTAGGCCTATCATTTTCTGTTCAACTTTGATTTCAACGTTTTTAAACTTCATTTGTAATCAAACTAACCCATTCGACGATGGTTGCGAATGTTATAATTAGACACGGAAAATCATATATGACAACTTCAAAGCCGTTTGTAAACAAAGAGAAAAAAATACATTATAATAGATATACCCTTTCCATTTTTCAAGTTCACGGTAATCGGGCCGTGTGCCATTTTCCTTATCTGCGTTTCAAAACAAACAGCATCAAATACAAAAAACATTAGGTTTGTTAACTGATTTTTCTTTTTGTCAGAATTGCTATTGTTTCGTCGATCGAATTTTGTTCAGCTGGTCTTTTTTGCAAATGAGATCACAATAGCAGTTAAGCTAGAGTGTATAACTCTGTTTTTTTCCGTGGCTCAGGAACTGAGTAAATTTTCATTTTAAATCGCCGCCTGTTTCATTGTTTCTATTCGCGCAACACCGGCTGTACATCTAGGCATGTAAGTTGTAATGACTTTGTCGACATTTACAAAGCTGTTACTTAATGCGAAACTCGTAAAAACGGCCAGTTAAACTCACATTTCCCAAAGTAATTGTTGATTCCAAAAGAAGAAGTCCATGTTCGTTTAAAACGAAAAAATCCTATGTATATTGTGACGGAGAACTTTGTAACTGAAACTTTTAAGGGACAGATTTTTTCAATGTCGAGCCTTATTAGCACGTGAAAAATAAGGTAGAGATGAGTATTTCATATAAGAGTCTAAAAGGTCAGTGCGAAAATATGGTAAGCATTTCTTACACCTTAAATAATACATCTAGAGTTTAAATGTGTAAATTTTAAACTGCGTACAACATGTGGAAAGTAATCTTTAGTTCCACCGAACACATGTGAATGTGCCCGGGCAAATTTAATTTTTTTTATCATTTCTCAGAATTTTTCAAAACATTTTAATTTTTGAGCCAGATACTTCATCAATAACAATTAACATTGAAATCTAACGCACCTGTACCGATTGAATTAATCTGTCTGAACAGGGTCTTGGCTGAATGATACTTAATAAAGCACAAAATGGATAGAAATGCCTTTACCGAGAAAAAAGTGTTAGTGTCGTTACAAAATGGCGGGATGCCGCAATTCTGTCGCCATTTTATCACAGCAGTTGACATTTACCCGCTTTAATATTCAGTTACTTAATTAGCGACTATATGATTTTCAACTATGATAGGAACATTTGAATAATGCACGAGGTATAAAAATTTATCTCACGATGAGCTGTTTGTGACAGGTCTTTGTTCGGCATCCGGAATCAGTTGGTCAACAATTTGCTTTGAACAGTCAGTATCTCTCATCTTTTACCAAATTGTGGGCTGAAATATCATTGACCTCTGCAGCAGTTCTAAAAACCGTGACATGTGAGTCAACCCTTCCCAGCCACACGGGCAAACCCATTCTTTTATCTGGGGAACATAGGCCGCTGAACATGGATCAATGGTATTAATCTGAAAATACCCATGTTCACCGCCATATGCATACCATCGTTTGAGATGGATTGAATTTGTAATGTTTATTGGTGAAAATATTGAATTGCGCCCAACCCGGGGCTAGGCGGCGTGGGCAGTTATATGCATTTCCATTTCTGCCCATGAACATGCTCAACCGAGCCTGAAATATTTTCATATATGTCGTGTTCGTTGGCTTTCAAAGTTCCCTTTTCATATATTTCCTTTTAGAAATTGCCAGCCGATTAAAATTCAGTAATATGCCTTCGATGACCATATACCAATGTTGTTCAAACTGGAAGTACTTATTTGTCTAAACGAAAAACTGATAAACTTCTTCAATTTTGCCAGACTTATTTAAATTATTTCACACTTTTCCGAAAGGCAGCTAGGGATCTAGAATCTAAGAAAGGCAATTATTTTCGTTATTTGTCCATATCGCCAATTTTGTTAAAATGGTGTTATGAAACATGAAATAAGAGTTGAGATTAGAACATTACCTATTTGATTTTTTTCTGTATGAAATTTTCGTTCTACTTTTGTAATGAGTACCCATGGGATCGATGTATAAATGTATTTCAAGGGCTAAAAGAGACTATTGTCAGTCGATCCTCAATACAGCAAAAAAAGCAATAAAATACACGCTTTCATAGTTGTAAATAGTTTGGATAATCATGTTAAACCGTTCTGTTTAAAGTGTTACATTCTGATGCAAATATATTGTAATCAACATTCCCAAGTGCAAGAAGACGGGCCTCACCTAAGATTCACGTGACAATAAGCCATTTATCACATGATAACAAAGATGGAGGGCTATTCGATGTTTTGAAAACAAACGAAAAAAGATCATTTGATTGATAATCTTCTTGACATCTACATTGACTTTTTAATTGTTATCCACAGATGACATGCTAGTTTGTATTGACTGAACATGGAATTCTTCGATGACAAAGAGAAGTTAATCCAGCCACTGCCGGAAAGTGAAACTGAAAGTAGAAATGTCAAATACGCAGGGATAAAAAGGAAACGCTCATTTTTAAAGACACTTTGCACAATCTGCTTTGCTGCATCTCTTGGAGCGCTTGGAATATGCCTTTCTATGGGATATTATGACTGTTGGGTACGGTAATTGAAATAATTAATTTTAACATCAGGAAGTAAACATTTCAATCAGGAAAAGCTCACTTTCATATGGGGTGCAGTAACTTTGGATATGTTTGAGGTTTTAAATGTTAATTGTTTTAATTTGCAAATTGTCTCAACACAAATTTGTAAACATTATCCTTAGTCCCTCATATCTATTTAAGTTTGCTTTTAATGAAACAAATACCATATAAATACCACCATATAAATTATCAAAATTTCTGCTTTGTGATATTGATAAGAAACTTTAGACAATTATATTTCATAAACATATGTTATTTTACATCAGAAAATTAAGTTACGTTGATAAACATTACATCAATTTAATATTTCTTACTTAAATGATAAATATTAGAAACATAGAGATAACCCTTGCTTTATCAAATTCATGGACTACATATATGTCTTTTTAAAAGCTATAGATAAACAAAATCATAATGCTTCCCAGACTTCCATATTTTAGTCCTTAAACATAAGTTTAAAAAAAATGCTTAATATAGAGGGTTTGTTTTATTTTATGACAGGCCTCTTTTCTATGAAAACATACACAGTGACATAAATCCCTGCAGAAAATGATAGATTTGAATCTTGTATTGCTTAACAAATACTCACTTGATTTTATTGAAATTTCATCAGCTGAGGTAAATAAAGTGTCCATATTGATACTTGTTAACAAATGTAAAATTGGTATTGCATAAATCATATTCTTGTCTGAATTCTTCCTTTCTGTCATAAATTACTTACTCAACCAGTATTGCCTTTGTCCCTTTATTTTGTTAAACTTTTGATTGCCATTTGAAAATAATCGTTTGCAATTGTAGACTTTTAATTCTGACATTTTCAGTTAAGAAAATTCTTCCTATATACTAAAATGATGTGTTGCAAATTAACATTTACTTATTCCAGGGAGATGGTGAACCTACTGTTAACAATACAAACACATTACCAGCAGAGGGGCAACCACAAGCCTTACCTTTTCTTCTTGATAATTCAGCTGTATGTTCCGGCATACCTCCAAGCAACAGGCATGACTGTTGGCCGGAATCTGAGGGGCTTTCACAGAACAAGTGTGAGCAGAGAGGCTGCTGCTATCAGATACTTCTGTCATCAGAGTAAAGTTTCTTCATACTAAGACATGATAACTTAGTTGTATGCTTTTGTATGCTTACAGTATTTTTTAATTTCATAGTGAAGTAGGTTAGGCAATAGAAAATTAATTCCTAGCTTCTCATCCAAATTTTGGGAAAAAATTGGGCGGGTTTAATTTGCTATTTTTTTATTTATTATTCTCCCAGTTTCTAAAGATGCTTAAGTAGTGCAAAGATAAATTAAGTGTATAGCCGACTGTGAATTGCCGATTCCCACTTACATGTTTCATACTGCCCTTTCATACTGTACCGATTCGTACTTGTAATGTAAATTTTTATGTGCAATTTAAAAAAAAAAAAACAACGTTCGGGCAGAGTGATTTTCGAATGGCTGGCAAGGATGAGAATCTAGGAATTAATTTTCTATTGCCTTATAAACATATAGTTGACTAACATTTTTACAAAGTCCCACAGCCACAATTATTTGTAAAAATGATAAAAGTAACAGCAGACAAAATATATGAAAATGCTATTTAAAAAGACCATACTTATGCGAGCATTAGCCAGATCAGTCAATTGGCTATAACTTTATGAACAAGCCTACTATAATGTCATAATAGGTGAACTGTATTAATGGTTGTGTTGCTAATTCTGGATTGCAGGTTCAGAGGTGTCCCGTGGTGCTTCTATCCTGATAATTACCAAGGCTACACAGTGCAAAGCCTGCAGACAACGAGCTCAGGGATCAAAGTGAAACTACAGCTGTCTCATCCATCAGGCTGGCCCAGTGATGTAAATCAGCTCAACCTTGATGTCTCCTTTGATTCTGCAGACAGACTCCACTTTAAGGTTTTTAACCATATGGAAATGTTGTATCCATTTATTCATTGTATACTGTATTTATCGGATGTGTGAACAGTGTAGATCCAGATCAGGCAGCACATCCATGCCATCTGATCAGGATCTAAACTGTTCACTTCTTGGTCACAAATAACCTAATAAAAAAACAAATAGTGTAGATCCTGTCCAGATGGCATGGATGGATCTACACTGTTGCACATAGATAACAGTCATATACCATGGAGTAAACGGTCATTGCTGCATAATCTTACTTTTTTAGTACTGCTGAATTACTTTATTTTATCTCCCAGAACTAGGATTGATTTTCACATATTTTGCATTCAGAGGCACATTTCAAATTAGGAAAGAAATGACTGTAATTCCAAAATGAAGATGTCTGTAAACAAATGTGCTGTCTGATCTGGATCTACACTGTTTGCTCATGTAATAAAGGTGTATCTATGGAGTAAAGGGTTATAAATTAATAATGCATCTTTAGTGAGCATTTTCCGTGTTCTGTATGATAGTCACTTCTCTCAATATGTCTATTTCCAGAACTATTAGAAATGATCACACAGAAAGTGACCTAGAACAGTGATGTTTTTTTCAAAACAAAATTATGTGTATTTACCAACATCGTGGTACTCGTGGTCCTTCGGGCTTTACACACTTTAAACAACCCAACTGTTTCCATACCCAAATGAAAACCATCAAATATTGATTCAATCCTTATATTTACACACATAAATACTCTCATTAATACAGAAATTATTAGAAGAATTAGTGATATAACAGCTTTTTTGAATGGCTGTTAGAAAAGCCACGTTCTCAACAAAGTAAATGACAGCACACTTTTATGCAGAAGCTCATGGCAAAACATGCTTGCTTGGCGATGTCATATGTCAAAACATTTTGCAACGTCTAATAATCTGTGAACAGCTCTAATGTAGCCACTCCTTCTAAAGTAATACATTGCATTGTTTACCATCAGAAATTATTATTCATTACGTGAATAAGACTGTATTGTAGCAAATGAAGTTGAAGTGTAAAATTTATATAAACATGCAGAACTTTCCCAAACTTTCTGTTGAAAAATGAATAATACTCATGTAAGTCTTCATCATGTAATGAAACACTTATAGTGTGCTGATATTTGTCTGTATCCAATTTCATGGATCCAATCTAAATATATTGGACCTATGATATATTTACCAAGGCCTTCAGCCTGGGTGAAAATGTCAAACATCAGGCCATATAGATTTTGGATATTGACCTTATCATCAGATCGTAACTATATATATGTATTGTTATCATTGTTCATATCTGTTGAACAATGAAATGTATTTTAACCCTTTACTCCATATATATCCATTCTAGAACATGTTTGATCAGTGCACATTGGTGCTGTCTGATCTGGATCTACACTGGCTGCATCTTGGTAAAAAATAACCTAATGAATCTAAAAGCTAACAGTGTAGATCTTGATCTGAATGCTTGGATATCAAAGTTCATTATAAATCTATCCTCTAAACAGTGTGATACATGCCAGCATTGAATGAAAACTAAACATGAATGTGTTTGCAGTTTTATGATCCCAGCAATGCAAGATATGAAGTGCCTATCCAGTTAAACCAACAGTCTAGAGGTGTTCCAGCTGCGCAAACCAAGTACAATGTTGTGATACCTTCACAGGGTCCCTTCTACATCCAGGTGACGAGGAAATCTACTGGACAAGTACTGTAAGTCATACCTTAGCCATTATGCTACTTTTATCATTTTCCAAGTGGGGGAGAGTTACAGTTTTACTGTAAGGAATTGAGCAATTGTACTGTTCAAATGTCTAATTCACATCCCTTGGGCAGGTGTTCCATTGTGTCTGATGTCCAGATGCCTAATACATGTCATACGTTTTTTAAGTCATACATGTATTTTGAAATAAACTTCTATAGGAAAACAATCCGAATGGTTTCATTGTACATGTATTTATATAAATTATACAGCTTAGTGTTTGTGTCAGTTTTGGTAATTTATTCATTTTAATGCAATCTGTCCAAATCAACTGAATAGACGGATTTATATTGTTTTTCAGCTTTAGTACCCAGAACACCACTCCGCTGGTATTTGCTGATCAGTTCCTGCAGATTGGTACCCTGCTCAGCACAGAGTTCTTGTATGGTCTAGGAGAGCACAGAGGACCGTTTCTGATCAGCACAAACTGGACCAAACTGGGTTTCTGGAGCAGGGATGAACCGCCTCATGTAAGTCATTGATACCTTCTTCAGATATCACAGGATGTTATGACAGGTACATTAACTCTACTCCATATACACACATTTTAACATATGTGCAACAAGTGTAGATCCAGATCAGCTGACACATCCTTGCAATCAGAATGATGTAGATCTACACTGCTTGCTTCTTGGTCAGAAATAACCTAATAAATCTTTAAAAAAAAACAGAACTGATTAGATGGCACAGATGTGACAGCTGATCTGGATCTACACTGTTCCCCCATGGGATAACAACCATATCCCATTGAGTAAAGAGTTAAATAGCCAGTCCAAATCTTGTAAAATTGAATTTAGTCATTGAAATTATTAATTTTATATTAATTTTCATGGAGAATTGCTTTCCTATTGCCTCACAACTAGCTTATGAAGGTTGGTGTTTTTATCCAGGTTATTGCTCATTTCTGAAGCAATGGGTGTAGGAGCACCTGGGGTCTTTCTCCACCAGAAAATGCTGGAAGTTCACACCAAGATATGCACTCTTAGATGGTGGGAAGGACTTAAAAAGCATTTAAAAAAATTGTTTCTTTGGATTTATCTGAGGCATTACACTGTTGAAATGGGCATATTTAATTTGATACTGGATTTGATGGACTGAAAAGCAATATAGATGTCTGTAAGACTATGGACTTTCTATTTGATAATGTCTAAACTTGTGCAAAATTCATCAAAGTTTGATTCATAAGGATTGAGCTTAAGGTGTTGATATGTTTATGTTGCATGTTTATTGTTTTCATTATGTATTTTATACATGAAATTTTGTTACAGCCTGATGCGAACCTTTACGGAGTACATCCCTTCTACCTGAACATAGAACGTGACAGCAATGCCCACGGTGTATTCCTTCTCAACAGTAATGCTATGGGTCAGTAAGATTCTCTTCTTGCTTGGAAAACAATAATCAGCGATGGAATTACTATGCTGAAGTCAAAGATTGGTGTAAAATAAAGAAACGAAACAGTATAAAAATTTAACTGAATCAGAATTTTAGATACAAGTGAAAATAAATTGTCATATTGTTTATTAAAATGACCATGTATTTCAGCATACAAATAATTTATATTTCCAGTTTGTTTCATAATTAATACTGCTGTAACATGTAAACATAGAAAATGGTATAATCATTTTTATTTTATGCTTTCTATTGAAATATATAATTTTCCCAGTGAAATAAAAGTGGTATTTCACTGTTTTCAAACAGTGGAATATCATTTTTATTTTCACTGTTTTTTGACGTTGGTACCCAAACGTACATAGCATTCCGAATGAAAACGTTTAGAAATCAGGATCAAGTTTGGTCATATGACGTCATTACGTCACGTCAAAGACAAACGTTTTTGGCGCCATTTCATGCAGTGTGCCTGTCTAATTCACACAAATTATGCAATAAAAAAGCATAAAGTAAAAAGAAAATTTGTTTTACCAGAAATGAGTGAAAATATATTTCACTTGTGAACTCCGGATCTATGTATTTTCACTCGTGGCTTCGCCACTCGTGAAAATACCAATTCCGGAGCTCACTCGGTGAAATATATAGAGGATATTTGTTTTTACCAGTGTAAGATAGAAATATATTTCACCGAGTGAGCTCCGGAATTCGTATTTTCACTGGTAAAAACAAATTTTCTTTTTATTTTATGCTTTTAATGCACAATTTGTGTGAATTATGTAGGAAAAAATGCAAGAAATGGCGCCAAAACCGCTTGTTTATGACGTGACGTCATGTCGTCAAATATCCAAATTTGAGCCCGTTTTATAAACGTTCACATTCTGTTTTTTATGTGTGTTTGGGTACCAACGTGAAAAGCAGTGAAAATAATAATGATATTCCTCTGTTTAAAAACAGAGAAATACCAATTTTATTTCACCAGGAAAACTCTATAATTCACTGAAAAGCATAAAATAAATTTCTATCTTACACTGGTAAAAACAAATTTCCTCTATGTCCCAAATATTTCAGGAACAAAATATCTCCAGAAAACTTTAAATATACTCCATATTGCATCTAAAACATCATGGGTGAATATTCCATCAACACCTTATAAAATAGTTTTCCTCTTAAAATTATTTTATTGTTAACCACTGTTCCATACAATGTGTTTGTGTCACACCAATATCCAGGTATTGAAATGACGATAAGATAATAATCTATGCAGAAATTCTTCTTTGCTTTTGGAATTTGAGTTTATGAAATAATATTCTTCAGAGGTTGAAGTTCAACCAACTCCGGCCTTGACCTACAGGACAACAGGGGGTGTGCTAGATTTCTATGTGTTCACTGGGCCCAGCCCTGACAATGTGGTACAGCAGTATACAGCTCTAATTGGTCGACCGTTCATGCCCCCATACTGGGCTCTAGGATTTCACCTGTGTCGCTGGGGCTATGGTGGAATTCAAAATATGCAGGCTGTCGTAAAGAGAATGAGAGATGCTAAAATGCCATATGTAAGTATAAAGTATGTATGTATTTCTGAGATAAAAAATAGCCTCTGCTATGACAGAATAGTTCAAAATTAAAGAGGGTTGTTTCTGGTAACAGAATTTCAATAAAAAACAGAGTGCAGGGTCCAAAATCATAACTTAAAACTGGAGACAATGACAAGTCTCCATTTCAGCCAGTCAGAGGCTTGAGATCTGAGGCTAGTCTTAAATCTCATTTTCACAGATCAACTGTTGTTGTGTTTCTAGGATACACAGTGGAACGACATAGACTACATGCGGGATCACCTGGACTGGACATATGATAGCAGCCATTATGCTGGTCTGCCGGATCTTGTGAATGACCTTCATCAAAATGGACAACACTACATCATGATTGTTGTATGTATCAGACCACCCACCGCTATTCCATATGCAGGATCCTATGATCCTGAATAGACTACACATATCTACACAGCTTGCCTCTTGATCAGAAATAATCTTGTAAATCAAAACAAAACAATTTACATCCAGATCACACTGCACAGATGTGTGGCCTGATCTAGATCTACACTGTTGGAACGTGGGATATAAGTGGTATTTGTTGAGTAAAGGGCTAAACAACTGACTAATATTAGTAAAGGCTTTATTGAAACAATTCTAAAGTTCATTTTATATCTTAATTCATTGGAATGAAAAAGTGAGATTTTTGAAATGGTTTTACAAGGTTAAAGTTGGCAGAGTTATGGTCCTTTTATCATTTGAATATTGTTCTAAAAACTTAATGTTGTTTTGGATAAAGACATGTGGGAAACACAAGTGTTCAACTGAACACCCATCTAGTTGTCAGTAATATACTGCCTTTAGATATCAGACTGCTTCAACAAACTGACTGCAGTGATTTTTATCAGCAGTAATATATTTACAGTGATTTTAAGAAACTGACATGCTAATAAGAGGTATTTAATATATTGCAGGATCCTGGGATAAGCAACAGTCAGGGAGTTGGGATGTACCCACCCTATGATGATGGTCTCAAAATGGATATCTTTATCAAGAAACCTGATGGTTCTGCACCTATCATAGGCACTGTAAGAGTCTACTGGGCTTGAGGTTATAAAACTGAGTTTGGAACCAGTCCAGACTGGTCGCCATTTCAGCCAATCAGATGCTTGAGATTTGAGACTGGTTTCCATGCTCAGCTTTATAACCTTGGGCACAGAGTAATTACATTACTAGCACAAACATATATTTTAACATTTCCTCCATATATAGGCTTATATGGCATGGGGAACAGTGTAGATCCTGATAAATTAGCACATCTATGCCTTCCTATCAGGATCTACTCTGTTTCGTTTGTTGATTTATTAGGTTCTTTCTTACCAAAAAGCAAAGAATGCAGATCCTGATCAGGTTGCACAGATGTGCTAGCTGATCTAGATCTACACTTTTTGCCCCTGTAATGAAAGGTGTATATATGTAGTAAAGGGTTAAATTTGAAGTTGATAAATAGGTTCTACATTCAGTTACCGAGATATGTTTATACAATGTCTTGTTAAAGGTCAAAAACCCAGGCACTGTAGTGTTCTACAGGATATTTTTTTACATATTTGCTTCTAGTGATGTTATTAAACACAACTGTGACATGTGTAGACCAAAATTAGTGTGCATAGTTTTTGGATCAATTTTGTATGGATTGTGCAACGTGTGTAGATCCAGATCAGCTGGCAAATCTGTGTCATCTGATCTTGATCTTCACTGGTCGCCTTTTTGTCAGAAGTAATCCAATGAATGTTACTGCAAACAATTTAGATCTACACTGATCACCCATATGACAGAAGTCATCTATGGAGGGTTCAAACATTTAGTATCATGGGTGACCTGGTGGCAAGGTTATAAAACTGAGCTTGGAAACCAGTCTCAAATCTCAAGCATCTGATTGGCTGAAATGGCGACTGGTCGCCATTTCAGCCAATCAGATGCTTGAGATTTGAGACTGGTTTCCATGCTCAGTTTTATAACCTTGGACACTGTTTAAGTCCAGATAAGTTGCCACATCTGTGCCATCTGATCTGGATGTATGATGTTTGTCTCTTGGTCAGAAATAACTTAATGAATCTAAAAGCGAACAGTTTAGATGCTGATCAGATGGCACAGATGTGCAGTCTGATCTGGATTTAAACTGTTTGCAGATGTGATAAACATTGTATCTGTGTTGTAAATGGTTAACACATGTATTATGTGTCTGTGTTGTAGGTGTGGCCCGGGACAACTGTGTTCCCAGACTTCTTTCATCCAAATGCTACCTCATACTGGACACAGCTTGCTCAGAACTATCATGACATTGTGGCATATGATGGCATGTGGATTGTAAGTTATCTATATTTTTCAAACTTTATTGTGCATTTCTGTATCATTCATGGGCCCAAGTTCATTTAACTAAAACTGGAGACCAGTCTCAAATCTCAAGCTTCTGATTGGCTGAAATGGTGCTTGAGATTTGAGACTGGTCTCCAAACTGAGGTTTATGATCTTGGAACATTATTGTTTGGAATCTGTTAGAAAAAAAATCTTCCTAGAAATAAATTTTAGAACACATCTTTACTTTTTGAAGACCTGGGCCCAAGATCATAAAACTAAGAGTTGAGATCAGTCTCAAATCTCAAGCATCTGATTGGCTGAAATGGCGACTGGACATGAGTCAATAGTAAATACTTTGACATATCTAAATCAGTCTTATCAAACGTTCCAAGTTGTAACAAGATTTGTAATCATTAGTTATTCAACATTTTATGTTCCATGAATATGACTTTTGTAACATTGTCGATCAGGTCAGCAATAATCTAATCAATCTAAAAGTGAACGATGTTGATCCATATCAGAGGGCATGAAAGTGCTGTCTGATCTGGATCTACACTGTTTGCTCATGTAGTAAAAGCTGTATCGATGGAAAAAAGGGTTAATGATTGCAAATCATGCCTAATCAATTTTACTATCCTATAAGTTAATCATTTTGTTAAAATACCTGTGTTTAATAATTTACTTTACAAGTATGTTCTAATTTAAGGATATGAATGAACCTTCAAATTTTGAGGCAGGCTCTGTCACTGGATGTCCTGACAATCAGTTGGAAAATCCACCTTTCAAACCTCCAGGTAATTAAACATAGTTAACCCTATACTCAATAAATACATCTTTTATCACATGGGAGAATGATGTAGATTTAGGTCAGCTGGCACATCCATATCATCTGATCAGGATCTGCACTTCTCACTTTTTGATAAAAAATAACCTAATAAATAAAAAGCAAACAGTGCAGATCCTGATTAGAGGGCATGGATGTGACAGCTGATCTGGATCTACATTGTTTGTCCATGCCATTAGGGTGTTAATGTATATATGGAGGAAAGGGTTAAACAAAAGTCAATCTGATTGTTTGTGATCAACTGTTGTTAATATTAATTTTGTGTTCATAAACTTACCTGGTGTTCCTATCATAAAATAAATATTGCTAAGTTAAACTTAGAAAACAGTCCGTCGTCCATTCACAATTGTTGTCCCCACTCTAGCGGTCTTAATTTTTACTTTGTCAGAATGTTTATCTCAATGATATCTAGGTAAAGTTGCTTGAGTTACTATAAGATCTCAGTTCCTTTCTTGAACTGGCTAGATTCCATAATGGGTTCCAGAGTTATGGCCCTTGAAAGAGCCAAAGTAAGCTATTTTTACCTTGTCTCAACAATAGCAGCTTTATTTTTTTACTTGATTTTTACCAAACTTGCACACAACTCTTGCAACCATTGAGCAGTTGTTGACAGGTGAGCGACCCAGGGTCCTATGAACCCTCTTGTGTGATCTTGGGCCCTCTTTTTACCTATATCTCTACAGGATAATATAACAGTGTTTTTCATTATTTATTTAAAGCCGTACTAGGATCTGCTCTGAAAGACAAGACTCTGTGTGCAGCATCTCGGCAACATTTATCTACTCACTACAATCTACACAGTCTGTATGGTCACAGTGAGGCAATCGCTTCCAAAAGGTGAACACTTCTTATCATGGATTTGTTGATATACATACTGGCAATTTATTTATTTAGTTTATGATTTTTTTACTTTTGAATATAAAGATTTTCATTTAAACTTGCTAAACATGGAAAAACATCATGTAAGATGACTTGCTTGCATGTCAATTTTATGCCACAGTTAGTAAATCATTATGTATACTTGAAAAGGTTTTTCTTTTAGTTTTGGTTCTTGAAAAGGTTCTTATTACATATCATATTTCAAAAGACTTGTTGAAAAGTAAACTAAAGAGAGTATGCAAGAAATTCTTCCATGAGGTATTTGATTCGTATAGAAAAACCTGTCATGTATAAGATTAACTGTTTTTCACAGAAACTGCCCTCCTAAATTTCTTTTTTATACTCGTAAAAACAAATATCCTCGTTATTCTGTTTTTTGCACTAGAAAATGAATGACTGTTATGATGGGTTTGTATTTCAGTGCTCTGGACACCATCAAGGGAAACAAGCGGAGTATTGTGATATCTCGGTCCACATTCCCTAGCACCGGGGTTCACGCTGGTCACTGGCTAGGCGATAACAATGCTCACTGGGAAGATACATACTATTCCATACCAGGTAAAAGATATGGTATACTCTTTTATACTAAAACCTCAGACTGGACTCACTGTGTTCTTGTAGAAGTGCTGGTTCCAAGATTATAAAACTGCGATTTGAGACCAGTCTCAAAAATTTTGTAAAGATAGACTAAATACTAAGATCTTTGTATCCAATGTTTAAATAGTTTTGTTCATTGATTGTGCTTGTTATTTTTAAGTTGTAAGGTGCAAACACCTGTAATTTTGTTTATATAAATTATTAAGTCATATATTAAATTTATATATCGCTTGTTGCCCTCACATTTTATATCCTTATGTTCCTAACTCTATCTGTATATATAATTATTTCAATTATAACACCACTTTAATTTATAATGCTTCGAAAAAACAAACTGTTTGTAATCTGAATACATTTGATAGCAGTTTAAGAAGACAATCATAGAAAAATTACTGTCACCAAGCTGATGGAGTATTGTATCACTGCAACCAGTGCCCAAGGTTATAAAACTGAGCATAGAAACCAGTCTCAAATCTCAAGCATCTGATTGGCTGAAATGGCAACCAGTTGCCATTTCAGCCAATCTGATGCTTGAGATTTGAGACAGGTTTCCTATCTCAGTTTTATAACCTTCAGTCCTGGTCAGCATTTCCGCTAATCAGATGCTGGAGATTTGAGACTGGTCTCCAATCTCAGTTTATGATCTTGGGCCATCATAAAAAATGTTAACCCTTTACTCCATAGACAAGGCTTTTATAACATAGGTGAAAACTTCAAAAGTTTAGATCCAGATAAGCTGACACATTGGTTCTGTCTGATCAGGATCTTACTGTTTGCTTTTAGATTCAGAAGGTGAACATTTCAAACTCAGATCAGATGGCAAGGATGGGCTGGCTGATCTGGATATGAAAGGGTTTTAACTGTTAAAAGCATTTTATGTCATAGTGGATTTAAATCTGAGTATTTTTGCAGGTATTTTGAACTTCAATCTGTTTGGTATTCCATTGGTGGGTGCCGATATCTGTGGATTTAACGGAGAGACAAACCCAGAACTGTGTGCTCGTTGGATGCAGCTAGGTGCTTTCTACCCATTCATGAGAAACCATAATTCCATATTAATGAAGGTTTGTGAGTGGAACATTAACCCATTCCCTTAAGGTACACTTCTAATCGCACGGGCCACCAGTGGAGATACAGATTAGCCTGCATTATAGTCTGTTTACTCCAGTTATTTAAAATTTTAAGAAATAAGTTGCATTTCATATAAATATTTTATTTTCATTGGTGACAACTAACTGATTTTCAAATTTGATAAAAAAAAATAACCTGAGTCCAAAATAATGAGAACTGTAGATTCTGATCAGCCTGCACCCCTATATAATCTGATCTGGATCTACATTGTTCATTTCTTGATCAGAAATATCCTGCTAAGTCCAAATAAGAACCATGTAGATCCTGAATAGACCACACGGATTTGACACCCAATGAATATTTATAAGTCACATCTACTTTATCAACTTTGGTCTCAAACTTTGTTGAAACAGTTTGTGTTGAAAATAAATGAATATTTGCAAATCCTTCAGTTAATTGTCACTAATGGAAATAAATTAGCCTTCTTATGAATTCTAAACATTGTATGACATGCACACATTTTATTAAAATTAAATGGAACTTAGTAGATCACTTTCGAACTTAGCTTCAGACCTCCCTTTAGAATTATGGTATGAATGGCAACACTGGTAACCGAACTAGACAGTAGAAATTTAATTAATAAAGTTAATTCTAACACAATCATGTGATTGATTTAAGTTGTACTTTAAACTTACCATTTGGCATGATTTCATTGGTTGAAAACATAATGATAAAAACTGCATTAACCCTTTTGCTGCCAACGTCGAAAACCCGAATTGACGTCATCAGTGCCAAGAGCTTTTTACCTCATAAACAAATACCAATACCAATTTCAGAATAAGGCTGGTTATTTATAGATCTATCGATGTAATTACTATGTTTACATGTGAAAACGAAAGCAATAACATTATTGGTCAATATTTCAATGATCTGCCTACGTCAGCAGAAACCCCCGCTTTCCATGCTGGTCTATATATAGAAACGGCAAAAGCCGTCCATATGGCAAAGACGCCAAAATAATAGGGACGGCATATGCCGTCTTTATGGCAGTGAAAGGGTTAATGACATCATGTAAGTTAAACTTTTAAAGATTTTTAATAGTTTTTAATCCTGTACTCCATATACTTGTGAATGTGTAGCCAGTGTAGATCCATATCAACTGGTAAGTCCATTCAGTCTGGGCTGAAGGTTATAAAGCTGAGTTTGGAAACCAGTCTCAAATCTCAAGCATCTGATTGGCTGAAATGGCGACAGTTATTTAATATTGAATGGCTGGTGATGTGAACATGTATTTTCTCAATCAGGATCAGGATCCAGCTGTATTTGATCAAGCTACCCAGAAGATAATGCGAGATGCCCTGAACCTGCGGTACACTCTCCTACCTTATTTGTACACACTGTTCTACAGAAGTCACACAGACGGTCTGCCTGTAGTCAGACCTATGTTCTTCCAGTAAGTCTTTCTGTTTGGTATTTGGTTTTTATCCCCCGCCGCATAGCAGCTGGGGGATATAGGAATGGTCGTCGTCCGTTCGTCCGTCCTTCCATGTGCGCACATTTCGTGTCTGATCCATAATTTTTCAACCCCTAGAAGGAATTTCATGAAACTTAAGTCAAATGTTCTTCCCCTCAAGACGACATGCAGAATGTTCCAACATGGTCAATGGTCACATGTCAAGGTCACCAGAGGTGTTTGAAGATTTGAACCATGCATTTCGTGTCCAGTTCGTATCTTCTGAACCCCTGGAATGAATATCATAAAAATTTAAGTGAAATGTTCAGTTCATGAACATGATGTGCTGAACCCATGTTCCAATCTGGCTGGCTCAAGGTCAAGGCCGCCTGTGGTGTTTGAGCATATTTTGTGTCCGGTCCATAACTTTTCAACCATTAGAAGGAATTTCATGAAACTTTAGTCAAACGTTCTCCCCAGGAAGACGACGTGCAGAACCCATATTCCAACATGGCTGCTTCAATATCAAGGTCACCAGTGGTGTTTTTTGAAAAGCCTTGAAGGAATTTCATTAAAGTTGCATGCTTTGTGTCCCTTCTATAACTTTTCAACTCCTAGAATAAATTTCATGCAACTTTAGTCAAATGTTCTCCCCATCAAGACGACGTGCTGAACCCATATTCCAACATGGCCGACTCAATGTCAAGGTCACCAGCTTTCTACTGCTCCCTACTTTTCCTACTTTTTCCTACTTTTTTAATCTGAGACCTACTTTGCCCTACTTTTTCCCAAAACAGCCCTATTATCCCTACCTTTTCATTTCAAAATGAAAAAATAAGTTTAATGAAAGTAACACTAAGTTATGATCTTTTAGTTGTATTTTCTTTGCCTTGTGATTACATGTAGTAGTCCAGATGTGTTTTGTGTGATTTCGCAGGTGAAATCCATCCTTGAAAGCAGGGTGCCTTGGTCAGTCAGTCTGCATCATGGCCAACAGGTTCAAGTCTTTCATGCATGGAAAGAACTAATTATTGTATCTAGGAATTTAAAAGGCATGGTGCTGTCAAACAAGGGCAGGGCACTACCCAAAAGGGAGAGAGAGAACAACTCTGAAGATTCAAGGGGTATTTGTTTCAAGAAAGTTTTGTAGTACATGTAATTTATTCATGTTTCTAAATGCAAAAATCTGGTTAAAATACAGATTGATGGCCATGATTGCCATTTATGGTACAAATTCAATATGGTCAAATTATTATGAAACGTTTTTATGCCCCCTTATGCCCCCACAAAGTGGGAGGCATATAGTGTTGCACTCGTCCGTCTGTCCATACGTCCGTCCGTAGGTCCATCCGTACGTCCCCAAATCTTGTGGCGTCAACTCCTCCTAAACTACACGGCGGATTTCTTGCAAACTTGCACAGATGATCAAGCAGGATATGTAGATGATCGTGAAGAAAGGATTTTTTCCTGCGACTATTTTTACCAGAGTTATGGCCCTTTGTTAATTTCAGTAATTAAATCTTGTTTTCAGTAGTTTAATCATGTGGCGTCAACTCCTCCTAAACTATAAGGCGGATTTCTTCCAAACTTGCACAGATGATCAAGCAGGATGTGTAGATGATCTTGAAGAAAGGATTTTTTCCTGCAACCATTTTTACCAGAGTTATGGCCCTTTGTTAATTTCAGTAATTAAATCTTGTGGCGTCAACTCCTCCTAAACTACACGGCGGATTTCTTGCAAACTTGCACTGATGATGAAGCAGGATTTGTAGATGATCGTGAAGAAAGGATTTTTTCCTGCGACCTTTTTTACCAGAGTTATGGCCCTTTGTTTTTTTTCAGTAATAATATCTTGTGGCATCAACTCCTCATTTACTTTTGGACAGATTTCTTGCAAACTTGCACTGATGATGAAGCAGGATTTGTAGATGATCGTGAAGAAAGGATTTTTTCCTGCGACCTTTATTACCAGAGTTATGGCCCTTTGTTTTTTTCAGCAATAATATCTTGTGGCATCAACTCCTCATTTACTTTTGGACAGATTTCTTTCTAACTTGCACACATTATCAAGCTGGATGGGTAGATGATCATAAAGAAAAGATTTTTTCCTGCTGGCATTTTTACCACAGTTATGGCCCTTTGTTTATTTCACTTACAAAATTTTGTGGCATCAACTCCACATTTTCTATTCAGCTGATTTCTTTCAAACTTGCACAGATGATTAGACATGATGTGAAGATTGTTGTAAAGGACATTGTCTTGCAACAATTTTCACCAGAGTTGTTGCCCTTTGTTTATGTTAGTTATTAAATTTTGTGGCACTTACTCCTCATTTACTAATCATGATCACCACATGTTGTTAATACCTGGTACAAAATTTTTCAACAAATGTTGTTGCAGCAGTGGGGGCATCAGTGTCCTGAGGACACAGTCTAGTTTTAAGTGTCACCTTTTATTCTTTTACAAGTTTGAAAACTTATCATTATTATTTAAGTCAAACAACTGCAGAATGGATAGTAAATAATTGTGTCCCCAAAACCTGCAGCTTTACCTGAATGTGGTCAGTTGAACAAATCAACTGGGGCATTTTACCTTATTTTCAGCAAAAAAGAAACCTGACACTTTATAACATTGAATAACTACTAGATAGATTTACAGAATCTTTATTTAAAATTTTGCACCCTCTCCTAAAAACTAACAGATAAAACACTTGTTTCATGTCCCAGATATATAAAAAAAATGCACAGAGAAGTTCAAAAACATTTTCAGTTCCAATCACAATTCACATACCTCATCATTCTGATTCTGGGAACAATGGTTAACTATGCAGTGCATGTTGTTTTTTTCTTGAGCATATTTTATGAAGTTGAGATTAAGTCAAATTCATATTTTGTAATTACACAAAGTGATTTAAGATTAAAAAATGTGTTTATTTGCCCTCATTCTGGAAAGTTATTTATTTCAAAGTTTCCATTTGCATGAGAAAATGCTTAATGGCAGTGTTACAATAGCTATTAATTAATCAGTAGTATATGTATGGAGCTACTGGTTTAACCCCAAAATTATATGAAAGTTTAATGCACACATGCAACACTGCCATGCAAAATCACTCATTACAATATACAGAAAAGTGTCATGCCCGGAATTAAGTCATTGAATTAACAAAGACATAAGATAACAGGTTTAAGAGCAATGCTTTTGACATTTAGGGCAGAATGGGACTGTTCAAAAAGGACAGGGCGTCCCAGCCTGCTATCACATGCTTAAGATACATCTGTAAATGAAGCACACAACCTGTTGTGATCATGCCCTTATTATCATAGTAATATTAAACTAAAAAGGTAGAAAAATACCTACTTTATCCCTTCTTTTTAACGTCAAAAATTCCTTCTTTGCCCTACTTTTAAAATAAAAATTGCCCTACTTTTGCCCTATTTTTTCCTGAAGAGGCAGTAGAAAGCCTGCCAGTGGTATTTGAAGATTTGAACCAGGCATTTCGTGTCCAGTTCATTACTTCTAAACCCCTGGAATGAATATCATGAACTTAAGTGAAATGTTCAGTTCATGAACCTGATGTGCAGAACCCATGTTCCAACCTGGCTGGCTCAACGTCAAGGCCGCCTGTGGTGTTTGAGCAGGCCAATACTCTGAAACTTATCTGAACACGACATACCCTTGCACTTGAATTGGCTTCCACCTGCCTGCCGGTTGCCCAGAGCTATTGTTTTATTAGCTCTTAACCATCCATAACCTTTCCCACATTCACATCTGCGGCGGGGAATATTGCTGACGTCCCGACTGTCTTGTTAGAAATATATTGCTATATTAGATGCCCTAACTGAGAACTTGAACACCATGTCTGTTACAGGTATCCATACAGTGACTATAACAACACATACAAGATAGATGTACAGTTCATGTGGGGATCTGCTCTCCTCATTACACCAGCAACCTCACAGGTCAGATCCTACCAGCATGTTACGTTGTTGTTTCCCATCCATTCCTCAATGAATGCCAAACAGTTTTCATCAATGTGTGAACTACAGCAAATTATGACATTGGCCCAAGATCATAAAACTAATTTTGTAGACCAATCTCAAATCTCAAGCATCTGATTGGCTAAAATGATGACTGGTTCAGATGCTTGAGATTTGAGACTGGTCTCTAGATTTTGTGTATTATCTTGGGCAATTATTATTTATATTTTGTACCTTAAGGGCTTACCACACTCCTCCCAATCCTGTTCATCGATAAAAAGAAAATTATCAAAATCTCAATAACAGCAAAATGCCATTAAATGAAATTTTGCGCAAATGTATGTTACTAATGTATCTTTATTTTGCAGGTGGTAAGACAGGTTAGAACAGTAAAGAAAAATAGCGAGATCTCATTCCCTCAACTTCTATTTACATAAATTCACAAAAACTAAATAAAAAACATCATTTTAAATGCCCACATGAGTAATATGATACTGACAACAATTTATTGTGTCCTCGTGACTTACATATGTAAACTTTACGAGATATTAGTAAAATTGTGTTTGACCTTCAATTTTCTGGTCGCTTCCTGGTTGCTTAAACGGATGACAATCACTGATTTCTCTTTATTATAAGTAGTAGAAATTTTTTTACAAAGTACACAACATTTTCTTGTCATTAACATTGTACTCACATAGGAATTTAAAATCATGTTTTGTATTGCTTAGTTTTTGTGAATTTATGTAAATAGAATTTTAAGGAAATTTAAGGTCTAGCTTGTTTTCTTTACTATTCTAAGGTGTCTTACTGTATGCAAAATCAAGATACATTAGTAACATTCATTTGTGCAAAGTTTCATTGTACGGCATTTTGCCATTATTGAGATTTTGATAATTTTCTTTCTATCGATGAACAGGATTGAGAGGAGTGAGGCAACCCTTAACATTGAGCCGTTTGAACTTCTTATTTAGCTGGATGGAAATGTCAAATACCTGGAAGTTGACAGCCTAGGGATGTTGTTACCATGAAAAAAACCTAGGCAGCTGCTTCAGTATGAATTTGGGGAGAAACTTACGCATGTTCGACCAATGTATATCCAGATCAGCCAGCACATTTGTGCCATTTGATCAGAATCTGCACTGTTCACTTTTTGGTTTAAAATAACCTAATAAATCAAAAAGCAAACAGTGCAGATCCTAATCAGATGGCACAAATCTCGCCTAGTCGTCATTTCAGCCAATCAGATTCTTGTGATTTGAGACTGGTCTCCAATCTTAATTTTTATATGATCTTGGGTCCAATCTGTGGTTGATCATTATATTGAGACTAGTAACAATTTCCTCATTTCAGCTGCTTGTATTGGAGACTGGTAACCAGTGTCTGATACTGGAAGTAAAGAGTAAATGATAACCTTTTACTTGATATATTTGGGTTTTATCTTGTGTGTTTTCAGTGGTGATCTGCACAGTTTGCTTCTTAACCAGAGATAACCTAATGAATCTAAAAGCCAGCAGTGTAGATCCTGACCAGATTGCACAGATGTGTTGACTGATCTTGATCTACAGTTTTTGCCACGAAGTCTTAACTATTGAGTAATGGGTTAAGAGAATTATCTTGATCCGTTTTCCTATCTATTAGGTTGTTGCTTTTTTCAGCAGTAACATAAATGAGTTAGCTATTGTCACTTGAATTTATGAAACATTTCCATGCTATAAAATATATTGTGCTTGTTTTAGAGTACCACACAAGGACTGGGTTACCTCCCAAAGGATCGGTGGTATGACTGGTTCAATCACTCGTACATTGACTCTCCTGGTCACTTTATAAACTTTGACCTTCCTATGGAACACATCAACCTTCAGGTCCGAGCTGGCTGTATCATTCCTTTACAGGAACCTAATGTTACAACAACTTGGGCGTAAGTCATAAACTTCTTTTTCTAATATAATTGTAAATTAAGATCTTTGCACAAGTCAATATCATAAAACTAAATCTAAAGACCCGTCTCAAATCTCAAGCATCTGATTGGCTGAAATGCCAAATGGTCACCATTTCAGCCGATCAGATGCTTGAGATTTGAGACTGGTCTCCAATCTAAGTTTTATGATCTTGGGCCCTTGTATTTATTTAGCATCGAAATTTCAACAGACACCAGCTTGACTTGTTAAATAATGCTGTGATTTAATGTAATTGCTGATGCTTGCTGTATGCATAAGCAACTCATGGCAAAACATGCGTGCTCGGTGACGTCACACTGCAAAACATTGTGCAACGTCCAATAAATTGTGAATGGTTCTACTGAAGCCACGCATTTTAAAGTTGTACGTCACACTGTTTACCATGAGAAATTATGATTGGTTAGATGAATAAGACTTCATCATAGAGGACGAAGTTGAAGTGTAAATATTGGTGGTATGGTGTACGTGCGTGTGTTAATGTGACCATCTTTTTGTTAGTGGTTGCATGAGTCTGAATTTGTCTGGACCAGCTTTGACCTTAATTGAACAATCTTGTTAATATAAGGCATAAATGTTAACCGCCATGAGACAGAGTGTCATGCATACAACTAGGTTCCCATCTCAAAGCTGAAGGTCACAGTTAGAGGCCAAAGGTAATGTCATATTAATACAAAAAGGAAATCCTATGATTACAAATCAACAATTTGTGCACATTGATTTTACAGAAGGAAGAACAACTTTATACTATATGTGACACAGGATACCCAGGGTTCTGCTACCGGAGAGTTGTTCTGGGATGATGGAGAATCCAGAGGTACAACAATCTGAATGACTATATTAAAGTTAGTTTTCACTGAATCTGGCAAATGTCACACTAAATGTGTAACAGTGTTTAAATTGTGGTCAAGCTTTTAGCAGGGCTCCAACACTTGTATTTGTAGTTGTTGTTTTTCTATTAAAAACTTAAACTTACTCACATGTCATTCATATATAATACTCCAGTCTTTGAATATATTTTTCGAGTTTATTTGACTCTTCTTCAGGTGAATAATATATCAACATAAGTAAACAATGTCATATAGTAGCATAAAAAAGTCACCTGTTATGAGCAAAGTCCATGTAATGGCTTGAATATTAAATACTGGTATTTGACTTGTGTAATGTTCACACAGTTATGTTAATCATAATGTGCCAAACAGTGACAAGAAGAATATAATGAAATTCTTGATTGTTTAACCCTTTCCTCCATATATACACCTCTGTGGCTTGGGCAAACAGTGTGATTATTAGTTAATTTCTGACCAAAAAGCGACCAGAGCAGATCCTGATGGGACGGCACAGATGTGCTGGCTAACCTTGATCTACACTGGTCACACACGCGTAAAAATGTGTATATATGGAAGAATGGGTTAAATTGGATGTCCAAATTACAACTGATGACTAAGTGAGATGACATGATTTCAGATTCTTTGAGCTCGGGAAAATACAATCTGATCAACTTCAGCTTGTCTAAAGTAAGTTTACACTTGTAGTTTATTTCACTTCAAAAAAATAAAATGTGCTCATAGAATTCTAAGAAAGAAGAATTTGGGAATCAACAAACATGCAAATTTAGCATGGAAATATTAAGACAACAGAACATACAAGACAACAGGATAATGGAAGTTTAAAAAAATTAATATTGCTGCATAGGAAACAAATGTCACCTGACTGAGTGTGTGAATGAAGGAAAATCTACTCAACCATTTACTGCATGGGATATGGCTATTATAGATATGCGAACAGTGTCTATCCAGATCATCAGTAGCATCTGATCAAGATCCAGATCATCTATGCCATCTGATCAGGATCTATACAGATCAATTTTGATTAATTAAGTTATTTCTGACAAAGAAATGAACAATGTAGATCCATATCAGATTTCACAGAAGTGCCTGCTGATCTGGATCTACACTTTTGCACATCCAATAAAACCCATATATATGGAGTAAACGGTTAAAGTTTTCTTTATCAATTAGTAATTTTAAAGCTTAGCTTGCTACATGAAATGCCGGTAAGATGAACTGCTTTTAAATCTGTCCTTGCCTTTATACTGCAAGTTTGTTATGGGAACCCACCTTTTCCTTCTCATTTCATTAAAGAGTTACCAAAGAGTTACCTCCCTTCTTTATAGTTTAACTGTGGTAACAGTGATTTGTTGGTACTGTTTTAGAGGATGCTGACATCTTCTGTGAGTCTGTCTGGCTACAGGACAGAGCCCATGACCCTCGGGCAGGTGTATGTCCTGGGCGTTGAGATTGGACCGACATCAGTGACTGTGAATGGAAGACTGGTGCAGCCTGTCAACTACCTGTATCAAAATAAGGTAAGAAACAGTCCTCACTTAACTTACAGCAGAGAGATGATACATCTGTGTTTTAGATTCTTTGAACTGTTTGAATTAGATCAGGGCTGAAGGTTATAAAGCTGAGATTGGAAACCAGTCTCAAATCTCAAGCATATGATTGGCTGAAATGGCGACTGGTCGCCATTTCAGCCAATCAGATGCTTGAGATTTGAACTGGTTTCCAATCTCAGCTTTATAACCTTGGACAAAGATGTTATCACCTAGGAAAAATTTGAATCCAGAAGAAAATCTTCATAGTTCAAATCAGATCATTAAACTGAGATTGGAGACCAGTCTCAATTCTCAGGCATCTGATTGGCTGAAGTTGTGCCCAGTTAGTTGGGATCTAAGATTTTGGAACCTTGTCTGAGTCCAAAAACTCCTCATTCTGTGATGGATTTGTACATAAAATTTCAGTTCTCAAGTCGTCTGACACTTTATTCCCATTTTAGATCTTTTAGACAATATAGACAAACCTGTTTTGTTTTGTATTTCAGACACTGATCATTCATGGCCTGTCGGAGGATTTACTGAAGCCCCTCAGTGTCTCCTGGCTCATCTAGGTTTAACCATGTTTATATAGTTATAGTGTGTGTTGAGAAAACTCTGACAATCTGTCAAACAGAAGCAGTTATTGGAAGAGCTTCTGTCCAATTCCAAATATTGTTGACATTATTATAGCTTCTGTTTTTATAACTTTGTTTTGATTTAATCATAAAATATAAATTTGCTAGTGCTTATCTAAGCTAGTATCTGGCATGGATTTGATCCTTTTACACCATGGATATGGCTTATGTGTGACCAGTGTAGATCGAGATCAGCCTGATTCTTGGTCAGAAATAAAGATTTAAAAGGACCCGGATCAAACTGCATGGATGTAGCACATGAGATTAAAGACGAATCCATAGAGTAAAGTGTACCTTGGTAAGATTACCCTGTACTCCTTATATACATGGTGTTTGCATGTGCCAACAGTGTATATCCACTGTGCCATCTGATCTGGATCTACACTGGTCACTTTTTGGTCAGAAATAACCCAATAAATCTAGTGAACAGTGTAGACCAAATGTGCTGGCTGATCTGGATCTACACCGATGGGATAGCAGCTATATCCATGGAGTTAAGGGTAAAGACAACCATGATGCTGATCATCAGAAATTTGGGTTCAATTTCAGTATTTTAACTTTATATCATTGTTTTAAATAATAATGTTTTATATTATTCTTACCAAAGCATTTTAAAAAATATAATTTGTAGAGTTATATAGTTCAAACCAGTGTGCATAATATGAAGGTACTGTATTCGTGTACTGGTGAATACATCTGTTATCATTTTAGTTCAAATAGTTCTAAATAATTTTATACAGATATGTTGTTTCAGTCATTTAGTGATATGAGAAATTGTTGTAATTTTATAGATAAAATAACATCATTCCATTTTCGTTGTATAGAGAAATATTTGATTATTTAATCAGAATTTCTTTTGTAAAGCGCTATAAGTTGTTAATGATACATGGTTGTCAGCATTTAAAAATACACATAACATATATTCTGTTTCTATGGATTAAGAATTACGAATTATTCCTAAACCTAATTCCTAATGGGAAATTGTTCAGCCTTTTGAAGTTTTTCATACCATTCATAGTTCAAGGGGATATTTTACCCGAATTCACTGACTGTATACATTATAATAAAAATCGATAGACCTTTAGTAAACTGAACAGATATAGCAGTCTAATTTTAAGTGTTTTTTTTTTTTTCAATTTCCCAGCTTTTGTCAACTTGCCTCTCTTTTTATGCTTATTTTTACAAGATCATCTTGGTATGTCTGATTGTCATTGTAGAAAAGTATATATCTCTTATTGTTTTAACCTTAACTCCATAAATACACCTTTATTGCTTAGGCTAACAGTGTAGATCCAGATCAGCTGGCACATCCTTGTCATCTGTTCAGGATTTACACTATTCACTGTCAGATTCTTTAGGTTATTTCTGACAAGATTTGAGCAGATCCAGATCAGATGGTATGGATGTTCCATCTGATCTTCACTAGTCGCACAAGCATTAAAATATGGAGTAAAGAGTAAATTCTAAATCAATTGCCCCTCTTGCCTTTAAGTGAGGATCATATTAATTAGGCAAAATGTCTAACTGCATAATACATATGCTGTATTTAACTATTGATAGCTTCAGTGGCAGACACTCTGGCTTACAGAAAGCTTTGTGTCTTATGTGTAAAGCTGTGTCAATCAAACATTACAATTTACTCCTATCTCATTATATAACTTGAATACAATCACAACCACAAAATTACACATAAGTGATGCATTGAAATAACAGTGATTAAATTCATGATGTATCACCTGTATTTGTTTACATGAATTCAGTTCTTATTTTTTGGTGTTATAAATGCTTGAGGTATGTACATGTATTTTATCTATTGTTAAGTATTTTCATTGTTCTAGTCTTCCAGTTGTTTGTTTTGTTTATCTTCGGTTAATATGAATTACCGAGAAGTTTATAAAACAGTTTTTTATTTGGGCGTTAGTCCTAACATAACTGCTTCTATTTAAATAACTTTCTATAATTTTTGGATAAAAATAGTTTTAATTAAAAGTTAATAGTGATATTCTATTTTAAGTTTTAATTTTCAAGGAATAATGCAGGTATTTAACAGTATAGTACTGTCCTCTCTGTGTTAAAGGCAGACGCTACAGTTTCATGACAATTTTTCCCAATAATAGATTTCATTCAAACTTCAAATAAAATGGGACCTTACCAGGGTTACTTGTTTTTTATTTGATACCAAAGGTGTTACATTTTGAACAATTTTTACAATTTTCATAGACTTCTTTGTCAGCATGAAATCATAGAATGCATCACAATAATATCATAAATAATTCTATTTTTCAGTTAAAGACATTCTATATTACAAATAAATTGCTAAATATTGCAATACAAATAATGAAACACATAAAAAAATTAAGTATTACCTAATTTAAGACGAAGTATTTTTCGGCAAATTTTTCATTCTAAGGGATGTTTTTAAGTTTACTAGAATTTTATATAATAGAATTTCACCAAATACTACCAATATATTCACCAATGTAAATGAAACATAAAATAAAAAAGAAAAATGTAGGTTACCATATTAGTTTGTTCTAAATGGCAATTTCAAAAATAGGGTAATTATGTATACACAAAAAGACTAAAGGTTTATTGTGTACATCATTAATAATTAAATGTTTGGCATTCTAAGTATTATGATGGCAATTTATGACAAAATTTAATGAAAATAATAAATAAAAAAGCATAGTACTAATGTTCAATGTCAATTTTTTTATTTGACACTGAAATGAGAGAATCTGCTTACAGTTAGTACGAAATACAGAAGTCGGTCAAAATTCCTGAATATAAGCATTTTATATTGAATATTAACTGGCACACCTATTATTTTGTTTGAACATAATAAAGCACTAAGCATTTTAAGTTCTATGCAACTTCTGCAGATCCAGACTTTATCTGTAAGCTCGAGAGGCACTAAGCACATTGATCAAGGGTTTCATACAGTGTTTGACAGGGCAAGTTCGTGTTAACAGTTAGTACACATTTTTAATTGATTTGACAAGTAACCAAGTACAGCGCTGTTCCCGATTCTCTGGCCTTTCAAAACATCTTCAGGGACATAATAAACATCAGCCCCTAAATCGGGAACAGCGCTGTCTGTCACAACTTCTCCACTGCTAGTTTTTAAAACGTGCAGATGAGAGAAGTCCTTTTACATAAGCCTTTTTCAATAAAACATACCCTTTTTGGACTGCATTATTCATTTATTATTGCAAAAAGAGCAAAATATCTTCAACGAATGATTCACTTTATCTGCGCATAAAAAGATTTTCGTTTTGAGAATTACGCATTTAGGCAGTGGTACACTAGTTTAATACTCATTAAAAAAACTCTAGCATCTGCCTTTTTTACTATATTCTTGAAATGTGTATGATTTTGAAATTTCTTGTTTTTCTCTCTGCATGAATAAACTATAAATTCTTGTTAAGTTCTTCTATTGTGTATTTGTCCTTTATCCTTGATGTGGAAACCAGCAAAGCATCTCCACAACTCTTTGTGATACCAATAATGCTGCAAGGTAAAATAATAAGGGCTTTCTGAAAGGTTTGTTAAAACATGTTATGAAGTGGGGGTACCATACCTTTGTTAATTTTGTTTCTATTTGTTACCATTATGTCTGATGTATTCACCCACACTCCCAACCCATCACAGAGTGACTAAAGTATTCCCCCTTCCAATCAGTTACACAAATATCCCCTACTCAAGTATTCTGCTACCCAGACAGAGTGACTCAGGTGGGTAGAATCATGTGTTGCACAGAATCATTCTTGAAGCTCCAATAAATATGAAAACACAGGCGACATGTCAACACTTTTAATATTTATTTTATTGTATAGTATGGAAACATGACAGCAATCTTTTAATGAAATAATAAAATGTTAGTGTTAGTCTTCCTATTTATAACCCCTTACTCCATATATGTGAATTCTAATCAATGACCAGTGTAGATATACTGCTGACATATCTATGCCATTTGATCTGGATCTACACTGGTTACTTCTTGGTCAGAAATCACCTAATGAATCTAAAAGCAATAGATGATCTGAATCTACACTGTTTGCCCATGGGAAAAAAGCAATATCCTATGGAGTAAAAGGTTAATTACATTGTGAAATTAATCCCCTATTGCAAACAATGTCCCCAAAAACACTAAACAAAGATTACTCTTATAAAAACTGTACGTCAAAAAAAGCATTAAGATATATGGAGAAAAGGATTTATTAGTACAAACAATAGGATGATTAATTTTATATTCTATATCGATGAATTCGACAGAAGATATCTTGCTGATGGGAACAGAAGATTGCAGCTTTAATGTACAAGTCTACCAGTGCTATAAAATGTGCCCAAGATCATAAAACTAAATCCGGAGAAAAGTCTAAAACCTCAAGCATCTGATTGGCTAAAATGGTGACTGGTTGCCATTTCAGCCATTCAGATGATTGAGATTTGAGACTGGTCTCAAATCTTAGTTTTACTGATATGATCTTGGGCCCTGATCTTGATAATGAGGGGCAAAATATAAAATCTTACAATTTTCTTTTATGACAAATTGTGATAGAATCTTCCAATTTTCTCTATGACAATCTTGTTTATTTTATGATTTACAAATGTACTTGTGTTTGAATAAAATATAGGATTTTTTAAAGTCGAGTATGAAAACTGTCTGATATGCACATATCAGTTTTGGTATTCACTCAGTGAAATAACCCTTTCCTTAATGCCAAATTGCTGTTATTCCATGACAGAGAGTGTAGATCCAGAAAAGCCGTGCCATCCTTGCTTTCTGATCAGGATTTACATTGCAGTGTGTTCATTATCAGATTCATTAGAGAAAAACAGTGTAACTTCAGACCAGGTGGCAGAGATAAACCAGTTGATCTGCATCTAAAATGATTGCCTTTTTAACCCTTTCCTCCACAGACACACCTTTATTGCCGTCTGATCAGGATCTGCACTGTTCGCTATTTGATCCATTAGGTTATTTCTGACCAAAATGCGACTAGTGCAGATCCTGATCAGATGGCACGGATGTGCCGGCTGATCTGGATCTACACTGGTCACACATGCGTAAAAAGGTGTATATATGGAGGAAAGAGTTAATGAAAGGCCTATCCATGGAGCAAACAGTGTAGTTAGGAATTAGAATGACTTTTATGGACAATTTCACAACTGATGGAAATCATGTAACAGTTAGTGACAATCATGTGTCACTGCGGCAGTTAAATACTGGCATCAATTTCAAAACTTGATATGTTTCTTAAAAAATGTAATGTAAGTTAACCCTTTCTTCCGTAGATACACCTTTATTGCATGGGCGAACAGTTTAGATCCAGATCAGCCGGCATATCTGTGTCGTCTGATCAGGATCTAAACTGTTTGCTTTTTTGACCAAACTGTGACCACTGCAGATCCTGATCAGACATCACGAATGTGCCTGCTGATCTGGATCAACACTAGTCACACATGCAAAAAAATAAGTATATATGGAGGAAAGGGTTAAGTAGAAAAACCTTTCTTCATGGTGCAAATAAGTTGAAAACAACTTTTTTTTAAACTTAAAAATATTGCTCTAATTTCTGCACATTTTTACGGTGGTAAACAATTATGTCCCTTGACATTAGCTAAAATTACCTTTTATGAGGTAATGTATTGTTACATCAACACAAAATCAACAAAAATGTGATGAATAAAAATGCATTACACCACTGCAGTAACAATAATGTAAAAAAACTACTTTACTGTGCTTAATATTTTGAAAACAGATTTATGACACAGCAAAAAATGCATGAAATGACAAATTGAATAGAAATTTCTGTGACAGGTAGCAATTGTTATTGCATTATGTGTAATGCTGGTATAATGTGAATGACTCCATATATTTTGTACAATGGCCATGTTTCTAGAATTTCATGTCAATTGCAACTGCTTTAATCACCATTAAATGCTCAACCAATTTGTTTTCATGGTACAGAAAGGTTTCTTAACCCAAATAACAAAGCTTTAACCCCAAAATGAATCTTTAATAAGACTGCATTGTGTGCAAGCTAATCTGGTTCCATGCTTATTTTTAGGTTTAGTCACAAGAAGCTATGGCAATAGCTTAACAATCAGACAAATATGGCACTGCACGTTCATGGTCTTTGGTGACAAAACTTTTATCAGTATGTCAGTATGTTTAAAAGAACTTAAACTTAGTGTGCAGCCACCAACTTGGGGTATATATTAAAACGGTTAATGTACAAATAAACATATTTTCATTATATTGTAAATGAAAATTTTACCATGTATATTATTTTTATATTACACTGAATTAGACAAATAATCTAGTCCCATCATGGCCTAGTTACTGTTAATTTAGTAAACATTAACATATCAACAATAGATATCAATAAAATTCAAATGTTGATCCATAACCCATTGTAGTCATGTAATGGATTCTATTTTGATTCAACTAGATGAGGCTCATGGTAATATTAATGTTTACAAAAAATGAAACATCTCCGTATTTTTAATGAATTTTTTTTTAATCCTTTATCCTTCATGCAATGGCCAACACAATGATTGAAAACTTAACCCCTTACTCCAGAAATATGGCTGTTATCCCATGGGCAAACAGAGTAAAACCAGATCTGCTGGCACACCCTTGCCATCTTATCAGGGTTTGAACCTGTACTGTGGCTATTGATTCATCACACTGTCTTTGACCAAGAAGGGACCAGTGTAGATGTGCCAGCTGATCTGGATCTACATTCGCTGTACACATAATAAACCCTTATATATGGAGTAAAGGGTAAAGTTTAAAATTTAAAACAATGCATACAAAAATAGACAGACCTACTAAAAACAATAAGATAAGCTCATTTTTGTATTTATTCAGTTAATCACACAAACTTGAAATTTCTGTATTTCACACCTGCTGAAAGGCAGAAATTTGAACAACTGATATTATACGACACACAGTTTTTACCCTCAATTTCAATAAAATTCAAATGTGAATAGCATCCAGTTGTTATTCTTAGTTTTAACCCTCTACTCCATATTTATGCGTTTTAATACATGTGCTACCAGTGTAGAGCCAGCTGATCTAGATCTAAACTGTTCACCCGCACAATAAAAGCCATATCTATGGAGTTAATTTTAATAAAATCGACTGTGAACAGTCACTAAGTTGTTCTTAGTTTTAACAATCATATTATCAATTCCATGGATTCCACTAGCTGCTGAATATCATGGGACATTAGATCATCCTTTAGGGGATTCTGCCAATTAATAGCCAAAATCCCCTTATTTTAGGATAAAATGACCACTTAACTAAAATCATAGGGATTAAAATAAGACCTTTTGGAAATTTCACGAGTCAAAGGGTCATCTTCTGGGTCAAATGGAACCTCTGTATTTGGCTATTGATAAAAAAATCAAAATAAAATGAAATCTTCTTTTATTTCTGGTTGTTTTTATTTAACATCTTTCAAGAAGAAATATCTACTAAAGACACTTAACAAACTGTTTAATACATTATGTAACAGTTAATGAACTTTCATAACGTAAAATTTCAGCTGACAATTGCCAATCAAGCTGTCAAAGTTAATCCAAGTATGTGATCAGTTTTATATGTAATCAGTAAGTCATATCCGGAATTCAATTACAGCTTCCAGAATTAATTATATCCTACAAAAGCTTAGAGGGATACTTTCTGCTACATGATTAAACCATTTCATTTCATTAAAATTGTCTGCATGGCTTAGGTATTGATAGTATCTAACAAGCCCACTCTTTATTAAAAGCCTCAGATATTCTCAAAAACCGACAAAACAGTATGCAATGTTACATAACAGGTTTAATTTTAATTTACTAGGTCTTTTTATCCAAACTCACTTACACTCTAACCTTTGACTTATGGACATTGAATTACGACTATATAGGTAAGTATTTACTCAACAGGAAAGACTGTAGACTTTACTCATAGACTTTGATACAACTTGATAGACTAAAATCTTGATCTACATGGCTGCAAATGCTACATTACTCACAAATAGCATTCCAATTGTTCAAATGTGACTTTGGCTAGAATTTTGGTCCTGTCAGCAGTTACTGACATAGTCTGACCTGCAGACATATTAAGTTTTTATAATAATGGTAGAAATGTATTCAAATTTGCAGAACTTTAAAATAAACAAGAGCCCAAGATGGACCAAAGTCACTCACCTAACCAAACAATGCTATAATCTTTAAAATGTTCTTCTATTTTACATGTATTGTGCATACTCGGCTTTTAAATAAAACTAAAATGAAATCACAAATACATAAAATCGTCCAAAGTGGAAGTCAGTTATAAAAGTTGTGACATCATATAATTAAAGAGTGTAGATTTTATAAAATGCAAAATGAAATCTTGTGGTAAAATCAATAAGTTTGGTGAAGATTCTTGGTCTGACAGCAAAATGGAACCAATTTCCAAGTAATCAAAGCTTTCTTCAATACATATATTCTGAGCAAGTTTGGAGATGATCTTTTCAAGTTACCAACTTTACACAACATAAAAGTGGACAGACAGAGAGATGCTGGACAAAACCTGATGTCAATAGCTTGCCTGAGATTTATAAAGCACAGGTGAGCCTATTTTTCTTCAAAAAACCACAACATTTCCATTGCCTAACAATAAAGATTTTAAAAAATTACTTAAAAATTCTTGAAGATTTTTGTTCCACATGCAAAATGCATGCAAAGTCACCACATGTAAAAATCACTCAATCACTGCATATTTTCTTATCCTTTTATATAGCCACAAAAAGATCTACTGTGTTCTAAATGTATGGTTTACAAAATCTCAAAATAAGTTTTAATTATTATAAATAATGAGATGTTGATATGTATATGCTACAATGTAATCAATGAGAATAAATAAATATATGACACACAGTTATTGATTTTTCTATACAATGACAACATATGATAATGTAATTGCAAAGATGCCATTTACTACACACACTGAGCCCAAAATCATAAAATAGAGACTAGAGACCAGTCTCAAATCTATAGCAACTGTGCCCAAGATCATAAGGCTTAATCTGGAGACCAGTCTCAAATCTCAAGCATTTTATTGGCTGAAATGGCGAATCAGATGCTTGGGATTCGAGACTGATCTCCAATCTTAGTTTTATAATCTTTGGCCCTGATTAACTGAAATTTAGACTAGTCTTTTTATCAGCCATCAGTAGTCAAGTTTTGAGACTGGTCTACATTCTTAGTTTTATGATCTTGTGCCCTGGAACCAAAAAGACAATACCTACACAATCAATTATGTACCACCAAGTAAGTAAAAAAGAAACATGCTTTAAACATAAACATCCAATAGATTTTTATCTATTGAACACCTCTGTAATTTAAACATAAGAACTGTGCCCAAGATCATAAAACTAAATCTGGAGACCAGTCTGAAATTTCAAGCATCTGATTAGCTGAAATGGCAACTGGTCACCATTTTAGCCAATCAGATGCTTGAGATTTGAGACTGGTCTCCAATCTCAGTTTTATGATCTAGAGCCCTGTTATTTGACAGGACAATGGGTATATCTTATCACAGAGGATAAAACAGTAAAACCCTTCATTAAGACCACATCACTATAAAGACAGGTTTAGTCCATTAAGACCACATCACTATAAAGACAGGTTTAGTCCAGTCCCAGAGATAGTCTTAATAGCAAGGTTTCACTGTACTTCCAAACATTAACAAGCTAGTGCCACTGTCTATGTTTTAAAGACTGGCCTGGTTGGATACAAACACTTACAAATATCCTAATAAAACATTCATACAACAGCAAAAGAACTAACAAAGTTATTGTTATAGGCAGTACATTTCACTTAAGTTACCCCTACAACACAAAGACCAGGACAAGGCTGCATGGGTGTGGGACTCTGGGTCCACATCCATCATAAGCAGAAGTGAAGAACGATGTAAGGGTGAAAGTTTAAATCTTGAATAAGACAACCTTTGCTGCTTGTTTTAATAACATTATAACTGAAGCGTGCCTAGAAAATAATGTACCTTTGGTGATATTTTTAGCAATTTTCAGTTTTTACTATTTTTAGAAAGTATACTTTAAATATTTTAAATTTCATTTTTTTACTTAACATTATATAATTTTGTTACAAGTTTTAACTATACTGTATTTATTCAAAGTAAATACATAGTATTCAATGTTGTCAGCTACACTTTTTGGCATTACAAGAAACGAGTCAACTTCACAAAGACATGTTTACATGTGGCGCAGCTAAACAAAATAAAAGAGTCATTATGATGTTTTTGGAATATACATTAAATGCATTCCTGTTTAGTTTAAGTTCAAATTACATTCAGGATACATAAAGAAAGTTATAGAGTAAGTGCATACAGTGGAAGTCTCTTTAGCAGCACATACAGAAAGTATTACAGTATGTGCACAGTGAAAGTATCTTTAGCAGCACATACAGAAAGTTTATGTGCATACAGTGAAAGTGTCTTTAGCAGCACATACAGAAAGTTTATGTGCATACAGTGAAAGTGTCTTTAGCAGCACATACAGAAAGTTTATGTGCATACAGTGAAAGTATCTTTAGCAGCACATACAGAAAATATTACGGTATGTGCATACAGTGAAAGTATCTTTAGCAGCACATACAGAAAGTTTATGTGCATACAGTGAAAGTGTATTTAGCAGCATATACAGAAAGTATTACAGTATGTGCATACAGTGAAAGTATCTTTAGCAGCACATACAGAAAGTTTATGTGCATACAGTGAAAGTATCTTTAGCAGCACATACAGAAAATATTACGGTATGTGCATACAGTGAAAGTATCTTTAGCAGCACATACAGAAAGTTTATGTGCATACAGTGAAAGTGTCTTTAGCAGCATATACAGAAAGTATTACTGTATGTGCATTCAGTGAAAGTATCTTTAGCAGCACATACAGAAAGTTTATGTGCATACAGTGAAAGTGTCTTTAGCAGCACATACAAAAAGTTTATGTGCATACAGTGAAAGTATCTTTAGCAGCACATACAGAAAGTTTATGTGCATACAGTGAGTGTCTTTAGCAGCATATACAGAAAGTATTACTGTATGTGCATTCAGTGAAAGTATCTTTAGCAGCACATACAGAAAGTTTATGTGCATACAGTGAAAGTATCTTTAGCAGCACATACAGAAAGTTATTCTAAAATTTGTCACAACGTTACATGTATACATGTACTAGCATCAAATAATTCAATAGTCAACATTAGAGTCCCAAGAGGGCATACAAAATGTGCTTGCATGAAAATTACTTCACTGAAAATCCCTGCAGCTCTGAAATACACCATATAATGTATTTACCATGCAGATTTAAACAAGCTGGCAAACATGCTGAACTCACAGGCCATTGCACAAGTACTTTTTTTCAAGAAGGGTATTGACCTTTGTAAAATATTCAATAGTTTCAGTTGCAGAGGGCTGCTTGTTCTAATTCAGTCTACTGTAATTGCTGTTGTTGTGATAGTGTGTCTAGGTAGGGTTTCTGGTTCATACAGTAAGTATTAAGACAGAAAAGGGTCTAACTGTCAAATGAAATTAAGAAATAATGCCACCAAGAAATTGAAATATACAACCATACTGACAAGAATATTTACACAATACTGTCATGTAAACAAAATAACATTATAACAAATTATAACAATTCCATTAACATAAAATATAACAGTCGAAAATAACATACGGTAGTTTGTATTCACTCATTGTAGATAGACAAGAAAAGAAACAATAACAAGTAATAAGTATCTTATTATGAACCCAGTTTCTTGTTCAATATTTGCTCATTCTTAGAAGCTGTTAAATTTTTAGTTTCATTTTGTTTCCTCGGAAATGCAGTTAAAGACTGAACTTCCATATGGAACACCTCTCTTTTTCACTCTTAACCCTTTCCTCCATATATATGCATTTTTACGCATGTGCGACCAGTGTAGATCCAGATCAGCCGGCACATGTGTGCTGTCTGATCAGGATCTGCACTGGTCGCATTTTGGTCAGAAATAACCAAACGAATCATAAAGCAAACAGTGCAGATCCTGATCAGACAGCACGGATGTGCCAGCTGATCTGGATCTACACTGTTCGCCCACGCAATGAAGGTGTGTCTATGGAGGAAAGGGTTAAACTTTCACTCCATTGATATGGCTTTTATCATGGAAATTTTTAAGGTAAAAAATACTAAAATATTAATGGAGCTGACTATGTTTAACAACTGATTCTGAATATATTGTTGTTAGTTACATTAAGAGAAAACTTAATATAATCTGAATATCAACCACTGTAAAAAGAGAGGTCTCCATATCCTTTATATATAAGGTAATGATATGAAACCTATTACTCCATAACATATGGCTGTTTTCCATCGGTGAACAGTGTAGATCCAGATAACATATGGCTGTTTTCCATTGGTGAACAGTGTAGATCCAGATAAGCCTGCTGATCCAACGAATCATGATCTACACCATTTTCTTTTTCATTCATTAGGATATTTTTACCACAAGGTGAACAGTGTAGACACTTACCCTTATACAGGTATATGGAGTAAAGAGTTAATCAATAGGGTGTTCATGCTTCATATACATCAAAACAAAGGTACAGTGTGCAAGATTATAAAACTGGGCATGAAAACCAGTCTCAAATCTCAGTTTTATCACCTTGGCACCAGGACACCTGAGGGAACAAAAACAAAAACTACTAATAGGCAGATCCTTATAGGACGATTATAAAACTTTGTGAACATTTATTGAATATTTGATGTCTGTGCTTTAAAGTTTATTTACATTTGGACATGTCTAGACAATCATTTATTTTATGATAGGAAATAGAAAAAATCCATTTTATTTTGGGCTCATAAACCTGACAGTTGTAAATCACAGCTTATCGTTGGCAAATGATGATGCCTGCCCATCAAATGTCCTAAACGTCTGCAGAGCACATAACTGATAATTGCCATTCGATACCAAAAGCAATTATTAAAACATCTAGAATGTGTTCTGCAGAAAGTTTATAGCATTCAGACATGCTTCCAGTGTTTTTTTCTTTGATTTAAAAATCTCAAACTGGTTTTCAAACATGAACTCCGCAGAATTGAAGACATATCATGGTATTGCATTGCATCCAATTCTGTTATCTGTAAATTCAAAGTAATTTTACAACTTAGCTTATTGTCATCAGAAAAACTACCAAGAAATAGAGTTTATCAATCTATAGCAGGAAATTTATATCAGAGTTTAACAGTATGCAAGGTAACTTTTTTGTAAAATAATTTGTCAACTTGAAGTGATAGAAACAATTTTCTGAGTACCTGCATGCCCTTTTGATACCCCTATAACTCCCTTTTGATACCCCTATAACTAGGTTCTAAGTTTTGTCCAAGATGGGCTTGAACTCCCCTCACCCCTTCAGGCTCGCTTATTTTGGAACTGATGCATAATAACTATTCATGGTAAAAATAAACAGACAATTGAACATGTTTCTGAGATTCAGTCTAACATTGTGGGAATACTAGTATGTGTATCTAATGACTTGCTTCAAGCAAATTAACATTGAATTATGTTGCATATGCAGCTTAACTTAATTAAAACAAGCAACAACAGAATAAGTTATTCAAACATAAGTCTAAATTAACCCTTTACTCCATTATATATCTGGGTTTTATTGCATGTGTGAACAGTGTAGATCCAGATCAGTTTGCACATCTGTGCCATCTGATCAGGATCAAAACTGTTTCTCAGATTAACCCTTTCCTGGATATATACGCATTTTTATGCATGTGCGACCAGTGTAGATCCAGATCAGCCGGCACATCCGTGCCATCTGATCAGGATCTGCACTGGTCGCATTTTGGTCAGAAATAACCTAATGAATCAAAAAGCGAACAGTTTAGATCCTGATCAGACGGCACAGATGTGCCGGCTGATCTGGATCTAAACTGTTCGCCCTAGTAATAAAGGTGTTTCTGTACAGGAAAGGGTTAAAATCAACATAAAGAATCAAAGGCTAATGTTTGCTCATGCAATAAATGTTGTACATGTAAATATGGAGTAAATGGTTGAAAAATGAAAATATACAATATGAAAATGAATATTTATATATCATAAAGTGATGGGTTCCTTCTATATGGCTTGTTCCCTACAACACTTGAACATCCATGACTGAAATATTCAACCACCTTTATCTCGAGTTTTTCTCTTCTTTTTCCTTCTCATTGTAACTTCAGAACTTTGGAATCATTGTCTTCCAATCAACAAATGTTCTTAATATATCCTCCAATAAAATATCACAACACATTTAGGCACTAAACAGTGAAAAAGTAGCAGGCCTGTGATTGGCTGAATGCTATACAGAGGTCACCTGGTATTCATGGAATTCAGCTAAAAGTTTCTTGTTGTCACAGTTTAAGTGATTGCTATGATTTCCATTCCTTTGCATATTTGGGTTCGCTTGCTGCTGAAACAAATACAAAAGTTAATTACATTGTAGTTTATAAATAACCTCTAAATTACTCAAATTTCACTGTTACTGTAAGACACATAATTTCCAAACCTTATTTGCACAAAACGATTGAATCCAATAAGAAAATGAAAGTATTCTGTTATTATTTTTTTAGATGTTTATCATATTTGCTAATTTGTACATTTTTTCAAGAAGCAAACTTTTAGATAAAAATGAAAATTGTATCAAAAGATTATTTAGATGAACTTTTCGTAAAGTTATTAATGTCAGTTATTTGAAATGGCTAAAACACTGGTTTTGTTGTGACTTTTCAACAGTTTCAGACATGAAACAGAACATGTGGAGAAGTGCAGGACTGTGACTGTCTGGTTTTATTCAAGCCAGTTTACCATGGTGAACAGACCCTGGGGGATAAAGAGCAATTTTAAAACAAGAGGTCTTTGAGGGAGAAAGGTCATAATGAAAATTAAGCCTTTAGGTGAAAAATTTCAATTATAAAAACAAGAAGCCCTTTATGGGAGAAAAATATTATGAAAGCAAGAAGCCTTTTAGGGCAAACAAAGCAATTTGAAAAAAGAGGCCTTCTGGGGCAAAAAAACAATTTATGAAAGCAAGAAGCCCTCAGAACACTGATCCCCCCACTGTTGCAACAACATTTGTAACAAAATTGTGTATCAGGTATTAACAACATGTGGTAATCTTAACCAGTAAATGAGGAGTAAGTGCCACAACCTTTTATGACTAACATAAGCAAAGGGCCATAACGCTGGTGAAAATGGTTGCAAGACAATGTCCTTTACAACAATGTACACATCATGTCAAATCATCTGTGCAAGTTTAAAAGAAATCAGCCTAATAGAAAATGTGGAGTTGATGCCACAAAATTTAGTAAGTAAAATTAAGAAAGGGCCATAACTCTGGTAAAATGGTCACAGAAAATAAAATCTTTTCTTTACAATCATCTACACATCCTGCTTGATCATCTGTGCAAGTTTGAAAGAAATTCACTTGATAGTAAATGAGAAGTTGATGCCACAAGATTTTATAACTGAAATTAACAAAGGGTGATAATGCTGGTAAAAATGGATGCTGGAAAAATTCTTTTCTTTACGTTCATCCTGCTTGATCATCTGTGCAAGTTTGGAAGAAAACCATCTGATAGTTAATGAGGAGTTGATGCCACAAGATTTGGGGGCATAGAGACCTACACACGAGTGCAACTCTAAATGCCTCCCACTTTGTGGGGGCATACAAGTACAAGAAGCATTTTGGGCAGAAAGATCGGTTTATAAAAGCAAGAAGTCTTAAAGGGGAAAAACAATTTATGAAAGCAGGAAATATCAATTTTTGCAGGCTAGAAGCCTTGAAGGGAAGAATCGATGAAATCATGAAAGAAAATAAGCCTTTTGAGGGAGAAAGATCAATTTATGAAATGAAGCCTTTATGGGGAGAAAGTCAAATTTATGAAAACTAGAAGCCTTTTGAGGAAGAAAGATCAATTTACAAATGCAATAACCTATTGGAGAGAGAAAGATCAGTTTATGAAAGCAAGAAGCCTTTTGAATGAGAAAGATCAATTTATAAAAGCTAGATACCTTTTCTTTGGGGAAAAAATTCAATTTATGGAAGCAAGAAGCCTTTAAAGGGAGAAAGATAAGTTTTTAAAAGAAAGAGACCTTATTTTGAGAAATACATGTATCAATTTTATAAAAGCAAAATCGTCTTTTGGGGGAAGATCAATTTATGAAAGCAAGAAGCCTTTTGGTGGAGAAAGATCAATTTATGGCAAGAAGCCTTTTGTGAGGGTAAGGTCAATTTTTGAAAAAGCCACACAGCAGAAAGCAAGTAAACCAATGGCATGGAGTTTTAACTTTCAAACCAACAATGTTGGGTATAACCAATATACATACACGTTTCCACACAGGAGACATTTTGTCAATTCCCACCTCAATATTCTGAAAATGTGTTTTTCAAAACAACAGTGTTAAGTTATCTTCAATAACTATAAATTAATTTTAATGCACATGCTCTATAACATATCATTAGATTAATTAACAGAAGTTGGGAGAAGTTGGGATAAAAAGAACATCAAGAAAACTTCATGGCCTTGCACTGCTTACCTCAATTATTTCAATCAAATCTGATAAAAAAAAAACAAATTTCCATAACTACCTCTTTTGTTAACCCTTTTCTCCATGAATATGACTAATATTCTACGAGTGACAAATGTAGATCCAGACACACCTAGCCTGCATACCCATGCAGTCTGAACTTGATCTACACTGTTTGCTTCTTGGTCAGAAATAATTTCTAACCTTGTAGATCCAGATCCCACTGCACAGATGTGCAGGGTGATCTGGATGTACAATGGTCATTCTTGGAATATAATTTGTATACATGGAGTTAAGTTTTAAAAATGAGGGTGTAAATGCAGCGTGTGGCAGACTGTAATGCAGATGGGTAACAAACAGGACCACAATGACTTAGTTAGAGCTCCAGTTAGGTTAGACATCCAAACATTGAGTGGATTCCAACAATGACATGTACCAATACAAAACATGCTGCATTTTAAACAGGAGTCACCTGTAGGCAGTAATACCCTAACATCACACTATAGTGGCTCCTAAATGTCTCTGAAATAACAGTTCAATATGCAAAGTATATACTATATGCGACCCGTGCAGATCCAGAGCAGATGTCACATTCCTGGTTGCTTCTTGGTCAGAAATAAACTAATGAATCTAAAAGTGAACAGTGTAGATCCTAATCAGATGGCACTGATGTGGCGACTAATCTGGATCTTTACTGTTTGCTGATGGGATAACAGCCATGATAAAGGCTTTACTTTGAAAAGAAATCAAATCCGGTTGATTCTGAGGTATGGTGCTCATGTGTTCTCTAGATTTTTGTTGTATTAAAAGATGCAAATGACCATACATGAAATATTTCAAAACAGTTTAGCAAGCCATTTAATGTTCTGCAAATGTAATGCTTGTCAACTTTGAATAGATATCAGATAAAAATTAAAGAGAGACTAGTGAGACAACAGTGACCTGTTCTGGTCCCAAGATCATAAAACTTAAATTTGAGATCAGTCTCAAATCTCAAGCATCTAATTGGCTGAAATGGAGACTGGTCGCCATTTCAGCCAATCAGTGCCCAAGGTTATAAAACTGAGCATGGAAACCAGTCTCAAATCTCAAGCATCTGATTGGCTGAAATGGCGACCAGTCGCCATTTCAGCCAATCAGATGCTTGAGATTTGAGACTGGTTTCCATGCTCAGCTTTATAACCTTCAACCCAGATGCTTGAGATTTGAGACTGATCTCCAGATTTAGTTTTATGATCTTGGGCACAGTTTTGTGGATAGAGCCTCTAATAAAACAACAATATGTTATATACAGTAGAACAGTTGATAAGCTGATTGTCATTTCTTTCTAATATATAATATGTATGTATATATTACAAGATAAATAATAATAATGTCAGATCAGAAGAGGGATATGAGCATAATGCTCCAGCAACAGAGATCAGTTGGCAATATTTACCCTGCTGTCACATGTAAACAATACTACATGTATTCTAATCATCACATATTATTTACAAAGTCTGATTAGCCGAGAGGTTGAAAACATAGTCATATATTTTCCTCTTTGCAAATAAAATACACATACCAGTCATATGTTCCATCTTTATATATATATTTTTTATTTCTTTTTGCAAAAAATTTAGTTTAAATTTTAAATGTAAAAGTATGTTTCTGCTCATTCATCAAGACAAAAGTTCTAAGGATATGAAATAATCTTTATTATGTATTTATATGGGTATTGTGTATGCATAATTAAAAACAAAATACTGAACATAAAATAATGATTATGAAGTTAAATACTGAATATTGATTATGACAAAATAAAATAACTTGAAGAAAAAGTTAGTGTAATAAAAAAATTTAATGCAATATATCTAAAATGTATCTTTAAAAAGAAAAATAGTCTAAAAATGGGATATAAAACAGTGGATAAACCAAACATTTGCAAAGTCTAGTCCACTGAATATCTAGTTGATAATACTTTCAATAGTAATTTTAATAAATAAGCATTATATTTTTGTTTACATTATATTTATGGACAAAACATCATTAACCAGTTAATTAAGATGTGTATCAAATTTTTTAAAATCTGTTTCCATGGTTTTCACTCAGAAATATCAACATTGAAATCATTCATTATTTTGGCATTAGTGACCTTGATCTTAGTGACTATGCCATTTTTTACTTTTAGGAACAGTGGCCATGAACTTGACTTGAGTGACCCAAATGCAGGTTTTCTAAACATAAAACCAGATTATCTGTTTTGTGCAACTGTGACCTTGACCTTGAACCAAGGGACTCAATTTACAATTTAAACCTTGGTGATGACATGTGCAAACTATCTAGTTAAGAGAAAATGTCTCAAAACTATTACTAAGCCTCAAAATGTACTGTAAAAACAGCATGTTTCACATTTCCAACCACTTGCCCACCCAAACAAATGATGATGTTTATATTAAAGGTGATTAACACTTGAGTATATTCAGTAAAGTAGTTAGGTTATGAGAACATGTGTGTTATTGTTTAAAGGTCATTTCTGGAAATATTGTATTTTTATAGATAGTAATTAAAGAATTTATCAAAACTGACACAACAACAACAAAGCTATTTTATTGAATTCTGCAAATTTCAGTAACTTCAATTCAAAGCATGTACAAGAACACTGCCCAGAAGGTGATACTGGTTTTAAGCAAACATTAACTCTGGGTCAACTACTGAGAGAAGGAGGGCAAACCTACAGTCCCGCAGTACACTGGTAGAGGACTAATTAAAGGTAACTTTGACCTTGATCTTTGACCTACTGACCCAAAAATCATTCTGGGTAATTTATTCCAAAAACTAATCTCAGTATCAAGTTAAGTGACTAAGTTAAACTGTTCTATATTTATTGATCAGTAAATGTTTCCAATTAAAGGTCACTGGGACATTGACCAACTGACCCCAAAATCGACTGGGGTCATCTACTGACCATAAGCATTCTATATACCAAGTTCAGTGACTGTGGGTCTAATTGTTTTTCAGTTATTAATTGGAAACCAATTTTCAATTAAAGGTCAATGTGACCTTAATATCTGATCTGCTGATTCCAAAATCAACAGGGTTCATATACTCCCCAAAACCAAACTAGCTACTTCTGTACAGAAAAGTGCAACTCAATATGCCTCCCACTGTGAGGGGGATTAAAAGAGAAAGAGAAACACACTGCAAAATGTTTTAAAAAACCAAATGGAAACTTCCGAAAACAAACCCATTGCTATTCCCTTATTGAAAAGATATTAATTTCGCAGTTGCTGGCAAAAATTGGCATTCTGCATTACTGATTATGCCCTTTCTAAGTATGGCACTAAATGAAAAAAATGACTCATGAACTTGTGTTGCTTTGTAAAATATAAAATTTATAATATTGCAACTTAATTTGCAATGCAAATTACTGTTCAGACCACAATTCTTGTACAAGACATAATAAATACAGTCCAAATTCTTTCTCCTGGAACTAAGATCCAAGTTTGTTGCAAATTGTAGCTAAGGACACTCCTCTATGGATGTGTTACAAAGTCTAGCCATCTAATGCTAAAAAATTCTACCATCGTGCTAAAAGCAATACACGTTATATGTTGTCATTTCGAAACACTCAAAACTCGTGCAAAACCAAACCATCTGGACAAATTTCAAACCCTGTTTTGTTAAGACTTCAATCTGCTAGATAGGTGCCTATGACAAGAATTCCATGTTTTGTTTGTAACAACATGATTTAATAAAGATACAGTACACAGTGTTAGAGAACAATATACTTGATTGCTGACATGCACCCAAGATCATAAAACTTAATCTGCAGACCAGTCTCAAATCTCAAGCATCTGAATGGCTGAAATTGGCAACCAGTTGCCATTGCAGCCTATCAGATGCTTGAGGTTTGAGACTAGTCTCCAAGCTAACTTTTATGATCTTGGGCCCTGGACCCAAGATCATAAAACTAAGTTTTGAGATCAGCCTCAAATCTCAAGGATCTGATTGGCTGAAATGGTGACTGGTTGCCATTTCAGCCAATCAGATGCTTGAGATTTGAGACTGATCTCCAGATTTTGTTTTATGATCTTGGGCCCTGATATGTGGAGCTACAATGCAGTAAGAGTCTACCATGAACACACTAGCACTCTTGTGTTACTGCTTACATATACTTACATCTACACAGTACTAGTACTTGGCTCTCCTTCCTAAAATGGTTTATTTTGTTTCTGAGATCTATTCCTTGAACTTATACATTGTTTAAAAGGGCGATAATATGTAAAGGGCTGTTTTATGGATGTTTATCATTTATGTACTGAAGGACACTCTCCTTCAATGCATGTTACCTTCACATTCTGTGTATTCTGAATTTCTGACAAAGCTGTAGCAGTTACAGTTCTTGTCAGTATGTTTGGAATTACAGTTTTTATAAAAGTGTTTCAAGGTCGTATTAAAGCTTTTGTTTAAGTGTTTCTAGGTCATATTAGAGTTTTTGTTTAGGTGTTTCTAGGTCATATTAGAGTTTTTGTTTAGGTCAAATTACAGTTTTTGTTTAAGTGTTTCTAGGTCAAATTACAGTTCTTGTCAAAGTGTTTCGAGGTCATATTACAGTTCTAGTTTAGGTGTTTCTATGTCAAATTACAGTCCTTGTTTAAGAGTTTCTATGTCAAATTACAGTTCTTGATTAAGTGTTTTTATGTCAAGTTATTTTAATAATGTTTTAAATTTCAGTTTTTGTAATGAATCTTTCAAATTACTGTTCTATATATAATGACAATACTGCAAATTACAGTTCTTGTCATGATCATGTTTCAAATAAAGATTTTTTATTCAAATTACAATCTCGTCTGAATAATTCAAATCAAGGTTCATGTCATGATAATTCAAAATACAATTCTTACTAAAATTACAGTTTTGTTGCAACATTTCAAATTACAGTTCTTGTCATAACGTGTGAAATTAAATAACTTGTCTAAATGTTTCAAATTACAGATTTTGTCAAAAAGTGTCAGATAACAGTTCTTGTGATAAATTTTTCAAATAACCCTTTCCTCCATATATACGCATTTTTACGCATGTGCGACCAGTGCAGATCCAGATCAGCCAGCACATCCATGCCATCTGATCAGGATCTGCACTGGTCACATTTTGGTCAGAAATAACCTAATGAATAAAAAAGCGAACAGTGCAGATCCTGATCAGACGGCATGGATGTGCTGGGTGATCTGGATCTACACTGTTCGCTCATGCAATAACGGTGTGTCTATTGAGGAAAGAGATAACAGTCTTGTCATGATTGTGGTTCTTGTCTTGTCATTTTCTTAATAAAAGCAGTTTGTATAGAACTGGAGAGTTGTTCTAGGTCACACTTATTCACTTAAAAGTGCTTGCTGTCATCAATGTCACAAGAGACTTTGTTGTAAGGACTATTGTGGATATCACCAGCAGCATCATCGCATCAACCCATTGTGTGAGTAACATGTCTTGTCACTAGCTCACTCTCTTGACATTTACTAATTATTTAGAATTGTTTTTCCACAAATTCCTTGTTCAGAGTCACTTTTCATGTAATTAGAAAGTTAATTGTGTGGTTGATGTCAATTGCATAATGTTCACATCACATGCACAAAGTTCAACTGTTTGCTGTAACATTGTAATTAAAGTCTCTGTCATTAGAACAATCAAGTCTTTAACAATGTCAGCATTTAACATTTTCCACATTTAATCATCATGTCTTGTTTTAGATATGACCTTAATTGAATGTTTCATTCTTAAGATTTAAAAAGGTACATGTTGGGAAATTAAATCATTTCTGATCATAAAAAGACCGCATGAATATTGATGGAAAATGGTCATAAGTAGCAAACAGAGGTATATCAGTTTTAGACCGACCCCTGATGCTAAGTTCCATTAGATCTGTTAAGTAAGCTACTCACCGCATGGTTTTCTGGCAGCCCATTCATCATTTTCTCTTTGGCATGTTGATCCCTTAAAGCCTGATCAGCTTTCTGTTTCCGTTTACGCCTAAAAAATAAAGAAATAAATTATAAGTGGCATATTAACATTTGGCATATTGTTATACTCCAAAAACTTAATCTATGGTCATATTACACACTTTACACATTGTTAACACCTAACACACAATGTACAAAACAGATGTTTATATAGGTATGTTTACATCTTGATCTCCTTGACAATTTCATAGTGATAAGAAAAATCTAGAAATAACACTCATAAATGATAGATACTCCTGATGGCTTACTGGCCATTGCTAAAAATTTTAATTTGGTGTGGCCTTGACCTAAGAGCTTAATGCCAAAGTGATATGGACCTTTAGATGTGACCTTGACCTCAAAGTTTCATGCCAGACTGATAAACACTATAAGATGTGACCTTGACCTTGAAGTTATAGGCTAGACTCATACTGAAAAAAGACTTTTATGTAAAAGTATCTTGCTGTAGTGAAAACTTTTATTAAACCATTTCAAAATGTACATGGACATGTAGGCTGATCTACAGTGTAGATTCTACACTGGTCAAACATAAGATTAATGCTGTCTCGAGGGAGTAAAGGATTCATGTTTTTGTTACCAAGCAAAGAAGAGAAAATACTAACCTGAAGTAAACTATGGCAACTGCAGTGAGAACTATTATAATGACAACCAGAACTGCTATACTGGCTGCTATTCCAGCTTTTGCTACCTGGTTTGGATCAAGAGCTGCAAAAAAAAGAGGGTAATAAATTAATATTTTAAAGTTTTAGAACTGTAAAAATTACCTTCAACATGAGGGTAAAGAGTTATTGTTCTGATCTAATCATGTCTTTGAACTGTCAAACCCTTTAATCCACTGATATAGAGGCTTATATATATCCCATGTGTAACAAGTGTAGATCCAGATCAGCCGTGCACGATGATCAGGATCTACACTGGTTGCATTTGAATTCATTAGATTATTTTTTACCGTGATGAGAATGGTGTAGATCTTGAGCAGGCTGCATGGAGGTGCAAGCAGATCTGGATCTACACTTACTGCACACAGGATATAAGCCTTATCCATGGAGTAAAGATTCAGACTCGAGACACAAAAACGTAAAATCTCGAGACACAAAAACGTAAAATCAGATAGTTGTCTATGATAAAAATGCTGAACTGAACTAAAAGAAAATAGCTTAAGGTTGGTAAAAAGAGATCTATAATCTATTTGGAGGATCTCACACACAGTTTTGATTGTAATGACTGTGCCATTTATAGGACCACTGCCATCATCAAATTATCTAGTCTAGAGTACACAAAAAAGATGTAAATTTCAATTTACTACTTCTTGACACAATAATTTACGCCCTTGATTTTTATCTATAATATAATATAATATAATAACAAAGCAAACAGCATCCATGAAGAGAGTAATGATCTCCAGTAACATACTGGAACTTATAAGAAAAATATCTCGAAAAATAAAAATTGTAGATGTGAAAGTGTTGTTTTGTTTAAGTTCAATCTATTTATTTCAATTAAATGGTAAAATATCTTTAAACACGTAAGAATTATTCAAGAATAATAATTGTATAATGTTTTAACATGAATTTTAAAATTGTAAAAGAACACTAGCCTTTTTACTACCTTTTGTTTGATAAATCTAGCCATGTAACACTCATGAAAAAGCTTATCATGAAAATTTGTTACAACATATTTTATTGAATAAAACAAAAACCACCAAACATAAATATACAATCTGGCCAATTAATACAAAGTGCTGCATTAAGGGGACACAAACAAGCACCTTGGGTGGGGCAGTGCACAAACTTGAGCCGAGAATTTCTTACTCTGAAAATAATTTAACTTTCTGAGAAAAACTCCTTCAGTTGCGCTACCCTTCCACATGAGCATGTATGTGTCCCCTTAATTAAAATAATTAAACATACATAATTATGTGCCACCCACGAAATTCAAATACAAAATGAGCGGACCAAAAAAGAACTAACTGAAACTACCAACGGAGTGAGAATGTGAAAACTCTTAAACAATGCATCCACTTAGAGCAAACAGTCAATAAGTGCAACAGAAATGTATTGTAGTTATTGAGTTTTTGCACTAAATGAACGACTGTCACGCTGGAATGGCTAGCATAGTAATCTATTTTCTCAACCTAAAAGATGCCTAATATTATCTGTACCTTGCATTAAAACAAGCTCTTTTATTGATAAGGTCACAAGTAAAACATTCTTTCAAAGGCTTCAACTTTGAGCAATAAATGCTAACAGCTATAAACCCTTTACTCCATAGATACACCTTTATTGCATGGGTGAACAGTGTAGATCCAGATCAGCCGGCACATTTGTGCTGTCTGATCAGCATCTACACTGTTCACTTTTTGATTTATTAGATTATTTCTGACCAAGATGCGAACAGTGCAGATCCAGATTAGACATTCAGGATGTGCTGACTGAACTGGATCTACACTGGTCACACACACACACACACACACACAAACAAACATGTATATAAGGAGTAAAGGTTAACAATCATACAGGAATCTGGCTTCACTGAGTCCATCAGGAGGTCCTCAGGGGCAGACTTTCAATTAACTTTCTCCTAGAAACCAGGACTTCGGATATACCAGCCTGCTGAGCAGTAAAAGTATAATTATCGAAGAGATCTCAATAAAATCCTCGTACCAAGACAACTGGAAACAATTACATTGTGAAAAGAGGTTCCAAGAAAAGCTATTGGAAATAGTTGCTTTGATAAACATTGTCTCTACTAGTCCTGCCACTGGGAGAATAATTGGTTCTCGAGATAAACTATTGAAATGAGAGAAAAATGATAGGAAATAATGTTGGAAAATGTACCAATTACAATAACTTCTGATAATAGTAACCTCTAACAAGCCGGGCTGACAACTGTTCACACATTATCCTCCCAAGACCGCACAGACCGTTGGGCTCATAAATGAATCTCAGACACAATGATTAACTTTAATTTACAACCGTTCTAGACAACCAAGGCCTGGAACCTAACCAATTTTGGAGGCAATTTTCCATATTTTGAGACCTGGTGCCAAGATTATAAAGTTGAGATTAGAAAAACAAATCCTTATAAGTTGATTGGCTTAAATTGAGCACAATCTCATAATAAAGCAATAGGAGGCTTGCGATCTTAGATTGGTTTCTGTATTTAGTTAATAACTTTAATGACAGACCTCAAGGTACGGCTACAAAACTATGATGTATATGACTACTGAAGTCAACTTTGGTTCAGACCTTTATTAAAATCAAATCATCTTTATGTTTATCTATCTATCAATGTTTATGCTGGAAGTGAGCAGTATCATCACCTGTGCCCAAGGTTATAAAACTGAGCATGGAAACCAGTCTCAAATCTCAAGCATCTGATTGGCTGAAATGGTGACTGGTTGCTATTTCAGCCAATCAGATGCTTGAGATCTGAGACTGGTTCCCAATCTCAGTTTTATAACCTTCACACTTGGAATCGGACATTGTCCAATCCCCGTCCTCTGGATTGGCATTCACAGTGTCTTAAAATATGTGGGCAGTGACAGTAAGTCAGTGTAAATGCCCATCAGTTGGAAAGTCTTCTTTACCTAAATCCTCTGCAAATCATTTAAACCTCTTATCCTCACCCCCATCCTCCATCCCCCACCACCAACTGTTTAGCTCCCATACTGTGAACTGCAGTATATAAAACATTGTGAGGTTCCACTTATTTAAAACTGATTTAAAATGTCAAGTAGACAAAATTCAGCATTTCAAATGCTGAAAAAAGAATATGTAGAGGTATATCCTTTCCAAGACCATAAACATATTTAACATAAACATGACGTGGGCAAACAGTATAGATCCAGATCTGCTGGCACATCCATGCCATCTGATCAGGATCTGCACAGTGTTTGCTTTTATGATTTTTGAAGTTATTTCTGACTAAAACGTGAACAGTGCAGATCCTGATCAGATGGCATGGATGTGAACATAAAATGTGTATACATGTGTATGGAGTAACGAGTTAGAAGAATTTTAAAAGATCAAGGAATCATTTATCAGTATTTTTACACAACAAGTCTTTTGTATGCATCACATACTTTCTCTTAAACACCATATCCTTTCCACAACCATAATGTATTTAAACGTGACAAAATTTTGACTTCCCAAAACCCGACCCTGTTTTAAGGGAGGACGCCCAAAACGTATATAAACGTAAAAAATCGCTTTTCAAAACCCGACCCTGTTTTTCCGTCGGAAACCCGTCGATTTTTATTTCTTTTTATTAAAAAGTCTTTACTTTGGCTGCTATTTAGAAGAACATGGAATCATCGATCAGTATTTTTACACTATTTAATAAGTCCTTTGAACGCATCGCATATTTTCTCTTTAATATCATTTACTAAGAAATTGTTTACATGTGACTTAGAAAATCTGATAAGAAAATTAGTGATTTTAAAAAGTCAAATTTTAAGAAAAAAAATCTAATTACAGTGTTGCTGTTTCTTCATCTTTTATTGTCAAAATAAAAAAGTGGCTCCAAAACAGTTATCCATTATGTTAGAAAATACCTATATCTACCTAGTAATTAATTAAAAATGACATTTTTTGCAATAAAATAAAAATTATTGACTGTTTCCAATTGATGGACATTTACACTGACTTACTGTTAATTGATTTACAGAATTTTCCGTTACAGTCTTCCAGCGATAAACCAAATTTTTCAGTTTGGTTTCTCCCATTACGTAAAAGAGCATTGAGATTAGGGATTTTAACGCACTATTTTTGATATGCATATTCCACCTTTTTTTTACAGAAGAAAGACCGTAACGTTAGATTACCTGTTTAACAGTTCTTTAATCGGGTTTCTTACCATGTTGAAAATTCCGAATTTCATTAGAAGGTAGAATACCTCTAACGGACAAAAGCGTATATGCTTTATTCAGACATACGCTTATCAACGGGCATTAAAAAAAATTTACGCAGATTTACGTTATGGGTTTTAAAATCATAAAAAAAGCATATGTTTAAATACGTTTCGTAACAAAAAGCATATGTTTAAATACGTTTGGGCGTCCTCCAGTAAAGCAGGGTCGGGTTTTCAGAAGCCAAAATTTTGTCACGTTTAAATACGTTTCGGGCCTCCGTCCGGAAAACAGGGTCAGGCGCGGAAAGGATATAATTAAAAACTGATTATATGTGACTTAGATTATCAGACAAGAAAATTTGTAATTTAATCAAATATTGAACATGGAATTTGACATTTTTATTTGGATTACATTCAGCACAAATACAATCTCCTCAACTCCAAACAAAGTATGCCATTTTTATAGATTATCTTTAAAGAGGGGAACAATTTTGCAGATTGAAATTTACTGCTGTTCAAAGAATAAATTGGCAAAAACTTAAGTGGTTTTCCCTGGATATTTACACTGTTCTAGCTGACGTCTGTCACATAACCTGATTGAGGTGCATCTTTCTATTTTGATAAGAGAACACAAATATTTTCTCCATGTTTAAGTACCAAGCAGATCTGTACATGCACATGGAATATCTGGTTTCAGTACCAAAAGGTGATTAAAATTTTTTTTAAAATCTTGATTTGAAAGTTACATTAATTTTACGAGTGCAAATCCATGATACCCACTGAGTAGTTAATTACAGAACACCATCAATCAAACTGATACACCCACACTATTAATTTAATTAATGGGACTTAACCTTCAATTTTCAGAATCACACCTTGTGAAAAAATGTTATCACCGAGAATGTCTCTCTGTCATATGGTGCATATCATTGACTTCCTGTGAAGGTGTGGTACTTTGACAAGAACTTTGGCATCAATTACAATAACAATTAATTAATGGAAAACCAAGCACTAAATGGCTGTATTGCACGCAAGGTAAGGACACCATGTTCATACAGAGACAATCCTTTTCTACAACAGTGGCTTTCAATTTCAACAGCATTTGTTAGTGCATTTCGCTGTTGTTTTTTTTCCACAATTAGAAAAGCAATCCTAATTTTGTGAATTTCAAAGCAAACAGTGTAGATCCTGATCCAGCTGATCTCGATCTAGTTTGTTTGCCCACACAATAAAGATGTTTCTATGGAGTAAAATGGTTAAATATGAAATATTTACAAGCAGTTGATTAACTCAGAACTCCCCTATGACAGTCCGCATGTGATAACTGACATTTACACAAATGTCATTAACGTACAGGACACTTCTGGGACATGACTAATTGTCTTACAAAAATGTATCCATCTTGATGGCATTCAAGAGCAGTTTGCTCACAAAAATCAGTGACATTCTATAGATAGCAAAATTTGGATAAAATCTATTCAGTGGTTTTAGAGGAGATGTTATTTTGAAGAAAACTGTTGACAGCCGGACACTGTATGATACATCAAAGAAATAGCTGCAGAGTTAGAATTAGAAGATTATAAGCGTAAAAAAATTAGATGTTGACATCAAAACTGGAGTCACTTCTGGCATCTTTTTGTATTTTTTTAATATTCATGGTTTGGATGAAAAAATCTAGACCCCGGAAACATCACCCATTGCTCATCCATGCAGTGTGATCACAATCTAGACTGGCTAGTTCCTGGTCAAAAATAAACTAATGATCAAAAAGAAAACAGTGTAGATCCAAATCCCATGGCTTGGATGTGCAGGCTGATCTGGACCTACACTGTTCAACCTTGAATAACAGCCTCATTCCATCAAGTCCAAGGTTAATGCTGAACAGTATCAAATATATATTACATTAACATACCAAATTTTCATTAAACAACAATTAGATGCATTTATCTAATAACACTAGAGTACGTTGACTGCCAAAAAGCGTGTATTAAACTCCCAGACATATTTGGTATTTCTACTATGTTATCAAATGTATAAACGGGGAAATAAGATGTCTGCTGGTAATACATCATTTTTAGAAATAATTGGCCCACTTTTTTTAAAAATTATGGCTTTTATTAGTGAGACAAGATAATGGTGGCTTTTCAAGGAAGATACAATTTTGCTTTGCATGAAAGCCTAACTAAAGATGTATGTTTTGTTCGAAAATTCTCCTGAATGAGAAATAATGTCTAGGTTGAGGAGATGCCAACGCTTCACTGACACAGAGTCATATACGAGGGATGATCCAAAATAACGTTGACTTTTGTTATTTTATCTTTATTTGAAACACGTTCACAATAAATTATATTCTAACGTCAATCAGAACATAAATGTAACAAACTGAGCTAAAACACAATTATGTTTAATTGATTACAAAATTGTACTGTTTATTGGTGTAAATATTGAGTTGCGCTCAACCCGGGGCTAGGCGGCGTGGGCAGTAATATGCATTTCCATTACTGCCCACGAACATGCTCAATCAAACCGAGCCTGCAATATTTTCATATTTGTCATGTTCGTTGGCTTTCAAAGTTCCCTTTTCATCAAGCACATAGCTGTTAATATACACAAAACTACTAGTGAAAAAATAGCCAAACTTCACAAAGTGAAGGAGATGTATACGAATGATGTCATATTAAAATTTTTAGTCATTCGGATGTTGCGTTATGAAAACAATCCATATTCAAGCAAACTATCACAAACGTTAAAACGTCAGAAATGTGGTCGTCAGATTGCCTGGAAATATGCGATATAATTAAATTTTGTCACGATCTTGGAAAAAAAAACACCAGAAACTAAAAAATGATTAAGCGAACGCAAAGAACAACTTCCTTAACCCTAGCGCTAGTTTTAGTGGCATAAGTGGTATTGTAACGGCCAGGAGAGTCGTAAAATAGGCCTGGGGCAAGGAAGAAAGAACACAAAATCATCATGATGGTGGCGACGTCAAGCTGGGGGAAATAAAAGTGGACAGACGTCTAACAATTAGGTCGCGTTCCGAGATTTTGTATACTGGAAACAGAACAAAGCAACAGATATGAACAAACAAATTACATTTTTCAAATGTAAAGTAATATTGTATTAACGAATCTGTTTATCAAGAGATGTTTTGTTACCATTAAAAAGTCATACAAATGTTCAAATACGAATAAATATGTTTGTAATTTTAATTACACTTGAGTAAACTGCTACCGACACTTTATCTACAATGCAAAGATTTGTTGTATTATAAAAAATCTGTAATTAATTATTTTTACAATACACGTCCGTTGCTAAATGACTGTGATATGGAGCGGTAGGTATTGCAATTCTGGGCTTTTCTTCGGCGGTAAAAGCCATAAGAGAGGACCAATTTCTTGGCCTCTTTACAATCACTGACGAGAGTTTGTCCAGCAGTTAAACACTGCTATTTTCGATCAGGCAGTTCTAGGCATTGCGTTCCTGTGATGGGATCTATTTCTAGAAATTTTGAGCATATTAAGCCGCTTTGCTAAAGTTGTGCCCACGAATTAACTTCATTGCATTAGAAGATCTAATTCGTTGTGCGCCGGATGCCCCTAAGTGTGTGATTTTATTTGTTTATAGTTTTTTACGTGCTGTTGTATTTTGCTGATATTTTCTAAGAATATGCCAGACATATTCCGATTAAAATGTGTAATTTTATTGTTAATATTTTGAAAAGTATAAAAACTATAACAAAAGTTTACATTATTTTGGATCATCCCTCATACTTTTATTAAACTTTCAAAACATATGAAGTAATAACACAAGAGCTGTCAGAGGAGACAGCATGCTCGACTATTCGAATCATTTGAAACAAATGCAATTTGAAGATTAAAACAGTAACAACTATGGCCATACATTCATGTGCAATCAGTAAAAATATTAACAAATATTAACAAGTGAATGGTAAGGGAAAAATTCATTTCAAATAACAGAAATAATTTCTTAATGTACCATAAATATTAAACTGAAAAGGGGAATAACTATGAAATATTTCTGAAGTTGTTAGAAAACTTGTTAGAAATTTTTTTATTAGAGATATTTACTTTTAGTCAATTATCAATCACTTCAGTAATGTTACAGAAAAGAACTGACCTAAAGGCATGGAAATGGTACACGACTCACCAGCTTGTCATGGTGAACATTTCTGGCAAGTTACTATATTCCTAATGTATTTAAAACCCTGACAAGAAAATTCTATTTTAGTAGCAGTGACCTTGGACCTACAGGCATGGGCATGGTACGGGACACACCAACTTGTCATGATGACCATTTGTGTCAAGTTATTTTGAAATCACTCTATTCCTAACGAAGTTACAGCCCGGACAAGAGAATTCTATTTTTAGTAACAGTGACCTTGACCTACAGGCATGGTCATGGTATGGGATACAACACCCTGTCATTGTGAACAATTGTGCCAAGTTATTTTGAAATCCGTCCATTTATAATGAAGTTACATCCCGGACAAGAAAATTCTGTTTTAAGTAACAGTGACCTGGACCTTCAGGCTTGGGTATTGTGTGGACACACTGCCTTGTCATAGTGAACGTTTGTGCAAAGTTATTTTGAAATCCCTCCATTCATAACAAAGTAACAGCACGGACAAGAGAATTCTATTTTTTGTAAGATTGACCTTGACCTTTGACCTACAGGCATGGGCATGGTACGCGACACACCACCCTGTCATAGTGAACATTTGTGTCAAGTTATTTCGAAATCCCTCCATTCAAAACAAAGTTACAGCCTGGACAAGAAAATTCTATTTTTAGTAACAGTCACCTTGACCTTGGATCTACAGCCATGGGTATTGTGCGGACACACAGCCTTGTCATTGTGAACATTTGTGTCAAGTTATATTGAAATCCCTCCATTCATAACAAAGTTACAGCCCGGACAAGAAAATTCTATTTTTTGTAACAGTGACCTTGACCTTCGACCTACAGGCATAGGTATTGTACGCGACACACCGCCTTGTCATGGTGAACATTTGTGCCAAGTTATTTTGAAATCCCTCCATTAATAATGAAGTTAAGGGCCAAGTGTATATTTTGCTTAACACAAAATGTAAGTGGAAAAGGGGCATAATTTGAAAAATATTGAAAGCAGGGTTATGGGTCTTGTTGGTTATGATGTAGATTTTGATGGTGAAAATATATTTCAAGTTTCAAGGCAATATCTCAAGTAGTTTTGAAGTTATGGGCAAAATGCATATTTTGCTTAACACAAAATATAAGAAAAAAGGGGCATAACTTGAAATATATTGACAGCAGAGTTATGGGTCTTGTTGGTAATGATGTAGAATTTGATGGTGAATATATATTCCAAATTTCAAGTTGATATCTCCAGTAGTTTATAAGTTATGGACCAAAGTGCATATTTTCCTTAACGCAAAATTTAAGTGAAAAAGGGGCATAACTTAAAAAATATTTGTAGCAGAGTTATGGGTCTTGTTGGTAATGATGTAGAATTTGATGGTGAATATATATTTCAAGTTTGAAGTTGATATCATAAGTAGTTTTTAAGTTATGGACCAAAGTGCATATTTTGTTTAACGGACGGAGCCGCCGACGCCGACGCCGACGCCGACACCGGGGTGAGTAGGATAGCTCCCCTATTCTTCGAATAGTCGAGCTAAAAATGATTTGAATTTTTCTTCTGAATAATAAGGAACCTTTTGCTTTTTGTAATAAATCTTGATAAAGGTTCAAAGCTTCATAAGTAACATATCTCTCTATTATATTTCACATTTATCAAACAGCTTTTGTCATATAACTGGTGCTGGAAAAGATTGATGATAATAATTATATTTCTACTGTTTTGCAGGCTTTTCATCAATTGTTACTCATCTTTGACACTAAGAAGTTCACATCTTTAACACTTCAGAACTTCAAAGTCCGCTCTAGATTTACAAATATATTATATGTGATGATGCATTCCAAGCTTTGTTGTAAACATGTATGTGTAGAAGCCACAAATGGCTTGATTGTAATCATTTACATGACACTGTAATGACTGACTGGATTGTGATTGTATATGTGTCTTTGTAACGACTGTCTTGATAGTAATCATATATGTGACATCGTAATGACTGACTTGATTGTAATCATATATGTGACACTGTAATGAACTTGATTGTAATCATATACGTGACACTGTAATGATGACTTGATTGTAATTGTTTATGTGACTTTGTAATGATTGACTTAATTGTAATTGTATGTGTGACTTTGTAATGACTGACTTGATTGTAATCATATATGTTACATCGTAATGACTGACTTGATTGTAATCATATATGTGACACTGTAATGATGGACTTGATTGTAATCATATATGTGACATTGTAATGACTGACTTGATTGTAATCAAATATGTGACACTGTAATGATGGACTTAATTGTAATCATATACGTGACACTGTAATGACTGACTTGCTTGTAATTATATACACAACACTGTAATGATAGACTTGACTGTAATCATACATGTGACACTGTAATGATGGACTTCATTGTAATCATATATGTGACACTGTAATGACTGAGTTGATTGTAATCATATATGTGGCTATGTAATCATAGACTTGTAATCATATCATGACGCTGCAATGCCTGTCTGATTGTAATCATATACATTACAGTTAGTGACAGACATGACTGTAATCATATATGTGACACTGTAAAGACTGACTTGATTGTAATCATATGCGTGGCAATGTAATCATAGACTTGATTGTAATCATATACGTGATGCTGCAATGCCTGTCTGATTGTATTCAAATACATGACATTTAGTGACAGACATGACTGTAATCATATATGTGACACTGTAATGACTGACTTGATTGTAATCATATATGTGACACTGTAATGACAAGACTTCATTGTAATAATATACGTGACACTGTAGTGAACGACTTGATTGTAAACATATGCATAACACTGTAATCCAACTTGATTGAAATTATTATCATTGTAATGACCAACTTGATTGTAATCATATACATGACACAACAATAACTTAGACATAACTGGACAGGGAATATTTCTTTTCTAGTGTTACATGTCTAAACAGATAACATGTATGTCCTCTGTTCTGCACTCTCTAAACAGTTCTTGAAATTGATTGTAATCATATATGTGACACTGTAATGAACTTGATTGTAATCATATACGTGACACTGTAATGAAGGACTCGATTGTAATCATATATGTGACACTGTAATGATGACTTGATTGTAATTGTTTATGTGACTTTGTAATGATTGACTTAATTGTAATTGTATATGTGACTTTGTAATGACTGACTTGATTGTAATCATATATGTTACATCATAATGACTGACTTGATTGTAATCATATACGTGACACTGTAATGATGGACTTGATTTTAATCATATATGTGACATTGTAATGACTGACTTGATTGTAATCAAATACATGACACTGTAATGATGGACTTCATTGTAATCATATATGTGACACTGTAATGACTGAGTTGATTGTAATCATATATGTGGCTATGTAATCATAGACTTGTAATCATATACGTGACGCTGCAATGCCTGTCTGATTGTAATCATATACATGACATTTAGTGACAGACATGACTGTAATCATATATGTGACACTGTACTGACTGACTTGATTGTAATCATATGCGTGGATAGACTTGATTGTAATCATATACGTGACGCTGCAATGCCTGTGTGATTGTATTCAAATACATGACATTTAGTGACAGACATGACTGTTATCATATATGTGACACTGTAATGACTGACTTGATTGTAATCATATGCATGGCAATTTAATAATATACGTGACCCTGTAGTGAAAGACTTGATTGTAAACATATGCATAACACTGTAATCCAACTTGATTGTAATTATTATCACTGTAATGACCAACTTGATTGTAATCATATACATGACACCACAATAACTTAGACATAACTGGACAGGGAATATTTCTTTTCTAGTGTTACATGTCTAAACAGATAACATGTCTGTCCTCTGTTCTGCACTCTCTAAACAGTTCTTGAAATGGATTGCCTAAATTTTAACATATCTTACCTAGAGTTGCATTTTCTTAAAAGGTAAAGCATCTCATCTAATGTTACACTGTCAAGACAGGTACCATTCTTGTTTTAGTGATTAGCTGATCTTACAGACAATATACATGTCTTGCTGCAAGGAACATGTCCTTTGTCTAAACAGGTCATCTAACTATCTGTCCCAGTCCTGAACTGTCTCAACTGGTCACATTTCTGCTTCAGCAATGATCTAGTCTGACAGGTAACATGTCCTTTTCATTATCTTGAGGCAGTGTACATTTTTCGCAACCAATTTCTTTTCAATATATTCTTGAGCATGCATTTCTTTACAGATTTAATCCTTTACTCCATATATACACATTTTAATACATGTGCGAACTGTGTAGATCCAGATAAACTGACACATCTGTGCTGTCTGATCAGAATCTGCACTGTTCATTTTTGGTCAGATATACCGGTAACCTAATAAATCAAAAAGTATAGATCCTGATCAGACAGCACAGATGTGTATATATGGATTAATGGGTCAAAGTATTCTTTTAATAGCAGCACAAACTTGTTTCTTTTCCTAAGCACTGTCAGTCTAGTCCGCAGGTCTGCAGTTTAGTTTTTATTATATCATACAACAGTTTTTTCTGTTTGTATAATGAGAAAGATACACTTTCTGATGGAGAAATCCATGTCTAGATTATGCTATGAGAGAAGTGTTCATCTCAATGGAAAACAGAGATAGACAATTGTTATCAATCATTTTACTGTGTCACTAATGTTAAAGTAAGTTAAGATGTCTCAAAATAAGTAAGACAGATAACTCTGACAACTTCCTCAATTTAACAGTCTACTGATTCCTGCCAAGTCCAGTAAACGCTAAAAAATGACAGCATCGATAAATGTCTCATAAGATTCTTATAGACATAACTTTTACTGCGGATGACATTATGTAAACATACATTGTTACTTGATGCTTTTTGCAAAATGTTTAAAGATTATATTTACAATAGGAAAATTTGCCACACACAAGATAAAACTAATCATCCTAAAACTGCAGGTTAGCCTAACACTGCAGCCACCGTCTGCATTAAAACTGCAGGTTAGCCTAACACTGCAGCCACCGTCTGCATTAAAACTGCAGGTTAGCCTAACACTGCAGCCACCGTCTGCATTAAAACTGCAGGTTAGCCTAACACTGCAGCCACCGTCTGCATTAAAACTGCTGGTTTATCATACAGATTTCACACAAAAAATTGTATCAATCTTAAGCTGAACCCAAAAAGAATTTTATACTTTCAAACCACTTTCTTTAAAATGGTACTAGAGATAATATATCAGAACTTTTCAATATTGCTCTAATCAAGGATAGCTTTATTAGTTGCATTATTTGTTTTTGAATATACATTTTATGCAAAAGTTGCATAAAATGGTGCCCTTTGCTGGTTTACCCTAAATCTGCTGGTTTACCTTTAAATTTACCGGTCAATACTAGCAGGTTTGCCTTAAAACAATTGGAGAAGTCTTAAGCCTGAGACCTAATCAGCCAGCATAGAACTTTATCAGGGTCTACATCATTCTCATCTTTCAGCAAAACACACTTAGAAATTATTCAAGAGACTGACACCTAATTGATGTAAGACAATATCATTAACCCTTTACTTCACAGATACAACTTATATCCGATAAGGGACAATTGCACAATGTAGATACAGATCAGCCTGGGCCCAAGATCATAAAACTAAGTTTTGAGATCAGTCTCAAATCTCAAGCATCTGATTGGCTGAAATGGCGACTGGTCGCCATTTCAGCCAATCAGATGCTTGAGATTTGAGACTGATCTCAAAACTTAGTTTTATGATCTTGGGCACTGCACTGACATGCAAGCTGATCTGGGTCTACACCAATCACACATGGTATCATACTGTACCCATGGAGTCAATGGTTAAACACAAAATGGTTCAAAATCAAAGGCTTCCAGTCATACAATCTGCGGAACACAGCCGCCAATTCTATCTATCCATCTTCAAAATTAAATAAATATGTAACCCTTGGGAACAGAAAGTTTGTACAACTTGGAAATATTTAGCAAATTACTATAATAAATCTTAATCATCACCAAGTTCAGAACTTAATCATACACTCATGGTTTCTCAGTATATATAAAATTACAAATACAGACTGAAAGCAATGGCGACGGAAAATCAGGATCCAAAATTAATTTCACAGAAAGGAAGCCAACAAAGCAAGGCTTTCAGCAGCATATCAATCACCCATACACAAACAACGTGTAACAACAATACATAATATCGCAGGATTAAATAATCCAAGGTATTCAAACGAAAAGCCACAATATAGTCTAGTGTTTTGAAAAAAGGAATAACTGAAATGTAAATTTCGGCTAATGTAATTGAATAAAGATAGTTGAGTGCCGCCAAACAAACCGATGCTAATATGGAGGTAAAGCAACTCAAAAAATATGTGTTTGTTTAACAGACCAAATGCTATTAGTTTATAGGCAGGTTTGATTTAGTTTACCAAGGCAATTTGTAATTGTTTAGAAAATTTGGCGGGTAAAGTGTGAGGTATTCTTCTTCATTTGTATTGAACTCTAGTCTTCTTATAAACATTGTTCACTATTATTATATATCTACTGACAGGGTGTTTTTCTGATATAAAGATTTTATTGAAGTACATGTAAATCTCAACAAAATGTAACATATCTATAACCTTTGACAAAAATTATTAAAAAAATTCTATGGATACTTTGATGACCATGCTTCACAATGTTCTTTTATTTTGTTCTTTTAGACTGGTGTGACCTTCGCCCTACTAATCAAATAATTGTTCCATATGACCAAGTTTTGGTACATGTATTCTCATGACCACTATTGGCAGAAAGGCACAACAAACTCCCCTTAATGGCATGGGTGAACAGTGTAGATCCAGATCAGGATCTGAAGTGTTTGCTTTTTGATTTATTTTGTTATTTCTGAATAAAAAGCAAAAAGTGCAGATCCTGATCAGTTGGCACAGATGGGTTGGAATGTATATCCATATTTTAATAGCTGGACTTTTTTGCGATAATTGTTTAGCAATCAGTTTGCATGTGAAAGATGTTAAAACATTCAAGAATTCATTGAAGCTCAATTTCATCATTTTCCCTCTGTATTAGAATATATCATAGACAATACCTAGAAGTTCAAAGTAATGTGTCACAAAACATTGCTCTTCTCTTGAACTTTTTACAGTGGGGTTGGTCTGTGAAACAAACTTAAGTTTGAATTGCATGATGGAATCAACAACAAAAAAATGGGATAAAACTCAAAAGAAACTGGAATTGTTTAGAAAAAAAATACACATGGATGGGGTAAACCTTGAAGCTCAGAACTTCAACAATCAAAATGTATCAAATATGTTAACACATGTTTAGCAACAAAAAGTGCTGTTAATTAACCAAAGGCACAAAAATTCTAGCCAAAATTTGATTCAGTAATTTCTGCATACTGGATTGTGCTTAGAATTGTACAAAGTCCTTCAAATATGATAAGTGCACACAACAATATGAATGTGCTTTGTAACAACTATTCTGTACGTGATAAAACCTAATTAAGAATTCATTAGTTTGAAAGTCAAAATGGTGAAATTGTCATCCAATTTGTATTTTTCTCAATTAATTGTAAAATTGTCCATAATGTCATCCTAGAATTACTGGAAGGCTGAATAAAATCCATTATAAGGAGCAGTTTGTGTTCCATCAGGAGTAAAATTACTGAATCATAAATCATTTAGCTGGTGCTTATTCAGGGTGGCTACACACATGACTTCTAGAATGTCATGCACAAATATTAATCAGAAAAAATCACTCACTGTAGGTAGGTTTTTTGCTTGTTTCTCAGTAATTTCTGGACCGATTTTGATCAGATAAAGTCGGCTGTCGTTTTCTTTTACATTTCTCTAAAATTTGTCTTTGAATGTTTGAGAAAATGGCAGCCAATTGATAATGGAAGTAAAATGCCGATGAAAATGCTTGTTAACAGGAGTAAGGTGCTCATTATCTAATCAAAATCGGTCCAGAATTTACTGAGAAATAAGCAAAAAAACGTACCTGAAGCTTTTCTAGGATATAATTGTGTGCACCACATTCCAAAGGTCACATGGTATAGCCACCCTGTATTTTTACTTGATTGACACTGCAAAAACAACCAATCAGACACAAAGAGATTCCCTTTGATCCGATGTTAGTTTTTAAAAATGAATACCCAAAATAATAAACATCTAGGGTTATGTGTTATTTATCTTACTCGGGAACAGTCCTTCAAAGTTGAGATGTTCACATCGCTTGCCCGTGTAACGTGTTGTGCAACTGGTGAAATATAAACATAATATATCAAATTTACATACAAATTTTATATCTTATATGAAGAAAACCAATCATAAATTTGCTTACATGGTATAATGAGTTCGACGTTAAACTCTTCGCATCGTCTCCCTTTATATTCAATCAAACAGCTGTAAAATACAATGTTATTTTAGTAAGACAAATATAAAATTATGACACTCCCTTGCTTTGTATACACTGGTATAATTTTATTTGCTGGGCCAAATTTTCGTGCATACTCTACAACTGATATTTCTGCATTAGCATTAATTCACAGTTTTCAGTTTTTATTGCTCTTACAAGGTAATCTACTCAATTAAATTTTAAGCTTTTCATGAAGTGTGTAATACTTGAAAATTAATCCATTGCAACCGATTGATATTGGAAGTAAAATGTGTGTAATACTTGAAAAATGAATCCATTGCATATTATAATGACACTACAGTTATTCGTATGTGAAATTTAATATTGAAGCCCATTACATACCCACAGAGCCTGCAGGCAGAAAATACAAGTACATTATAAGGGAAGGTCTTTGGTACAACCACCAGATCACTTCAGGAAACAAATTCCATATATGGTGCACCAAGTTAGAATACAATCCCTGTAAGATGCTGGTCATGAGACTGACCTACCAGCTGCTTAAAACTAATTGAAAGTAACATTTTTAGACAATTAATGTCCTTACTGACTGCACTTTACAAACTCAAGAAAAACTTATTGTTTGTGTAAATAAATCTATACTTATGTCTTGGCAAGTTAAACTAGCTGATAAATGCTTCTAAAAAGCCAGCTCTACAGGATCAAAGCGAAGATGTCATAGGTGAAAGATCTAAGCCAAACCTTGCACCAAGCAAGCTGGATTGATAGATTCATGCCAAACCTTGCATCAAGCCAACTGGAGTGGTAGATCAAGGCCAAAATTTGCATTTATATGATTAGCTAGAAAAAACTCTTCTTACATTGCATTCCAAGTCTGAGGGACCCTACCTCAGATAACTTGCAAGCCACAGATGTGAGATACTTACTGACAGGTAGCAGTCCTATCACCCTGGATGACTAGCCACAGATGTGAGATACTTACTGACAGGTAGCAGTCCTATCACCCTGGATGACTAGCCACAGATGTGAGATACTTACTGACAGGTAGCAGTCCTATCACCCTGGATGACTAGCCACTGATGTGAGATATGTGAGATACTTACTGACAGGTTGCAGTCCTATCACCCTGGATGACTAGCCACAGATGTGAGATACTTACTGACAGGTAGCAGTCCTATCACCCTGGATGACTAGCCACAGATGTGAGATACTTACTGACAGGTAGCAGTCCTATCACCCTGTATGACTAGCCACAGATGTGAGATACTTACTGACAGGTAGCAGTCCTATCAACCTGGATGACTAGCCACAGATGTGAGATACTTACTGACAGGTAGCAGTCCCTATCACCCTGGATGACTAGCCACAGATGTGAGATACTTACTGACAGGTAGCAGTCCTATCACCCTGGATGACTAGCCACAGATGTGAGATACTTACTGACAGGTAGCAGTCCTATCACCCTGGATGACTAGCACAAAGCACGTCCCACCATTCAGGCATGCTGTTTTGTTGTGTTCTTCTGAATTACACTCGATGGCACGTAGACTTCCGTTGATTGTAGGCTCAGTGGGGGCAGGGGTTGTAGGGGGGGCAGGGGTTGCTGGGACACGTCCACAACCCTCTGAAAATAGAAACACATTGTAAACTTGTTTCTTCTTAACTGCATGTTGTGTCAATCTATAGCTGTAAGAAGTTTGCCAAAATCCAACTGTTAACCAGTTATTGATAAAAAAAAATATTTTATGAACACCTTGGCCTTCACATTATAAACCAACATGTAGTGGTCCCAAGAGTATCAAGGGTTATCTACTTACCCTGGCCAATGTCCACACCAAGTTTGACAACTTTAGATTCAAATTGTAATGTTTCAGTAATTGCTATTCATAGAAAACCAAATCAATTAAGTTTTCATTTCACGTTAACCACAACAAAAATGAATGTATAATAGACAATAATAATGATCTGATTTGAATCTATACTGATCTCTTCTTGGTCCGAAATAACTTAATAATCTAAAAAACGTAAAATGTAGATCCTGATCAGAAGGCATGATTAATGTGATGGCTGATTTGGATGTACGGTACATTGGGGACACATGGCATCTTAGCCAATTCCATACAGTAGAGGGAAGCTTTGGTGCTAATCACAGCATTTGTCACATCTGTGACCTGGCCTCGAGGTTATAAACCTGAGAATAGAAACCAGTCTCAGATCTCAAGCATCAGATTGGCTGAAATGGTGACTGTTTAACATTTCAGCCAATCAGATGCTTGATATTTTAGACTGGTTTCATATCTCAGTTTTATAATCTTCAACCCTGATTAGAGCTAGATCTGCCGGTGCATCAGCAGTCTATCAATGTATAAACTGTTAACATTAAATTAATAAATTCTTGTCAAACACCACAATGGACAATAAAATGAACAAAAGCTGCACTATTACACTAGATTAAGTGGGTAAGAGATTAAAGCTTAACCAGTTCAGATATTAAAATAGACATTTAGTGACTTTATCTACATACCTGGGTGAACACAGTCTTCAATGCCATTTACAAAATAAAATGCTCCATAGGACAGTAAAATAGAAACCAGTTTAAAATCACACAAAGCCGTCAATATAATATTTATCACAATCATATTTATTTATTTAATAAAAAAAATGAAATATTGTCACAGTAAAAATGCATCAAAGAAAATAAAATCACTATTTCTCCTTAGAATGGACTCGTAACAGAACAATATTTCAAAAGTTAGATATTTTGATTCAAACATTGTAATAATATTGTTTCATGTCAATAAACCAAAGACCATGACCTGTGACAAGCCTAATGAAGATTGTAACACCTTTAAAAAAGATCTTAATAACAAAAGCATGTCTTTGGTTTCAGTTCAATGGTGGTTCTGTTAATGACCTTCGTAATTTATTTGAATGGAATTCCTAACTAATCGATAATTTAATTTTACTTAAGGAGTGAATCCTTATTTTATTGCATTCATCAGTGTTTGGAAAACATTTGTGATGTTTAAAGTGTGTGAATGCCGGGGCTTCATGATACTTATTTGAAAAATCACAAATGTTTTTCATACCCAGATGAACTTGATAAAATGTCCGTTCAATTCTTATATTTACAATCTTAAATATCCTCAATTCTAACCAAACTATTGAAAAGAACTTGTGATATCACAACCTTTTTAATGGCTTTTGGAACGGCTTCTTTGATGGGAATGATGGCATGCTTTTTCACAGCAACAATGATAAAATGTGCATCCTCGTTGACGTCACAATACAAGAAATTGTGCATAGACCAATTGTTTGTGCACTGTTTTGATGTAGCTATGCCCCAGATCAAATATTATCTAATGCAAAATGAAAACAATCTGACAAAAGACTTTTATCATAAAGAAGTGCAAGAGGAGTGTAAACAAGAGCTGTCACTTGAAATTGACATATGCCCCCCGAAATGCAGCTTTGAAATCGAATAGGTATACATATGTAATAAATAAACATATGTAATGAAAAATATGCTTGTGGAAGACAAAGCATACTGCATGCATATAATGTGAAAGATGAAAGGATCATATGTTTTAAGTCTGTAGTAAATATATAGTTAAATAAAGTTAAATATGACATTTTTTTTTAGAAAATTCGAAGATTATTGGGGAAATTATCCTGGAAAATGATTATTAGAGTTATGAACCTTACTACATGTGATGTGGGTAATATGAACCAGAGGGCCATGATGGCCCTTTATCACTCACCAGAGTACAACAAAGTTGTGTTGTACAAGACCCAACGTCTTCATATGGTGAACATTTACACCAAGTTATTTTAAAATCCAATAAGAAACAACAAATCTACAGCTTGGAAAAGAAAATGCTATTTTTCGTAACAGTGACCTTGACCTTTGACCTACCGGCATGGGTATTGTAAGCAACACATGCCTTTGTCATGGTGAACATTTATGTAAAGTTATTTTGAAATCACTTCATTCATTAGGAATTAACAGCCCAGACAAGAAAATGTTATTTTTTGTAAAGGTGACCTTGACCTTGGACCAACAGGCATGGGTTCTCTACGCGAAAGTACACCTTGTCATGGTAAACATTTGAGCCAAGTTATTTTAAAATCCAATGAGAAATAACAAATTTACAGCCTGGACAAGATTTTTCTATTTATAGTAACAGTGACCTAGTTTTTGACCCCAGGTGACCCATATTCAAACTCGTCCAATTAATAACTGGGACATATGTCCTGACCAAGTTTCTTTACAATCTGATAATCAGAGTAAAGTGTGACCACTATAGTGTAAACAAGAAAATTCTATTTTTAGTAACAGTGACCTAGTTTTTGGACCCAGATGACCCATATTCGAACTTGTCTGAGAAATCATTGGGACAAACATCCTGACCAAGTTTCATGACAATCGGAGCAAAAATGTGACCTCTAGAGTGTTAACAAGAAAATTGTATTTTTAGTAACAGTGACCTAGTTTTTGGACCCAGACGACCCATATTCAAAATTGTCCCAGAAATCATAGGGACAAACATCCTGACCAAGTGTCATGACAATCAGAACAAAAATGTGACCGCTAGAGTGTTAACAAGAAAATTCTATTTTTAGTTACAGTGACCTAGTTTTTGGACCCAGATGATCCATATTCAAACTCATCCTAGAAATAATTGGGACAAACATCCTGACCAAGTTTCATGATAACTGGAGCAAAATGTGACTGCTACAGTGTTAACAAGAAAATTCTATTTATAGTAACAGTGACCTAGTTTTTGGACCCAGATGACCCATATTCAAACTCAGCCTAGAAATAATTGGGACAAATATCCTGACCAAGTTTCATGATAATTGGAGCAAAAATGTGACTGCTAGAGTGTTAACAAGAAAATTCTATTTATAGTAACAGTGACCTAGTTTTTGGACCCAGATGACCCTTATTCGAACTCGTCCTAGAATTCATTGGGACAAACATCCTGACCAAGTTTCATGACAATCGGAGCAAAAATGTGACCGCTAGAGCGTTAACAAGAAAATTCTATTTTAAGTAACAGTGACCTAGTTTTTGGACGTAGATGACCCGTATTCCAATTCTTCTGACAAATCATTTGGACAAACATCCTGACCAAGTTTCATGACAATCAGAACAAAAATGTGACCGCTAGAGTGTTAACAAGAAAATTCTATTTTTAGTAACAGTGACCTAGTTTTTGGACCCTGATGACCCATATTGGAACTCGTCCGAGAAATCATTGGGACAAACATCCTGACCAAATTTCATGACAATCGGACAAAAAATGTAACCTCTACTGCGTTAACAAAATTTACCTTAGGGTTAGGGTTTAGGGTTAGGTAAAAAGGCCCATAACTCAGCCAAAAATAATCCGATCAGAAATTCCTTTGGATATGCACAATAAGTCTTGGTGACAAACACTCCTGTGAAGTTTCAATGAAATCCCTCAAGCGGTTTCAGTTTACGTTAGGGTTAGGGTTAGGGTTTAGGGTTAGGGTTAGGGTTTAGGGTTAGGGTTAGGTAAAAAGGTCCATAACTCCGCCAAAAATAATCCGATCAGAAATTCCTTCGGATATGCACATCTACAATTGGTGACAAACATTCCTGTGAAGTTTCAATGAAATCCCTCAAGCGGTTTGGGAGAAGAAGCGAGGACAAGATTTTGCTTAAAAGGGCCATAACTCAGCCAAAAATAATCCGAGCAGAAATTCCTGACGATATGCACAACTAGGCTTGGTGACAAACATTCCTGTGAAGTTTCAAAGAAATCCCTCAAGCGGTTTATGAGGAGAAGCGAGGACAAGATTATTTCGGACAGACGGAAAGACGGACAGACGGACGGACATTCCCACATTTGACCCTTTATTGGGTATTTCTTTTGTTTAAAACTACCCAATAAGCAAAAAATGTACCCAACAAGACACAACGGAATGAATGGGAATGGTACCCAACAGATGCCTTGCGGTGCGCTCGGTCGGACAGATGGTACCCAACAGATGCCTTGCGGTGCGCTCGGACGGACGGACGGACGGACGGACAGTGCGATTACTATATGCCTCCCTTCGGGGGCATAATAATTTAAATTTAACATGCTTTTTTACATAAAATCTTAAAAAGGTTTACTGAGTTACCATTTTCACCATGAGAAAGAACTTACTCTTTCTAAGAAATGTAAACTAATGGGTTAATTTAATTTAAAATAATTAGTCTTAGTAAAGTATGGTGGAGATAGGGGATATATTTGTTTGCCTGTAATGCATTAACATTTATGCCATCCGCCTATGATTTGCCTTGTTCATGCATTAACCGTACAATGAGGTCGGACTAAAAACATTTGTTGAGTTCAAGATAATGTTTCTTTTAAATAAATAATATTTTAAACATTTAGAGTCATCTTATGTTATAATTGCTTAATTGTTTATAATCCTAAAAAATGAAAAAAGATCCAGGAAAGTGCAAACCTGTAAATTTAACTTTTTCTTCCATATATATTATATGCATTACATATGCAATCAGTGTAGATCCAGATTAACCTGCACATCCATGATGTCTGATCAGGATCTGCACAATATGCTTTTTGGTCACAAATAATTTAATAAATCAAAAGGAGAACACTGCAGATCTTGATCAGACAATACAGTAAGCCGGCTGATCTGGATCTACACTTTTTGCCCTAACCATAAATGCGTATATATGGAGTAAAGGGTTAACAAAAATTTGAACCTTGGTCTTATCATATATAAGTTATAATGTTATTCCACGGAATTTCCACCAAATGATGGGAATGACAGAATCTAACAGTAAAAAACAGGGCCAAAGATAAAACTGAAATCTGAGACCAGTCTCAAATATCAAGCATCTGACTGGCTGACCCATCATCATTTCAGCCAATCAGATACTTGAGATTTGAGACTGGTTTTATAATATTGGACCCAATTGATTCTGGACCTAAAAAGGGCATATGATCACTTTTCTGAGTGATTATCTTGGAAATAACTGATGCAGAAGTTATAATATCAGATTATGTTCGCAAGATGTAAGTGTAAGGCAAAAATGCAAATCTCAGCATAGATCATTTATCCATAATTGATAAAAGAGTCTATGGCGGAAAATTACTAGACAGCAGAACGCCTAGCGTAATTGCATTTTAGATTTAATTTCCCTTTACTCCTTATATACAGGTTTCATCACATGTGCGAACAGTGTTGATACAGATCAGCTGGCACATCTGTGACATCTAATCAGGATCTATACTGTCTGATCCTTAGTCAGAAATAAACTAATTATCAAAAAGCAAATAGTGTAAATCCTGATCAGATGGCACAGATCTGCCTGCTGATCTGGATCTACACTGTTTGCGATGGATGACAGCCATATCTCATGAAGTAAAAGGTTAAGCTAACTAGAATGTTGTGTTCCGCGGAACACATGTGTCGCCTGCATGGAAAAAGTTGAAATGTGGGCCTATTTTTAATCATATATAATAAAAATATTTTATTTAAGTTGATTTCAATACTACACCACAGAACACATGTGTCATCTAAATTGCATTTAAAAGGGGAATAATATAATAATGGTGAAACCCAAGTTATCATCTTCAAAAATTGATTTGTGCACGCAGATGAGTTTTTCAAAGTATTAAATGAATTGAACAAGTACTTTCCATTTTACAGGCAACACTAAGTTCCATGTGAAAGTTGCATTTGGAAGGGACATAACTCATAAAATATTCAAACAGGAGTTATAATTTTTGTAGTTGTCGATGGCACTGTTCATGTTGATGATACAATCCAAGTATTCAATGAATAGGGCAAGTACTTTCAAATTATACGCAACATTAAGTTTCATGTGAAATTTGCATTTGAAAAAAAACTCAAACAGGAGTTATGATTCTTGTTGTAACCAATGTTGTTGTTGTTCATGAAAATGATTTATTTCGAATATCAAGTGAATTTTCAAAGTTAAAGTCAACATTAAGTTTCATGTTAAAGTTGCATTTCAAAGGGGCATTACTCAAAGTATAATCAAACAAGAGTTATGATTCTTTTTGTTACCAATGTTGTTGATCATGCTGATAATGTATTCCAAGTATGAAGTGAATAGGACAAGTACTTTCAAAGTTATAGTTAACATTATGTTTCATGTTAAAGTTGCATTTGAAAGGGGCATAACTCCAAAATATTGAAACTGGAGTTATCATTCTTGTCGTCACAGATGGCGTTGTTCATGCTGATGATATATTCCAAGTATGAAGTGAATAGGACAAGTACTTTCAAAGTTAAGGCAACATTAAGTTTCAGGTTAAAGTTGCATTTGGAAGGGGCATAACTCAAAAACTATTGAAACTGGAGTTATTATTCTTGTTGTGACAGATGGCATTGTTCATGCTGATGATATATTCCAAGTACGAATTGAATAGAACAAGTACAATCAAAGTTATAGGCAACATTAAGTTTCAGATTAAAGTTGCATTTCAAAGGGGCATTACTCAAAAAATATTGAAACTGGAGGTATCATTCTTGTCGGCACGGATGGCATTGTTCATGCTGATGATATATTCCAAGTATGAAGTGAATAGGACAAGTACTATCAAAGTTATAGGCAACATTAAGTTTCAGATTAAAGTTGCATTTCAAAGGGGCATAACTCAAAAAATATTGAAACTGGAGTTATCATTCTTGTCGTCACAGATGGCATTGTTCATGCTGATGATATATTCCAAGTACGAAGTGAACAGGACAAGTACTTTCAAAGTTATAGGCAACATTAAGTTTCGGATTAAAGTTGCATTTGAAAGGGGCATAACTCAAAAAATCTTGAAACTGGAGTTATCATTCTTCTTGTCACAGATGGCATTGTTCATGCTGATGATATATTCCAAGTATGAAGTGAATAGGTCAAGTACTTTCAAAGTTATAGGCAACATTAAGTTTCAGATTAAAGTTGGGGGACTACCAGACGAAGGCACCGACGACGACAATGCCGGACAATAGCATCCCTATGTGTCTACCTGCTATCGCAGGCGACACAAAAACTATTCTATCCCATATATAATTTATGAAGGAGACTGGTAGTTTTGCATTGAGCCCCTTTCCTTTATAATTTTCAAATAATTATGAAGTCAATAAACAAAAGTCAGTCAGTGTAGAAGTCCCTAAGGACAATTCATATTAATTCTGTTGTTTCATTTATGGAGAATAATGGTAACTCAATATTGACAGAACACTTAATTTATGGAGTTCCTAATATAGCTGAAAATATTTCTGAAACATACTGATTCCTTTCTTGAAATAAAATGTAGGTTATTTATGTTATTTCCAATAAAACAAGACAAGACAAAACAATTTATTTCTCATTCATAGAAATAAAGTGACATCACAATCTCTATTACTTTTTCTGTTTGTTGGCAATGATGGAAAAAAATGTCTACAATTTTAACCATTGCTCTGTAAATGAAGTGTGTTTCAAGTCGCATATTCAAGAATGTTCAAGTATATTTCCGAATAACAAAGAAAAATTTGTCTGTTATTATGTTTAGCATTTACTTCATATATACAGGTTTTATCGCATGTGCAAACAGTGTAGATCTAGATCAGCCAGCACATGTGCCATCTGATCTGGATTTACATTGTTCTCTTCTTAGTCAGAAATGACTTTATGAAACAAAATGCACACAGTGTAGAACAGTGTAGATCCTGATCAGATGGCATTAATGTTCCAGCTGATCTGGATGTTTGGCACTGCCATTATCTCATGGATTAAAGGGTTAACAATGTTTTCTTAAATTTAAACTAGTGAAAGAGTTTAGATGATTCAAGATTTTCAAAACTAAGATCCTACATGATTTAGTTTTAAACCTATTCCATAGAATTTATTTCTACAGTTTCCTCCATCTATACAACTTTATGAAATGGGTCAATTGTGTTGATCCCAATCAGCCAGCACATCTGTGTCGTCTGGTCAGGATCTGCACTGTTTACTTTTTGATTAATTTTATTTCTGACAAAAAAGTGAACAGTATAGATCCTGATCAGATGGAATGGATGTGAAGGTAGATCTGGAGCTACACTGTTCACCCAAGGGTTATATAAGTTACCTTGCCCGAGTTTGATACCTGACTTACCAGCAATAGAGTATAATGAAGGTCCCAGAACCAGTAAACACATGAACACTTGTATCATTCTTCAGATCCCGAAACACACAGGAACCCTCCAAGGGCCTCATAGGATCAGCTCATCAGGGCATCTGAAAATATACATAATATCACATGAGTTAATAGTCAGCTTCAAGCACAAAACACTCGCTTTACTCCACACAAATGACTATTATGGCATGGGAGAACAGTGTAAAGCCTTATCTGCCAGAACATCAATACCATCTGATCAAGATCTACATTCATCACTTTTACATTCATTAGGTTATTTCTGATGAAGAAATGAACACTGTAGATCCTGATCAGACAGCCTGATTGTGCTTTCTGATCTTGATCTACACTGTTAGCACATGTGATAAAATGCTTATGAAGAAAAGGATTAAAGAATGATGACAAACCAATGTTCCCATTTAAAAGCTATAGCATGTACTTAGATAAGATTATAGGTGCAGGCAACACTTTAACCCTGAAGTGTGACGCAGATGCCAATGAAAGCACAATTTTTTTAAACAGTTGCGAGTTAAAATTGTGAAGGAAGACAAATTCATGTAATTATTGATAAACATACTTGTAGTCTTTTTTAGGAACATTGTTGCCTTATATTAATGATTCAGCCTTATGATAAAATAATTGACATTTCTGACCCCTTATATACATTTTACACTTAAATGATAAAATGATTGCTTAACATCAAGCATTCAATAGCTTTTAGTCATCTATACAATTATGACATAACCCTCATAATAGTAGATCTGTAATAGAATAATGTATTATAAATGACAGCAATTGACCAAGGTTAATTAGCACTATGTACTTCTTCTGTCAGGTTGCCATGACTATTATTATAGCATTATCTGTAGTCATTATCATGCAGGATACACATCTCATTGCTATGTTACATAGCCCTTTCTTCCATATAAAAGCTTTTATTAAATGGGCGAACAGTGTAGATCCAGATCAGCTTGCACATCTGGTCAGGTTCAGCACTTTGTTTCTTAACTTATTAGGTTCTTTCTGATGAATGTGGCAGCTGATCTGGATCTACACTGTTGCCACATATGATAAAGGTGTATATGGTGAAAAGGGACGGCACATTATTCACAGTGTGCACTGCAGAAAACCATTAGGCTTAGACGAATAACCTCTATATAAGAAGTCCAGTGCTTGAGTCTTAAATCCATAGATATGACTTTCATCATCTGGGCAAACAGTATAGATTCAAATCAGCTGGCACATCTGTCCCATCTAATCGGGATCTACACTGTTCACCATTGCAATAAAAGTTATTTTTATGGAGTAAAGGCTTAATCCCCAGACCACTACAATTTGTATTTTCCATGTTTTCATTAAACAGCCTCAATTATAACTATGAGGTACTTCCTTATTAATGAGGAATAATGAGAAATAAGGCCAATTTAGCAATTTAGTAAACCATCTTTGGAAATAACTATTAGGAAAGATTGAGATGATCTGATTGTCCTGACTGCCTTTCCAATATGTCTGCTACACAGCTAGAGCCGGGTTATTGACAAGCTCTTCAGACTCATTACATCCTGATATTGCCTCATTTAGACATTATTAGCCCTGCAACAAGTCATTTCCCAGAATGGTTACGCCAGTGATCGCCAGTGAACACTCCGGGATTGGTCTAAATAACTTGTTAACTTTCTCTAGAATTTGTTATATTAAACTTAACCCTGAAATAGCCAGCTATAACTGTGCAACAGACAGGCATTTTTTGTAATTTTGATGATAAATCTGCGATCTAGAATTCCCATTACACCAAATTTTCTCCATTTAAACAACAAAAAAACAGCATGTTTTGATGCTATCTTGCCTAGATCAATAAGTTGTATGTTTTTAGCCAATGATTTAAGTTAAAAATCTGTACATTAAATAATACATGTATTATACTTTTTTTGTTGCCAGGCAAATACTTTTATAGAGGTATTTTAATTTATGCACTAGCTTTACATAATTTTCAGGAAAATTTATTTGTAAAGGGATTTCTGGATTCCCTTGTATAGCAATGGCTAATATTTTTGTAGGGATGTTACTGGGTGCAATGTCCACAGATATGAAAAATCCGACAGTTTCATGCATATTACTGTCGTCTGGAAGAATATGAACAGCCATCAAATAATTCGAACTGCTGCAGATATCTAAAACTTATGTAAACAAGAGGGCCATGATGGCCCTGAATCGCTCACCTGAGTATGAAACTCAAGTTATTAACCAGAAACTGAATTTTTATTTTTAGCAACAGTGACCTTGACCTTGATCACAGACACGTGGGTAGCATTCCCAATTTGTCTCTTGTTACAAGCTACCCATGTACCAAGTTTGGAGTCAATATGCCAAAGCAAACTCAAGTTATTAAGTGGAAACTGAATTTCTATTTTTAGCAACTGTGACCTTAACCTTGATCAGAGACACCTGGGTAGCAATCCCAAGCTGCCGTTTGATATAAGCTACTCATACATCAAGTGTGGAGTCAAAAAACCAAAGCAAACTCAAGTTATTAAGTGGAAACTGAATTTCTATTTTTAGCAACAGTGACCTTGACCTTGATCACAGACACGTAGGTAGCTTTCCCAAGTTGCCTCTTAATTTAAGCTATCCATATACCAAGTTTGGAGTCAATAGGCCAAAGCAATCTCAAGTAATTAAGTAGAAACTGAATTTCTATTTTTAGTAACAGTGACCTTGACCTTAATCACAGACACCTGGGTAGCAACCCCAAGCTGCCTCTAGATATAAGCTATCCATATACCAAGTTTGGAGTCAATAGGCCAAAGCAATCTCAAGTAATTAAGTAGAAACTGCATTTCTATTTTTAGTAAAAGTGACCTTGACCTTAATCACAGACACCTGGGTAGCAACCCCAAGCTGCCTTTTGATATAAGAAACCCATACATCAAGTTTGGAGTCAATATGCCAAAGCAAACTCAAGTTATTAAGCAGACACTGAATTTCTATTTTTAGCAACAGTGACCTTGACCTTGATCACAGACATCTGGGTAGCAACCCCAAGCTGCCTTTTGATATCAGCTACTCATACACCAAGTTTGGAGTCAATAGGCCTAAGCAAACTCAAGTAATTGAGCAAAGACCGAATTTCTATTTTTAGCAACAGTGACCTTGACCTTGATCACAGACACCTGGGTAGCAACCCCAAGCTGCCTTTTGATATAAGCTACCCATACACCAAGTGTGGAGTCAATAGGCCTAAGCAAACTCAAGTAATTGAGCAAAGACTGAATTTCTATTTTTAGCAATAGTGACCTTGACCTTGATCACAGACAACTGGGTAGCAACCCCAAGCTGCCTTTTGATAAAAGCTACCCATACACCAAGTTTGGAGTCAATAGGCCTAAGCAAACTCAAGTAATTGAGCAAAGACTGAATTTCTATTTTTAGCAACAGTGACCTTGACCTTGATCACAGACACCTGGGTAGCAACCCCAAGCTGCCGTTTGATATAAGCTACCCATACACCAAGTTTGGAGTCAATAACCCTATGCAAACTCAAGTAATTGAGCAAAGACTGAATTTCTATTTTTAGCAGCAGTGACCTTGACCTTGACCCTGTGGTCATGATTTGAACAACTTTTGTAGACATCAGTGCCAGGATGCTTCAGGACAAATTTGGTTAAAATCCATCAAGTGGTTTCAGAGGAGATGTTGTTTAAAGGAAATTGTTGACGGACGACAGACGACGGACGACGGACAAAGACGGGTCACAATAGCTCACCATGAGCCTATGGCTCAGGTGAGCTAAAAATCAACTTCAATTACTATGGCTTGGTCCAAATGTTTCAGAATTTGCATAAAACCCACATTCTCAACAATTCATGGACATTAATTCACCCTTTAGTCCATATATTACTATTATGGCATAGGCTAACAGCGAAGATTCTTGCCATCTGATCAGGATGTAAACTGTTTGCTCCTTGATTCATTCGGTTATATTTTACCAAGTAGTGAACAGTGTAGAGCCAATTTGATCTGGATCTAAATTGTTCATACATGTAGAATATGTATTCAAACACTAGCACAGTCAGGAAATGTTTTCATGTGTTAACAACCACATTTATTTTGTTGCTGATAACAAGAATAATAATGTAGACAGAAAATGAAATGAGTTTCTGGAATCTTTTGAAGGAATAACTCTTCTTAATAAGGAAGATGGAAGAACACTTCAATTCTCGTTTTCTGCACAATTTTCCTTTAATTGGGTGGAGGCAACACCAGCTGTAATTTTCAAGGGAGGTGATTCCTGGAATCAAAAATGATGCAATTCTATTCAAACTTTCAAGTAGGAATCCATAAAAGTATCTTGCATGAGTGTGAGGTGAAGATGGAAAAATCTGTCACCGAGGGAGAACTGTCTTGCTGGAACAAGGCTTAGCCGAGTTCCCGCCAAAACAGTTCACCTGAGGTGACAGATTTTTCTATCTTGACCGAATGTCCCATGCAAGATACTTTTTCTTGCATACCTTTTACTGTTCATAACATTTTTGTATATGTATACGAACACAATTTTGTTTCGTTATGCTGAAATATTGAAGTTTACGCAAACCTTATTTCGTTAATGATGTCACTTACTCGAATATATTACATCAGATACTTGAAGATGTGACGTCACTCATGTAGTATGCGAAAGTTATCTTTTCCCTATGGAAAAGATAAGACTTCCTTTCCCCGGTAAATCATGCGGAAATACTTATCCGGTATGCAAGAAAGGGTGGTGAGTGAGAATCTAAGGGAGGTGATTCTGGTCTAACAGTATTATACCTTTTAAGAAAAAGAATCTACAAATGTTTGTATCACATTAAAGAACCTTTTGAATGTATTCCATCCACTGCAGTATTCTATATCAATAGGGGATTCTAAAAACTATTCCATAACATGGATTATCACTACTTTATTTTAAAATAACAATTGAATGGTCTGTAACTCAATACTTATAATTCTCTGAAAATTAACTTTCATATCATTTTGTCAAGGGACTTAAATAATCACTTTATTAAGTGCAGGACTATTTTCTAATACATGTATTTTGCATGCAGTATCCTTCAGGTCGATGTGTGAATTCAGTGCCCAAGGTTATAAAACTGAGCATGGAAACAAGTCTCAAATCTCAAGCATCTGATTCAAGGCTGAAATGGCGACTGGTCGCCATTTAAACCAATCAGATGCTTGAGATTTGAGACTGGTTTCCAAACTCAGTTTTATAACCTTCAGCCCAGATCCTAAACAAATCCGCAGTGTTACACAGTAACTGTTATATTGTTCTTATTAGCATGTTTGCACTAATAAACACACCCTCTCTTTGACTTCGTACAGACTGTCTGCAAGTATGAACATTTTCAACATGTATGCATTTCATCCATATAGTTTGATTAATTAATGTTTTGTACCTGATTCAATGCTGAAGCAGAATTCTTATCTAAAACAAACTTATCTACCCATTGTCTGTAGTACTGCCAACAACACATTAATCAACACATTCAAAAAGATAGATGTTCAAAATTTACAGACATTTTCCAGACAGGTTATCCATTCCAGATAAAGTCAGCAATCGCCAGGGAACTGATGGCTTTTTTAATAATATTATTTTGTATAAATTCAATTTATTGGCAAAGTTTAACACATAATTCATAACAGGAGATCCGTTAGCTAAATCCTATGTGGTTTGATGCATGATCATGGGTCATGCCTACATAATAGCTTAGTCTGTAACAGCATGCAAAGAACTTTTTAACAATATTTTATGTTTTCAACTGTCACCACTGTCAGGGTTGAATGCTACATTTGCAGAAAGGGGGATGATCTGGGACAGTCTTATGGTAGTAATATGATAATTTCCACTTTCTGTCAACAACCTCCCTTATAAAAATAATTCTCTGGAGGTAAAATGATCGAATTTCACTTTTGGTAACCGCGTTCGACTATATAAGCAGATAGAGACCGAGGTACCATTTTGATCATGTGACCAAAATTCACATGTAAAATCACTGGGTGGTGTAAAAACGCCACCCAAAAATAAATATTGTTGCCCAGAAAACATGAGAAGATGAATAATGCAAATTTATATTTTCAACAGCAGATATTGACATTTCAATAAAGAAACTGAGAACAAAACAAAATAATTTCTGGGTAAAGAAATGAGTACTGACTGTCTTTATGAACTAGATGAAAATATTTTAAAGACCTTAATATAGTCCTTTCCTCCATAGATACACCTTTATTACATCTGTGCCATCTGATCAGGATCTAAACTGTTCGCTTTTTTATTTTTAAAATGTGACCAGTGCAGATCCTGATCAGAGGGCACCGATGTGCCAGCTAATCTGGATCTACACTGGTCGCACACGCGTAAAAAGGCGTATATATGGAGGAAAGGGATAATGTCAGTGACTGGTGGAGACTGAAACCACATTTCAGCATATAACCAAAACAAAAGAAGTTCAAAATATAAAATTTATGTACTTCAATAAAAAAATACAATGGGTGATAGCTCTAGTAAAAATTGTTGCAGGTAAAATTCTTTCATTCACAATTATCTGTGTAATTTTAAAATAAATCTGCCAGACACTGAATTCAAGTTTTGACTCAAATCAGTTTTTACATATACTTGTATTATTCTGAGAAATGAAGAACTTGGTCACCATTATTACAAACATATAATAACAAAGGGCCATAACTATGGTAAACTAATCTTTTCTTCAAAACAATCTACAAACTTTGTCTGTAGAAATGGGACAAAATTTAGTTTTTCTGATATTCTAACAGAAATTCCTATCAAAATGGAGTTATGGGAATTTTTTAATCAATCTCAACAGTGGTTATGTAAAAACTACAAAAAAATTTTGCTTAATTAATAAGTGCTAGAATATTTATTTAATTAAATCAAAAGTTACAAACTTTGATTCTCTGATACTCCTGAAGACAAACTTTGGTTAGAAATCAATCCAATAAGTGGCTGCTAAGAAAGGTGTATCAACTTTTCTTTGAAAGGGCATCAAAAAAGTAAACAGACAGAAAAAAACTGGTATATAGACTTATCAATCAGGGCTTTTGTTCCTTCTTTAGTAGGGGCCGTTTATGAGCACCTTCCCCTCAGAAAAGTTCTTCAAAAACATGCAGTTTTCCCAAAAAAGTAACTTAACATGTGGTTTTTCATTCCCCTTCAGAGAAAATATCACTCTTATTTCCCCCAAATTATAGGGCATGGGCCCCTTCCCTTGTCAGTGAAAAAAAGCCTTGTCAATCAATAATTTGTAGATAAGAACATTCCTTCTGGGAAAAAACCTGACTTCAAAGTAACTCATATTATAGAAAGGGTGAATAGAAGAAATGTACTTATTAAGTTCAACAACTTCAAATCTTACTGACTATGAAAAATGACTCTGAATTGTGAACTTTCATGGGAAGAAATATATCATCACAGAGTAGCTTGACATAAAAACAGAACTTGATGACAAAACTTGTGAACGTACACTTCATATCAATTACCATAATATTTGTGAGAAGTATGAAATGAAAGAAGGGATTTCTGTGCAGAGCTATGGAGGGTGTTCTAGGCCCATTGAGGCATCTGCATGCTCTTTGACTGTGGTAAAAATTAAAATTGTGCCATGACAGTGTCCATGCATGAAGTAGCAGATGACACAAGGACAGACCCTGACTTTTTATGTGCATTTTAATCAAAATTTCATTTGTCTCAAAATTTACAACATGTTGGGTTATTATTATTATGGCAAATGATTGATACAAACCTGAAGCAGAGATGACTGGAACAAGATATTTCTCAGTGTTTTGACCAGCATAGCCATTTTCATGCAGTAATAATACATTATTACAGGCAAACAGTTAAAAAACATAAACTGGGAATTTGAAAGAGACTTCACCTTTAATTTGCCAGAGCACAAATTAATTAAAACAAGCAGAACAAAGAAAAACGATGTTGATAAACTGGACGCAGCATGTTCATTATCTCAGCTGAAACAATGGAGTAAAAACTGATACAATTTGGTGAGCCAATATTTAGACATGACATACAATGAGGTCATGTAAGGAATTTATGGTACTGTGAATATGAAATTTTATCAATTTCAGTAAAACTTCTTTTTTGTGGGTTCTTGTGATTTTCAGCTTTCTAAATCAACACTTATGATGAAATCTAATATTCATTGTGGTTTAAAATCCATGTAAAGATCTACCCACAATATCCTTTAATAAATGTTGATGAAATTCATAAAGACCTGACAGTCATTTCAAGAAAGGTGGTCATCAATGCCATGGGGTTTGGGGCATTATTCCATCAGAGAAAATAATCTAATGAAATTGATGAAGAATACATGTACAGATAACAAAACAAAAACATGACCTACATTAAAAAGTAGGTCACAGGGTCACAATAATTTGTGCATGATTTAAAAATAACAAATGCAACATTTAATGAAGTTTGATGGCTTTCACAATAACCAGCACAGCAGAATGCTTATGACTTAGATTTTAAAATAAGTAGGTCAATGTATCAAGCAAGCTGTCACACAATACTGAGTAACCATGTGACAACACTTCAAGTCTTGGTGTGACCTTGACCTCTGACCAAAGGTGAAATGAGTAAGATTCATGGCATGGAACGTTTGATATTTGGCATTAATCAAATTTCATTTATATCCATCCATGTTATTGTCAAAGTTTATTTATACTCAAAAACACTTCAATTTGTAATTCGAAAATCTTGTTGAATGTTGATAACATATTTATTCTTCATGTAACTGCTTTGATATCTGAGCATGACTGGAGATTCCTCTTTCAGACTGGTCTCCAATCTTAGTTTTATAATCTTCGGCCCTCATCTTTTCTTTGAAAAGTCATGTATAAAAACCTTTTTCCAACTCCTAAGCTCTTCCAGGATTTTTTAAGATATTCAGCTGAATGAAGTTGGGAGGAAAATAATTAATGAACAATTTGTGCCATTATTTTAGGAATTTCTGCTCACATGACAAACATATTCCTGCTGATATGGAATGCCTATTGAATGAAGACATTATCAGTCGTATACAGGTGGTACCTATCTCCCAGCACTATCTATAAAATGCTGCTTCATTTAGAAAGAGACAGTAAGAGCATTAAGATATAATCAACACTGTCAGATATAAAACAGTTTGTGTTTTAGTTTATTTCAATAAAAAAACTGTACTTTTGTAGGTACAGGGCTTTTTTCAATCGGTTTTATAGCCAATATTCGGTCATGTTCCCAATGGCAAAACATATGCTTTTTCCCAATTAGAGAAGAAAATTCCCAATGGAATCAATAAAAAAGAATTCAGACAAAAAAACCTTACCGGCATCATTTCATTAATAAAATGTTAAAGCTTGTTAGTTAATCAGGCATCATTAAATTTTGTTTCTTTAATCCAAAAATTACTGATAAATGTTAAATATTGCAATAACTTTTTATTCCTCAGTGATGCAAACAAATACCAATTTCTGGCTAAACGACACAAAATTTCCTAATTCCAGGGGTATGGGTCATATTCCCAAAATGGTGAAAAAAGCCCTGAGGTAACATGTTACACCCTAGATATGCCTTTATCACATGGACAGTGTAAATCCAGACCAGCTGGCACATTCATGTCATGATCAGGATCTACACTGTTTACTTTTAGATTCCTTAGGTTATTTATGACAAAGATGTGACCAGGGCAGATCCAGATAAGATGGCATATATATGCTTGCTACATTATTATTCCTTTTGCAGCATGAGATATGGAAATACAACCCATTTAAAACACTTTTTCATGTATTTTTTTCATTACTGACACTCATAAACTATGAAGCATGTAACAGGAACTAGGGAGTATTAAAATTTGCTTGAAATGAAGGTTCTCACAACAAATATCAATAAAAGCAAACTGATTGATTAAAATAGCTGATTTGAAATCCCACTAGCAATCAATAGACATATAATTAGTCCCCAGCTCATAAAGAATTATTGAATTAGGTTTTCTTTGGTATAATGAAATATTGTAATTGCTATCAGAGTTTGGATGATGTATCCCAAATCAAATCATCTTTCTTCTGTTTTATTAACACAAGACCAGTGTCACATAAAAGTAGATATACAACTAGATGTTTTTTGTGAAAAACGCATGTCTTCCCCCTGCGCCGCCCCCCCCCCCCCCCCCCCCCCTGCGCCCAGACCCCTGTGACCTTGACCTTTGACCTACTGATCCCATAATCAAAAGGGTTCTTCTACTCAATAAGGGCTATTACCCTATTTAGTTTGAATGCTCTGGGTCAAGCGGTACTCCAGTAATTGACCGGATAAGGTTTTTACTCTTCGGGGCCCCTGTGACCTTGACCTTTGACCTACTGACCCCTACTGACCCCAAAATCAATAGGGTTCTTCTAATCAAAAAGGGCTATCACCCTATGAATTTTGAAGGCTGTGGGTCAAACTGTACTCCAGTTATTGAGCGGAAACGGTTTTCACTCTTCAGGCCCCTGTGACCTTGACCTTTGACCTACTGACCCCAAAATCAATAGGGTTCTTCTACTCTATAATGGCTATCAACCTATGAAGTTTGAAGTCCCTGGGTCAAAGGGTTCTCAAGTTATGGAGCAGAAACAGTTTTCACTCTTTGGGCCCCTGTGACCTTGACCTTTGACCTACTGACATCAAAATCAATAGGGTTCTTCTACTCAATAAAGGCTGTCATCCTATGAAGTTTGAAGGCTCTGGGTCAAAGGGTACTCGAATTATTGAGCCGAAACGGTTTTCACTCTTCGGGCCCCTGTGACCTTGACCTTTGACCTACTGACCCCAAAATCAGTAGGATTCTTCTACTCAATTAGGCCTATCACCCTATGAAGTTTGAAGGCTCTGGGTCAAAGGGTACTCAAATTATTGAGCGGAAACGGTTTTCACTCTTCGGGTCACTGTGACCTTGACCTTTGACCTACTGACCCCAAAATCAATAGGGTTCTTCTACTCAATAAGGGCTGTCATCCTATGAAGTTTGAAGGCTCTGGGTCAAAAGGTACTTGAGTTATTGAGCGGAAACGGTTTTCACTCTTCGGGTCACTGTGACCTTGACCTTTGACCTACTGACCCAAAATCAATAGGGTTCTTCACTCAATAAGGGCTATCACCCTATGAAGTTTGGAGGCTCTGGGTCAAAGGGTACTCGAGTTATTGAGCGGAAACGGTTTTCACTCTTTGGGTCACTGTGACCTTGACCTTTGACCTACTGACCCCAAAATTAATAGGGTTCTTCTACTCAATAAGGGCTATCACCCTATGAAGTTTGAAGGCTCTGGGTCAAAGGGTACTCGAGTTATTGAGTGGAAACGAAGTGTGACAGACGGAGTGACGGACAGACGGACAGGGCAAAAACAATATGTCTCCCCCAGAGGGGGGGGGACATAACTAACATTTGAGTCCTTTACTTGATTACTTGATATAGACAGGGTTTTATCATGTGTTTAACCGTTGTAGATACAGATCAGCCAGCACACAGATGCCATATGATTTGGATCTACACTTGTTGCCTCTTGTAAGAAATAGCAGTGTTGATCTTGATTAGATGGCATGTATGTGCACCCAGCAATGGAGTAACTGCTGTTTCTCATTAAGTAGAGAGTTAAGTACTTAAAGCATAGTATTTGTCACATTGTGACCAGTGTAGACCTAGATCAATCTTATCCGATCTGGGGTTACACTGCTTGTAAATGAAAGTAAATAAATGCCTTTACAATGCACATATGAACAATAAAAGTCATGGCTGAAATAAATAGAAATACAAGTTCATGGAATTAATCTTTTATTGCATGTTGAAACAGTGAAGATTCAGATCAGCTGACAGATCCATGCCATCTGACCACTAAGTATCTACATTGTTTGCTTCTTGGTCAAAAAAATAATGTAATCAAAAAGGGAATAGTGTAGATCCTGATCACAAATGCCAGATGATCTAGATCTACACTATTTGCCCATGAATAACAGCTTTATCCCAAGGAGTAATTTGGGTTAATGCAGTGGTTTCATCAAAATTTTAACAAACAGTATGTACCTACTTGATCAGTGCTCTAATCTCTAATTGTAACAATGATTCTTACTGGGTTTCCTATACCAAGTCATTGGTGCCAAAAAGTAATCATGACTTGCTGGTTAATTTTAACCCTTAAAGCAGCCTACTCACGTTTTTAACAATGATCTAATTTAAAGCAGCCTACTTACACCAGTGTCCCTGCAATCCATAACTAGTTCAGACTGAACTAATCTATTGATAATCTGCTTTAAAAACTATGAACAATAATGCCGAAGTTAAGTTAGGAAAGGTTAAGTTAGGAATTTTTCTTTTTAAGAAAGACACACAGCGATGGTCTGTCAATTTAATAATAATCCTATGTGAACATAAAATTGTTTGTTTTTTTATTTATTGAAAAATCTCAAACATATAATCTACCAAATATCATTTTCTTCCTGTTTTTTAAAATAATTATTTTGTGGTTTAATTATCATTAGAAATGCAGATAATGATGAATTCAGTTCAATTCAATCAAAATAATACCTTTTTTTTCTTCAACATTTATTTTCCTGTGCTATTTCCATTAAATTTTAAATAAAATTTTACCTGTTTTTCTTCAATACTTATTTCCGTGTGCTAATTATGTCCACCCTGACCAAATGACTTTATGGTTACTCACGCCCCCTCTTCCCCTTATTTCTGGACATCAATGAATTTAAATAAGCTGGAAGTGACACTTTTCACCCCACCATGGTCATTAAATCCTTACAATTTAAAGAAATGTAATCCTATAACACATCTCATTAGAAAATAAATCAACCAAGTTCAAAAATCACTAGCAAATCTGTTTCTATAAAATTAAAATTTATTGACAGATTTTAAATTGTTAATTTTCAACTATGAAAGGTAAAGGTATTTGCTGTAAAAAAAGTATAAATAATTACCTTTAAAATCCCACCACAAATATTATAATCCAAAATGCAGGACGAATTTCACAACTTTAAATAACCTTTAGATATATCGAATATTTCAAATTCCACACGGAACAATTGAAGATTGTTAACTTAGGGAAAATAATCATACCTAAATCATAAAAAAAAAATCTAATTTTCTTCCTCTAAAATGTTGGAGAACTTTGAACCATATAATTTTATGTCATCACAACATACCAAGGTCAGATTCAGTGATGCATCTTTTGTATAATTATTCAAAACCAGCCCTGTACACCTAAACAGTCTCCGAAATGTTATTAAAGCAGCTTGCGGATGTTTTATCTTAAATCAATACCATTTTAATAATTAAGACACTAGACCTAGAGTATGTAAGAAATTCTCTACTCCCACTTAGAAACTTCATGTTCCATGACAGAATCACAGGACTGCAATGTAAATTGTGATTAAATATGGATAGAGCACAGCCATAATACAGATCTTGTAAAAGCTGATGAAAAACATACCATAGATCAGAGAGAACAGGTAGCTTACATTACAACAGCCAATCACTAACCAGCAAGCACTTCTAAGCCTCTAATCTCAGAAGTAATGCCCCAATACTAAGCAATCTTTTATAACAATCCTGATTATCAGAAAACTCTGCCAGAGAAATATCAAAGAAATTGTTCACATTGGATGGGGGCTATTAATTCCATTAGTAAAAACAGCAATAATGCTCAATACATCACCTGATTTTCACTTCATTTCTTGTAATGTTTCTTGTAATGCCAAACACATACACTACTTTACTGCACAATTGGGTACCAATGTATTACATTAAAATCCCTAATAAATGCCCCCAATATGTACTTTACAAGTAGTCATCAAGTTCCAATCAGTAAGCTATTACAGTGTTGCTTGTACATTATTTCTAACATGTTACCGAAAGTAGTCATTCTACAGGCCATTGTCAGACATAGATTTTTTTCTTCATTGACATATGGGGAGAGGGTTTAAATTATAATATGAGGGTAATTAATAGAGATTTTACAGTATAGGAGATGTCAATATAACAAACAATGGTCGGATCCCAATTTATGAACATATATGGCTATCTTTAATAACACTGACTAAATCCAGAGCCATACCATGTCACCATCCATTGGGAAATATATTTTGTTGAAAATAGAATCACTTAAACCGTTTACTACATAGATACATCTTCTATGACAAGGACAAACAGTGAAGATCCAGATCAGCTGGCAGAATTTGTACACTGTTCACTTTTTAATTCATTGGGTTATTTTTGACGAAGCTGCGAACAGTGTAGATCTAAATCAGATGGCACAGATATGTCAGATGATCTAGATATCCACTGGTCAAAAATATGTTAAAATATGTATATTTGGAGTAAAAGGATAAAAAAATCATTAAAAGTAATAGTGACAAGCTGACTACTAAACTGCAAAGATCTTTTCTGGTTTACATCAGATGAGTACAGACATTTAGTTTAATTTAGTTTAAACTTATTTATTTTACATCGATTGTGAAACAAGTTATTCCAACTTTATTAATCACGCTCGATGACTGCTTCCTGGGTTTCCAACCAGTACATTAGCCGCTGGAGGGGCTACTTCAATCAAAGTGCAGACATAAAAAATTTTTAACAACACATACTCATTCGATTAGTTGGAGTCAAACTCAAAATGTTGCCGCTGTCAATCATTCTGTTGAGACTGCTTGTTCCATGATTAAATCTCTGGAATGTATTACAGTCTACTCAATAGCGATGAAAGCATTGTTACCCATGGGTAATTAACGATATATTACACCAAATTACATTTGACAGTGCTGTTTCATAAGGCTAGCTAACACCTACATAATAAAGTCATTCTCACATATAAAATTATTTCTAAGCAAAACCTGCAAAAACACAATGTTTATAACATCAAAGATTCTTCTAGGGGTGGGGGTGAGGGGATTGTGCACAACTGTTTCACTGGTGAAGAGTCGCCAATTCAGCCAATCAGATGTTTAATATTTGAGACTGGTCTCCTGATTTAGTTGAATGATCTTGGGCATAGGACTGTATAGTAAATAGGAAAGACTGTATTCCAGACACATAGAAGAATCAGAGTTGAAGTGATTTATTAGTGTGTAATATCATCAGCTTGATGATGAAAGAACTTATCCTGGGGAAGGACAAATGTTTCCCACTGGGAGTATAGACAAGCTTAAACACAATCAATTGCTATTCACTACCAGCTCTGCTAAAGACCAGTAATTCTATTTTAAGTCTGTTAATGGAGGAAATGTAAGTTTATGACTGTTCTAAGCTGGCTTCTTTCAGTCATTTATCATTACTAATCACCTGAAACAGACCAGCAACAGACAGACTTTTTGTAGGTGTACCAATATGTTCCATATCAGAGATTAATTTAATTCTTATAACATATGATATGGCTGCTATATATAGGCGAAAAGAGTAGATTCAGATCAGCTGGCATATCTGTGCTGTCTGATCTGGATCTAAACTGTTTGCTTAGTCTAAATCAGGCATAACATGTAATCTTGGCCCAAGATCATAAAACTAAGATTGGAAAACAGTCTCAAATCTCAAGCATCTGATTGGCTGAAATGGCGACATTTTGCAGAAATGGCAACCTGTCGCCATTTCAGCCAATCAGATGCTTGTGATAATTATGAGACTTGTCTCCTAAGACTGGTTTCCTCGTTGGGCCCAGCACTTGAAGGATAAAAGAGCATTTCTTAAAAAAGTGTGAATCATTTGATTATTTTCGTATTTTTAACTTGTTTTTGTTTTGATTTTTATCACATAAATATTTTAACCTTTTTTTGCTGCCATATGTTGTTTTCATAAAGGCAGTTCTAAAAAGGCTTCATCAATATTTCATATGTTTTCCATTTTGAAAACAGAAATCAATTGATAAACAGTTGAAGTTACTAAATTAGTCTCTATCATTTTAATGGTAGATGCCAGATGTGTACTGAGATTATTAAATGAGCAGAAGGGTTTTTTCTAATTACCTCAATGGAAATCATTCTAAAAAACTATCGACAATGGAAATCATTCTAAAAAATTATCGAAACAAATTTAAGGTCAAAGTCTTCTTTGGCACTGGATCTGTGCCCAAGAACATTCAACTAAATCCAGAGATCAGTATTAAATCTCAAGCATCTGAGTCATCTGATCAGGATCTACACTGTTTTATTTTAAATTAATTAGATTATTTCGGACCAAAAAAGTAAACTGTGTAGATTTAGATATGGTGGCACAGTTTTGCCAGCTGATCTGGATGTACACTTGTCACCAATGTGATGAAAGGCGTATTCGTAGAATACCATGATAACATTTTAAAAATTATTACAAAAAGACACCATAATATTATGTAGTTGTTGTTGTTTTATTGTCACTCCTTTATTTCAAGCCACAAATGCTTTTTAAATTCATTAGATTATTCAAACCAAAAAGTGAACAGTGTGGTAAAAGGCATATTGACAATACACCAAGATTATAATAATTAATGACATTTCCCAATCAACAGTATCAGTGAAACATACAGATGATAAAAGTTTCCTTTCTGATATTTGTCAAGACAGATGGATGTTTGGTTTTTGCTGGGTTCTATAATTAAGTCTCAGAATTGCTCCACTGGGAACTCATAAATTCTGCAGACATCCTGATTTTTGCAACAAAAAAAGGAAAAAGAAAAGACTTAAGTTTTAACAAACTAATGTTTGATTTATTATCCAATAATTTCAGAGAAGTAATTCTCAGTTACTGCTGCATATTCTTCAGGCAATTTAATAGTCATCTTGATCTATTTAAGTGAACAACTCCACTTGATTCCGTAAAATTGAAATTTTCTAGGGGAGAATTTATCATAAAAATCTGCAACATTATTGATGATGAGCTATTTTCAAGTTCTGCATTTCAAAACTACCAGATAAGTCTATATGTGATCAGATCAGGTTGTGTTTAATGTTGAATACAAATCAAGTCTAATTCATGTGACAGACATCCCTGATTTTACCCACATCCTGTGCAAATGTTTTTAATTGAGAGCATTTAAAATTTAATACTTAGGCTGACAACTAGTGTACAATTTGGCTGATGTCTCATATTTCAAAAGCATGCAGCTGAAAACGTTAGACTGACCTTTTAAGCCCAAGAATGACCTTGACCTGGTTAATAAGATCATAATTTTTTAAGCTATACTTCTTCCTATTTGGGTAGGTATTTGTGTTTTATTTGGCAGAGCTCCATTTATCAGTTACAAAGAGTTGATCTACTGAGCAGATCAGATGAATTTGTAAAGAAGCTTGACCATTTATGTTATCTACAAGCCTTCAAAACTAACCTTTTGTCAAAGAACACTGACGGAAATGAGATGGACAATCCTGCTAACAAACATCATATGCTGATTTCTGTGCAGATATTTTTTTTGCAAAACATCAGTCTCCTGTTTTAAAATGCTCCCAATGGTACACATATGAACTGCATTATACAATGATTGTTGAAAATTAAGAGACAACACATGAATTTAAACATATCATTGAACTGTCAGCAAATTTTGAGATCTTAGAGATCTTCTTACATGTATTTTGCAAGTTATGTTTGGCAGTATTTTGATATTTTAACCAAACAGCAATCAAGGATTGTCAGTGTCTGACTGATAGTTATGCCTTGATGGGGCTCTGATCTGATGTGCCAGCTAATTTGGATTCACAGCACATCTGGATTAAACTCGTATAATAATTAAAGGTTTCTTAAAAACTGCAACATTCTTTTAAAATCCCATGCCAAGAAATATTGTGCTGGTTTTGGCAATCATATCATATCGACATACATTCTGCCAATAATACAGTTATGGAATTGTTGGAACAACCAAGACAACTATAAATCATTATTTGTTCACATGTTTACCTCCCCAATGCTTCTGTAAAGAAACAAACACATTGTTTTGTCTATTTTCCTTTTCAAAAGGGTCAATGTAACTGGAGTTGATTAAACTTGTTTTTTTTTTCATTGAAAGATGATAGACTGTTCATTTTATGAAGTACTCAGTAAAAAGACAAAATAACTACTGTCCCACTTGTGTTGTTGCTGAGATTGGGTAAGAGTATCACTTTTCATTGTGAGAATCAATTTCAAGATGAATGGAGTACAAGTGATTAGGAAAGAGAAAGATTTATTTATCCAGAGTGAGTTAAATACATCTTCTGATGTCAAATACAAATCATCATAATGACATTGCAGTTATTACAGTAAAAGCTTGGTAAACTGATTCCCAGTCTTTAAAATTAGTATGAATAGTCATATAAACAATACCAGAAACCAGTCACAAATCTCAAACTTGCCATTTTTCAGCTTCTGTGCTTAATTTCAACCAATCACACTGTTCAAATCTAGCTGAGGTTGGACACCAGTCTAAGTATTCAAACATCAAGACCTGGGGTACAATCATTAAAAATCTCTTGTAATATTAAATAAAGACATAAACAGATTCTTTTTTCAAAACTGTTAGAAGAAAATATAATCTGATGTGCAGTAATTCTTCAAATGCATCAAGAATAGAAACTGAAACACTGCTGACATGAAAGCATACCAGCATATAAAAAAACTTCATAAAATCTATTACCTGTTTCAATAAATTTGGAAGGCAAATTATAAAACATACAATAAAAATTCAGCCAGAATTATTCAAACCACCCTTTAAAATAAACTAAACAGAATATTTGTGGTTTTTGCAGGTATTTCATTCACAAATTCAAGAGCTACTACTATCAAGGTGTTGCATTGGTCTTATCTGACGTCTGGCAAATTCAAAATGCAGATATTTGTGGTTTTAACAGGTATTCATGTTTTAGCACATACATAACTATGCGTTTTAAATCTTTATAAAATAACAGGCTATGACATATTAGGATTATAAATTATCCAGCCATATAAACTGAGACCGACATTTTATTGGCCAACCATTTTGGCAATAATGGGAGCACTCACCTTTCTACAATTTAAAATCTTTTGGGGCTTAACATTCAAACTGATAGCCCTTCAGTACCTCTAAATATTATATAACACTTTAAACACTAGACAAAATTACGACCACAGTAGGCCCAGCCTCCTACACTATTCAGTCAGTAATGTTTTGTAATCTTTGGCTCAGAAGGAAGAGAAACCTTCAACACTGTCTGACAGTCAACAACCACTAAGCTTTTCAAGACCCATTCATACATTCATTTGTAAGTTATTAACTTCACATGAGTGAAAACTTTATTCTCTATTGCAAGATTTGTGACCAGCTCAATACAGAATCGATAATTCCTACCCGGATATTATTGGTTGTAATTCGGCTCCATTCACAAAGAAATAGAATCAGGTTTTCACACATCTACATTCAAGTACAACAATCAACAATAAACAAACACCAAATGAAGCATAAACTTGTGGAAAATAATATTGTTTACATTCGAATTACTTCATTTGCATATGAAATCAGATATGGCCAATGGGATAGAGATTTGCATGAAATTTAACAATCCTGTGTGTAAATGAAGTATGTGACATCCTTTGGGTTTGATTGCCAAGTAGCAAATTTTGTTCATGTACTGTTATTACCACTAGATACATAAGTATGCAAATATCTAGGAAAATACTTATAAACTTAGCAACTCTAGGGATCAAACTGTTATAAAAATATAATTTGGAAATATGACTTTTTTCGATAAATAAATTAAATTTTTTCTAATTGTAAATTGTAGTCTTTCTGATAACTTTAAGACTTGTTTTATTACTTTAAGACCTTTTCATTTAAATGAAAGGAGCATAACTATGAGAAAAAAAATGTCAGAGTTATGGGACATGTATTTTCGGGAAAAATGTGGGATGATAATCATATAGTGTGAAGTTGGAAATCAATCATTTTAGTAGTTATTACAGGTTTTGATGTACGCTGGATTTTTTTTACATTTTGTTTCAACCTTGTTGAAGGATTGACAGACTGATGGACTGGATTTATCAATCTAGGCCTTATTTGGTTTGCAATCAGTGGCTGAACACTTAAAGCTCCTGTGATTATATTAACAAGTACCATAAACAGGGAAGTCTGACATGTTACCGTTCAATCAACAAAATTGAAAAAAATGTGATGGATGTACCAATCCTTAGTGAAAACCAGAGCAATATCCAATCAAACAAACTTAGCAGGGCTGGATCCAGACAGTTCAGTAGGATTTTTTTCTGTCTGAGCAGCAGTATTTAATTTTCAAGGGATTTTAGCCAGCAAGTTTGACATTAACATGTAACTACCCCAAACAATTTGACCCACTTTCTGAAAATCTTGCCAACAACCCTGCCTTTTTTACATCAATAGAGTTGAAACCTTTGATTTAAATTGTAAATTATTGTCATCTTGGGCACTTGAACTATAGTCTATGAAGGTGTTATATGCAATATCAACAATTTAAGGATATTTGTGGTTTTCAAGAGCCTGTTAACATAACAGGTACATACCTGTGAAACATGATGAGGCCCAAGTACAAGATTTACCAAAATTTAGTCACAAAATGAAGGAGATTTGTTTTGTATCTTAAGAAAAATCAACTCTCAATTCACAGAAATTGTGTTAACATAAAAAAGCACCCCATAAGGTAGGCTATTAAAATTCAAAATCTTTCATTGTACCACCCCAGGACCCTAGGAGGCTTTTTAGAACTGAATCAACTCCCAAGTCAAAGTTGTGTTAATCTTATCATAAGAAGATGTAGACTTGTTGTAAAATGGAGTTACCTACCTTGAAATGTTCGAAAGGTCAGATGTAAGCAAAAAACTGATCTATTTCACAAACTTTGATATTCACAAGGTTTGATATTACTAATCATACATTTATTTATGATATTTTTATCATTTCACTTCAAAGATTATTTTTGCAGATGAAAACTGAATCAAGCAATGGAAGAAAATAATTTCTACAGATGAATTATTCATTTAACTCTACTCCGTGGATACATTTTTTATCACAAGGATGACAAGTGTTACTAAGGATCTAAAGTTGTGTTTAGAAAAACCGTAATGAATCTTAAAGCAAACAAAGTGTAGATCTATATCAGAAACCAAAGTCTGATCTGGATCTACACTGGTCACACATGGGATATCAACATAGTGATGAGTTAACGTAATGTCAAAAGAGATTTACATAAAAGTCTCTATAGGTTACTCAAACATCCATTTACATAAAATAACACAGATAAAAGGATTAACACTTACAGTCCATATTCAGAAATTAAATCCACGTTTTATTCAATGTCCTTTAGACATGTGGTCAGAAACGGTACTTGTAAATACACCGAAAGACATAACACAGTGAAGATAACATATAGTATGTTTCGTTATCACCTTGTTGTTTATTTAGGTTATCGTGATTCAATAATTTATAGTCTCATTTGTTTGACATTCATATAACATCATGTTTACCTTATCAAATTTGTCTGCATCAATAGTCAAAGATCTCACTTTAATTTTGAGATATTAGTTTTCAGTTGCAAAATATACCAATACATTTCAAACTATTGAAACAAACTTGACTTACACTAATAACAATAATGTATCTATGAAATTAAGTCTTTTCCCAATACAATCCAAAATATTATAAACAAACTCATTTCAGACAATTTTAAAGAACTTCAAATATTTACCTTAAGAAAATAAGTTACTTCTCAAATGCTGTTCAAAATAATGAGGCAAACTCCAATATGATACTTTAAAACAAAACTTAGTTTTATTTTTAGAAAATACCTACATACTATACAAAGAGCATGTTTACCTTTGAAAGCCACAACACACACAATATTTCTTCATAACCTTGTAATTAATCCAACCTCCTGATCAATGTAACTTTTTACAGATTAACAACCACTACCTTAATGACAATTGCGAAATTATTCGATCAATAAAAAGCAACTTAGTGGAAATGATCCGAATTGAGCAACAGTACCTATAAAATCCTCTTAATACAGCCTTTCATTCATGCTTAAACTGTTTCACAACGTCCTTGATAGCTGTTTATCTAGCATAAAACATTATTTTCATTCACCTTTATAAATACCAACAAGGAAAGAAATTGCATCAAATAGGACAGTGGCTAAATGGTAGCTATGCTCTCCTTAAGATTATAAAACTGAAATTTGAAACCAGTCTCAAATCTCAAGCATCTGATTGGCTGAAATGGCGATCAGTCGCCATTTCATCCAATCAGATCCTTGAGATTTGAGACTGGTTTCTATTTTCAGTTTTATAATCATTCTTACAGCCAGGTGACATTTTAGCAGTTTTCTTTGCATGTTGGATAGGAGTGTCTGGTGCAATTCATTTCAGAATGTTAGTTTTTTGAAACAGTGTTAGGTTAAATTTATTTTACAAATATATGATTGGGCGTAAGAGACAGAGCTCTAGTCATGTTCAATTGTTCTATTGCTGCACCAGTGGGCTTAATCAATTTAGTGTAGAGGCATATCTCCCCAGTGCTCTCCCTGGGGAAACTGAATCAAGTATTTCCTGGAAATGTTGAAAAAAACGTGATCAAATCTAATGCAACTTCTGGTAAGTATTAGGCTGGATGATTCCTCACCTGTGATTATGGAGTCATTGCTATGTGTGTCACACCACTTTCATCACCCTTGAAAAACAACCTGTATGCACAGTTTCAGGGTTGATTGCAAAATTTCAAGAAAATAGGGTTGGTTTCAGGCAGTCTTAGGGTAGTTTCATAAAACATGTGATTTCCAACTTTCTGGAAAAAATCTCCATAAACAATTAAATATTGCTGCCCCAAAAGGGGGTTCAAGCCACCTCACTGAACCACATCTGGACATGTCCGTGAGTTTGATATGGCAGGCAAACTTTATATTGTAAACTTAAACTTACCTTAATGCAAAAGTTGAGCAATTTATAACATCACTGATTGCAATTTCCACTGGTCTTCAACAAGTGCTGCAAGATAAAACATGAAACTACCAATAGCTCTTGTGGTATATGTCATCAAGTATTACTGGTAATAAACTCTTCAATTAAATTCTTTTAAATTTTAATGTAGAAAATCTTATTTATTGAGAGTATCTACAGTTGAAATGCGTTACTTAAAATCTTAAATATTTGGTTATGATTTTCATGATTTCAAGTTATCACTTTAACAAACAAGACTTAAGCAAGTCAATCTGTTAGGATTTTAGCAGCTTGCATTTGGTCAATGCTGTATAAACATTTCAACATTTGTTAATTTAGTGTGAAGCACTAATAAAATATATTAGCAAATCCTCAAAATTGGAGCTACAGGTTTCACCTATTTGTAACATTTTTTCACTGGTTCACATGTTATTGTACTTTAAAGCTTGTTTCAGGGTTTTTGTCTTAAAAACTGCAATATCAGTTTAAGTCTTTACTGAGTCAACTAATAGGTAATATTGCTATGAAATACAGTTAGAAATCTGGTGCTTGCCTTTAGATGTGTTCATCATATTGTAACATTAAAATATAAACATCTTAACACTTAAAAAGTATTTTATAATAAAAAGGATTTAGAATTTCCAATGAAGTCTTATTTCACTTCTCCTGTTTCTTAAGTTAACAGGGGACAGGATTGAGCTGTTGACAACAAAGTTTATCAGTGGCTGTGCCACTTGAGCCAGATCCCCCACCCCACCAGATCCACCACCCCACCACATCCCCCACTCCACCAGATCCCCCACCCCAAAATACTCAAGCTCAGACATTATTCTAGAGGCCACCAACCATCTGCCACATATACCAAAATAATCTATAACTTTGAAACAATTTAATATTGTATCTGCAGTCCAGGACTGAAGGTTATAAAGCTGAGATTGGAAACCAGTCTCAAATCTCAAGCATCTGATTGGCTGAAATGGCGACCAGTCGCCATTTCAGCCAATCAGATGCTTGAGATTTGAGACTGGTTTCCATGCTCAGTTTTATAACCTTGGGCACTGGTCTTACCATACAGCATAACAAATTGTGAGTCTGATCAACAACTATAGCACCTATGGTTGAAACACAAATGTAGAGTAGTCAAACTTTAGTGCCATCTAAAAGTCTGGATCTACAGTGTTCACTCTTTGCTTCATTAGGTTGTTTCTGACCAAAAAGTAAAGAGTGTAGATCCTGATCAAACAGCACAAGTATTTCAGCTGATCTGGATCAACACTGTTTACACATGCAATATAACCTGCATATACATGTATGTAGTAAAGGGTTAAATAGTGAAGTTCACCGACCAGTCTCCCCTGATCAATATAAAATATAAATATTTCAAGGATCTCCGACACGGCTAATAATAAATACATGGATACTGTTACCAACAATTGTACAGTGGACAAGAATTTTCATACCTGCAAAGTAATACATTAATTTTGTAAGAAATGGTAGAAATTGTTTACCATTAAATGATGTGCTTCTTAGTTAATTAACTGTTTACTCCATATATACAGGTTTTACTGAATTTGTGCAAACTGATCTGGATCTAAACCTTGTCGTTTCTTGTCAGAAATAACCTAATGAATCAAAAGCCCACAGTGAAGATCCTGATAAAACAGCACAGTGGCTTTCTGATCTGTATCTACACTGCTCATCTATGGTTAAATGCCACATCCCAAGGGGTAAAGAGTTAAAATCAATGACTGACAAAAAACCTTAAACCACATTTCATAAATAATGTGAATTTCATACCTGTTGTCCGGTCTGGTGAGCTTCACAGCTTCTTGGTGGGTCTAGATCAATAAATCCTGAAACAATATCAATGTTTGTTGACTTTATATAACTGTCCCTTCCCTTCGTAAGTCACTTTAAATCATTAACGTCATTTGTCTTAAAAGTACATTAATTACAACAGGACCTGCTGAAAATACTCTGTACACTTAATGCTTTAATAGATCCTAGTTAAGACAGTGTAAACTAAGTCAAAATTATCATAGCAAATAGAATGAGGCATATTATAAAGTATGAAGTCACATTAACATAAAAAAGGAATTTAATTAAATATTCTCAAAAAATATTTCGAGCTAATTATAGGGTTTAACTGAAGCAACTCTATCAATCAATCATTCAATCATTTACAAAGGACTAATGAATTTTTAATTGTAAAATACCATTTCAGGGGATGTAAATCAATATTTTATTTAAGAGAGGACAGGAATGTATTTTTTGTAATTTGAGATTTACAATGATGACATATATAACATGTGTCATCCTTAATCCATAAATCTCACGCTTTATCCTATATACAACATGGTCCAATCACATTAGAGTCCGGCAATAGTAAACTGATCCTTGTTAAAGCAGCTGGTTCCCAGCTTATGGTATTTGTCTCAGGTCAACAACCCCTTTCGCCTGAGTAATTTTATCAATGATGAAATTGTGTACAAGCTTTTACTGCATGGGAGATTGCTGTTTCCCCATGGGCAAACAGTGTGGATCCAGATCAGCTGGCACATCTGTGCCTTCTGATCTTGATCTACTCTCTTTGCTTACAGAATTATTACATGTATGTTCTTTCTTACAAAGAAGTAACCAGTGTAGATCCAGAGGTTCATGCAGATCTGGATCTACATTGCTGCTCATGTCATCAATGTCATATCCCATATATTGTGCTTAAGCAAAGGAACAATTTTTTGCTTGAGATGATAACCTTATAATATTGCAATAATTTATGCTCAAACAACTTGTGTGTGAACATAATTCTTTACAAACTTTCTGCATGATGTGAATGATATTGCAGAATAAATGCTGGTCATTCATTTCAATTTATACAATACAACATCACTTGGGATTGCATGTTTAATAATAATTTTCAGTGATTAGTCATGTTTTTGTATTACACCAATCGTAAATCAGAGAAAATTCTGTTACCTGTGAAGGTGGGTACATGCGATTTAAAAACAGTTTATAAAATTAATATTGATCTGCAGTGATCTACATTTAATTTCGCAGAGACACATAAGCCTTGAATTATATATTTTCCCTGGCATAAATTGGTGCAGTTATATTTTTCTATTAAGCCATACCATAACACAGTGTTGTTCACAGGGGTTGAAAGTCATGCATTAACTTTGCTTCAAAATCTGCAATATTTAAACTGGCGCATAATATAATGATACAACATTATGTTCTTTATCATATTTGCTTCAGAATATAATAATGTTGATACTGGATGTACAAAACTGAGATTCTGCTGCTTAAATTATTACTGAAGTGTTTTGTTTTGTTTTAGTTTATTCATCATTCATTTCTTTTTTAAGTGATCTGTAAGTGAATATTTTCACAATCACAAGACATTCCTTTTATTACTTTTTTAATCTCACCAAGTCAATGGTTCAATCAATCAATATAAAGTCAACAAAATGTATCATTGTCATTATTTCATGAAAACTAATCAAATACAAGTATTGACAAGTTGTTAAAATAAGTAAATTACGTTTTACATGTTTTAAATATTTTATGAACCTTATTTAGCTGACTTTTTAGCATACTTGGACTTTTCTTGGCAGATGCTAATGATGTTTTTTTTTGTTAATGAGAATTTGTTTTTATTTGAGAAGTAATAAGTTGTTGAATTCAGTTATGTACAGTGACAATTGATATTGTAACCTAAAAGATTTATTTAGGTTCAATTCCTGACTGCACTGGAGAAACCTTAAGATGTGTTAAAAAATGAAAGCGAGCCCACTGTCCTAAAAAAATGAAAGTTTTTAAAACAAATTTGTAATCTGCAGGTTTTTTGCATAAAAAATTATGTAATCCACTGTATAAATGTTATTCTCTTGAAAATCTAAATCTTGAAAAGTCATCTGTCAGAGAAATAAATCCTCCGGAAATGATCAGTTGAATTGTTATAAAGTCAGTTTCATAATGACTGCTTGCAATGGATTTTGTATGCAAATTACCTCAGATATATGATATAAGAAATGTATACTGAGAACAATTTAAGGCATAAAACTGTCTTCTGACTGTTGCTATTACCATGATCTGTGGTAAACCTTAACTCTTAACTCCAGTTAGATGTGTTTACTTGTGTGACCAGTGTAGATTCAGATTATCTGGCACATCTGTACGGTATGATCTGGATCTACAACAGTCACTTTTTGTCAAAAGTAACATAATAAATCAAAAAGCAAAAATTAAATCCTGATCGTCAGCCAATCTAGATCTACAGTGTTTGCCCAATGATACTGCAACTATATTCCAAGTGTTAAAATTATCTTGAATGTGATACCTGCAAGTCAGATTTTAAGTTCTCCTGCAGAAACAAGAACATTGACATCTATTTTGCTAATAACGAAATGATTCTTCGCTCTCTTCAAGTTTAGCAAAGTTTACAAGAATGAGTTTTTAAATTACCTCCCTTCTAAGTTTGAGGCAATTCAGATAGAAGGGAATCAGTAAGAGCTTTAGGTCTAGTTAAATTGATGCTGCACTATAATTGTTAACATTTCTAAATTGATTTCTCCCATTTGTTTTCAATATCACAAGGAAATATTACTGGTATTATAAACAGAGGAAAAATTTGTCAGAGAGCAACTTTGACAGGGATTATTCTGAGGCTTGTAACAAAAAAGCAACTTGATTAGAAGAGAACCGAAAACCCCAACTTTTCTTAACCTCATTCCACTGAATTTGTAAAATGGACAATTTCTCTTAAACATAAGCCAGTCTGTTATTTGTTCATTATTAACAATGGTGTTTCAATTTATTTTGCAACATGTTGAATTTAATATTATTATAAAGGTGGCCAACACTGGTCTAAGGTTTATATTGCAGATCAAGTTTGTCTAGGTTCCCAAAAATTTGACAACATTTCAGCTAACTAGCTAAAATTGAAAGTCAACATTGAATTAACACTTAACTCTGAATAAAGAAATCATGAGAAATTGTAGCTAAAATTTATATTTTTTAAAATAACTGAAACAGGTAACCAAATTAGAGACAAATTTTAAGTTTGTACTGCAGCGACTGTTGCCTTTGGCAAGAGATAAGTTACATCCAATGTCTAGTTAACGCCTAATAACAATAGTATAATGGTCTAGGTGAATGTGTTTAAACCAAGTTTTGCAATACAACCTGACCCAACCCAAGAAACTTATTAACATAGAAGTATTTCAATTACTGTTATTGTTGAGAAGTAACATACACAAAAACAACTTCAGAGCTTGCAATGGCACCAAGAGGACTACTTTAAGAAAAGAGCGTGTTTCCTTCATCATGCTTTATACTTATTAAAACTAAAGTCAATGGACTAAAAACATGTTCCTTAATTATTATCAAAATAATTAAAGTCATGATGTTTAATTAAATTAAAGGACCTTAAGTCATGTTCCTATATTAAAATTGAAGGACTGACAGTTTTACACTGCAAAAAGCATGTGAAAAAAAAGCAGAATTTGAGAAAATTAATTCTAGGTTAACCATATTTTTCCTATATTTATATAAAACCTATCAAAACAATACATACCGTTGTGTGTGTAGTTTGAATAAAATGTGAACATTGAAGGCCATTTAATTCAAATAGCATCAAGGATAATGTTTATATGCATTGAAGATGGTATGTCTGTTGGTAAGCGATACTCAGTCTAATATCACAAGTGGAACACAAGATTTGAGAGTTTTCACTTGTACCCAAGTTAACCATGAAGAGTACTTCATAGGAAAAAAATATTGTTTGCAAACAGCACAAAATTGCTGTTGGAATTTACTTAATATACATGTAGAATCATCTTAAAAAGTTGAATAAATGGGGGCTACGGGGTTTCCTAGTATCATTTTTCAAACTACAACCACACAACGGCATGCTATGTCTAGAATTAAATCAGTGTGTATAAATTGCTATCGAAACAAATAACAAGTGTTGCAGCTGGTATGATTTTCTTACCTATATTGTTATTGTTGTTTGTTCCTTGCTATGTTGCTGTTCCTTACAGAGTTGTTGTTCCTTACAGAGTTGTTGTTCTTTACAGAGTTGTTGTTCCTTAAACTCACTTTTGCGGAATTAGCTGATATTATGATGATTGTTGGTTTACCTTTTCAAATGTTTCTTTCTGAAAATAGATTTAAACAAGTATGTACCAGTTGTTATAATTAAGATTAAAAAATGCATGACAATACAGAACACATGGTGACATGATACTTCTTTTCTAAGCAGAATTTTGCTTCATTTTCTATGAACTTGGGGCTGGATGGCACAGAAACTTTAGTTCCAGATCAGTATCAGAGTTGTTAAAAATGATTGAACTATTAAATAAAGAAAATACAATTAATAATAATACAATAATAAAAATCAAGAAATTAAATATTTGATTGAACAGCAAACAGTGTAGACCCACAGATTGTTAAACAATACAAGTTAACTCATACCAGCACAACATACAGATCACCTCATGTATGTCTTCTGTCCCTTTCTCAGGGACCCAATCTAGTTTGCTATTCCAACACTTACAAATTATCAATTTATGACATAGTCTGACTAATGCAAGCCCTTAGATAGGGCTGGGATGATTATCAAAGGCAAACAGCTACATTACAAAGTTCTTAAGGCAATCTTTGTAATTAATAATCAATTGGGAGCACTCATCTTGAACAAAATCAGTCACTGACTTTGATATATACCTGATTAAATTGTAGCCAAGATACTGGTACATGTAATAAGTGATTTACAAGTATGACAATGTTCTGTATTGCCTGCAGCTAAAATAATTTATGTCCGACTTGAAGTAAAAAAACTGTTAAAGGGTTTGGAACACTTTTAACAGAGAAACTTTCATTAGCCTAAAACTTTCTTAAGATTGAGAATACTTAATGCATGTGCAACCATGTAGATCTAGATAAGCCCACACATCTGTGCCATAGGGATTAAACGATGATCGATTATAATCGAAAATCGATCGGTTTTAGGATTGATTTTCAATAATCGATTACAAAGTTTAATAATCTATCATCGGTTTGCTTTTATTTAAGCAGCTCACAAGGGAGATCACTGTATCAGAACAAAAACAGTGTTTGATATATGACATAGATCAGTTTTATTTTTGTTTTAAATAAGCTTAGGAATATGTTCTCCCACTAAGTTTTTCAAGATAAAGACTCCTGTACCTGCAGCCTACACCCGATGCTTCTATCAGATACGGTTACAAATGACAATACATGCAGCCTGTGGGCTAGAAGTGTGTTTCATGTAAATGCTAATTCATACCAGAAAATACACCGATATCCTTTTGTTACAATACAGTAGTTCAATACAGGGCCCTCATTTCATTATGGTAGGGACCGAATTTTGACCCCATTCCCATCCCCAATTAATTTATCTCCTATTTTTTAAACAAATTCCCCTCTAAAGAATTTCTTGTGTGTTTTGCATGCCTTAAGCAGAAGATTCTTAACAGTATCATTTTGAAATTTGCTTTTTTGCAAAATAGAAAAAAAAAGCATCATAATAACAAATATAAATGAGTATTTTGTTTTCTAGAATATTAATTAAGAATTCCTATAAATGAAATTCTTCTAATTTTTATTAAAGCATGTAATTTGTTATTGTAAATGCTTCGATTATATAATCAATGATTGATCGAAAAGGGCTGTTAGATTATTTCCAATGATCGATTATGATTTTTGTCTGATTATGAAACCCTACTGTGCCATCTGATCTGGATCTACACTAGTTGTCGCGTGGTCAGATCTACACTGATTGTCTTTAGTGTAATAACCATATCCCAATGGAATAAAAGGTAAAATTATAGAAAAGCCTGATTGATTGCGATTTTTTGTAAAAAAAAAGTTTTATATTATTACATGTCTCATTTACATATACCTGGAAGTAACAGCTTTTTAATGATAGCCAGACTCTGCAGAGTTACTGCCCCTATTATAGCTAACCTTATGGCCAGACTTAGAATCTACAACTGATACTTTTTCTTGCTCATTATGGATAAAATTATGTCTGCTTTTACTTTGATTATAATAAATTTTTCATTTCACCTCATTTTCTTTTTATAACAAATGTAGTGGGAGTAATGTTCAAAGAATTTACTAAATCATTAAGAACACTCTAAATATATCAGAAAGCATGACTCCTCTTGCTGGTTGGGGGAGATATACCCAATGCTAAGATCATAATCTCAGATATTTAACCTTTATGTTAGTATTTTATTTAGTTATCCAGCGATCTTCATTGTGTGCTATTAATTAGTTAACATGAATTTCTTCATTGTGTGCTATTAATTAGTTAACATGAATTCGTGTTGAAATAGCCTTAGTGTACCATAACAAAGTTATGGTTGTTTTTATACCTTCATGTTCCCAAGTATTCTTGGAAAATATCAGCAGAGAAATATAAAACCTTTTTATTTTCCTTATTCCTATAAATAACAGATAACAAGGATTCATTAGTAAATGAACAATGAAATCCATTCCTGAAATGATTACAGACTAGGTAAACAACTCAAGATTTAACAGCTATTGTAAACTACCTAAGTAAAGGTATGGATCATGGCCAAAATTAATGTTACTCCACAGGAAAATTCAAGCAAAATTAATGATTCTTTGCAAAAGAGACAAAAACATTTGCATCACGAGCTAAACAACATTATTATACTTATAATGTTTGCCTTTGGGTCAATGCAACACATAATGAAGGACTGATAGTCTTATTAATTAACATTATGCACATCATGTTAATATAAAGCATAATTTATGACACTTTTATTATGATGAACAGAAACATAGTTTTTCTTTGATGACTAATCCTAGAATTCTGACCAAGAAGTGAACAGTGTCGATCCAGATCTGATGTCACAGCTGTGCCCTATACTGTACACTACAAAAACCACATCTTGTGGTATCATTATATACTACTCAAAATTTGATAAGGATCACTTAAAAGATTGTGTTTATTCCGTACCTAAGGTTAAAACGATAAAATATTTGCTGCGTTTCTAAAAATTTGTTCATTTGACATCAGCTTTGTGCCACGAAAGGAATTAGCCGATAAACTGTTGAAGCAGAACAACGGTTGAAACTTGGTAGGAGCAATTATTCTTGGATAAAACGGAAAGCGATCCCCATCAAATTTTGAGTAGTATATTTCGTGATGGTTTAATTTTTGTGTTATTCACCATAGGGAATGTGCGCGAAATCATATCCTAGTGAAATCAAACCAATGAATATCTAGTCCTATCAAAATAACACGAGTGCAAAAATTTATATGCCTTTTGCGCAAATTTTGACCCCTGTGAAATTAAATGATACCTCAGTAGGTACGTTATCAGATACCTGTGCCCAAGGTTATAAAATTGAGCATGGAAACCAGTCTCAAATCTCAAGCATCTGATTGGCTGAAATGGCGACTGGTCGCCATTTCAGCCAATCAGATGCTTGAGATTTGAGACTGGTTTCCAAACTCAGTTTTATAACCTTCAGCCCTGTAGATATATGAAGATTACTGTGTCCCTTTGAACAAAATATATGTTCAGAATTATTTCTACAGTTTTTTGTTATCAAAATAAACTTTGAATATATGATTGACATCAAGTGTATTGTGACACAATAATGTTGTACTTGAGTTGATTTGGATGATTCTTTAAAATCTTTAAACATAATAATCTGAAAATGTGTAGGCATCATTGACATCAGTAACCATCAAATGTCTGGCTCAGTCCATAGCCATTGGCATAGGCGTAACTTGTTGAATGGGGCTGGTGTACATGTATACAAGGAACTTTTGATGTTCAAGATGCTGGTTTAAAACTTTGAATACATTTATACAGAATCCTGAGAATGAAAAACAAAACAAGATTGTTTGCCCACTCGAACTGGAGATCTACGTGCATGTATTTCAAAATTGGATCATCACAGGTGGTTGCACTGGATAAGAGACCCAGCAAATGATCTGCTTTATCAAAACATCTGGTTTAAAATAAATATCAACTTACCAATGGCATGAATGTATCATCTTATAATATCATATTGGTCGTTATGATAAACTTCAACTTGCTATTATTCCTGACTTAGGCTATCGGTATAGTGCTTTTTCCACTGAAACATGTTCGCACATTTTCCATAAAAATAAAACAGATTATTCGGACAGACATCCGATTTATTTACCTACTTGCTCCAGTTTCTTCACGTACATATGCGCCCACACAGGTAATTCACTTATTTGGCAACCAGTGTTCGGCAACATGTTTAACAGAGTAACCTCCCTTGCTAAACCGGCGCGCCATAGCACAGAGCAAACTAGTCTCAATAATTCGACTGCAAGAACAGACCCATTATCATACGGACGTTTTTAGAAAAGCTCTTCTATTGCGCACAATTAGTTGGGCTAAGAGCAAACAGACGCAAAGAGCATCGTTGCGTATTTTATTTTCTACATTTTCTTTGAACTCATGAAGAACATATAGGGCCTACAAAACAAAAAAAAATAGAAATAATTAATGCTATCCAGGAAGCTTTACTGTCTAAGTTTGAAGAAGAAAAGAAACGGGACTTGAAAGCAGTCATCATGGTCGGATGCCTCGGAGATTTCCAGAGGTTCGTTTTGGTCAGTCTTAGGGTAGTTAAATGATATTTTCCAACTTTCCGAGTGACCAAAATCATCATAAGTTTTTAATATTGCTGACCTAAAAGGGGGTTCGGGCAATCTGATTAAAATCGACTCCTGAAAACCGCTACGCTATCAGATTTTGTTAGATCTGACTTTAGTGAGATCGGGGTTCGGGCAACCCCACCGAACCTCCATTGGATATGCCCCTGGTTATAGTTCTTAGACAATAATGATTATTCAATTATCGTTGAAAGTCATGTTTAAATTTTGCAAACATCAAATACCAGAGGATTGTAAAAATGTGAAGATCAACTGGGATAAATATTATATTCGCAGGTTTTACTTACAACAAGACTAATCCCATACATGTATATATGGTTCCTGGGCATCTTCTTATTGCTCTTAATCTTTATAATGCTGGATGGTGGGTTGGAGTTATTTCACCAAGACAACCTGTACTTCTTTGTTCACATGAGAACCTATTGGATCAAGTGTGAGGTTGGTGCACTCTAGAACCTGGTGAAACTACCCCCATCTCCAGTGGCAAATTATTTTGCCACTGACCTTCCAAGGCGGTAACCCCAATGGTTCTTTTTCCGTTAATTGTTTGTAGTGTCTAATTTGAACTTGATTCTCTTATAAACTCATGTGCTCTTTACCTCTCTACTTTATGCTGTGTGGGGAGGCTGTTTTTTCTGGCTGTGGCAGTTCCTGATATGCATATTTCATTTTTTACCAAGTTTCATTTACAATGTAGTTTCTCTCTGCAGTTAGACATGCAATAATTAAGCAATTACGAAGTCACAATTATGGTTTCTGGTACACTGCAGCGGATGGTCTTAACAACGGTAAGTTTATTCAACGTTTCAAAACAAACTTATCAGAAGTTCTCTATTCTCATGTCGTGTGTCCACCGGACGGACGGAATAAGCACCCGCTAAGTCGTATATCTGCAGACAGAGAATCATGTTGTGTTTTCGCTGGACGGACGGAATAAGCGCCCGGACGGGTCGTTTGTCTGCAGACAGAGAATCATGTCGTGTGTTCGCCGGACGGACGGAATAAGCGCCCGGACGAGTCTTATGTCTGTTGACAGAGAATCATGTTGTGTGTTCGCCGGACGGACGGAATAAGCGCCCGGACGAGTCTTATGTCTGTTGACAGAGAATCATGTTGTGTGTTCGCCGGACGGACGGAATAAGCGCCCGGACGAGTCTTATGTCTGTTGACAGAGGATCATGTTGTGTGTCCGCCGGACGGACGGAATAAGCGCCCGGACGAGTCTTATGTCTGTTGACAGAGAATCATGTTGTGTGTTCGCCGGACGGACGGAATTAGCGCCCGGCTAAGTCGTATGTCTGTTGACAGAGAAGCAAATTGTGTGTTCGCCGGACGGACGGACGGAATTAGCGCCCGGCTTAGTCGTATGTCTGTTGACAGAGAATCAAGTTGTGTGTTCGCCGAACGGACGGAATGAGCGCCCGGCTAAGTCGTATGTCTGTTGACAGAGAATCAAGTTGTGTGTTCGCCAGACGGACGGACGGGACGGACGGAATAAGCGACCGGCTAAGTCGTATGACTGTTGACATGGAATCAAGTTGTGTGTTCGTCGGACGGACGGAATTAGCGCCCGGCTAAATCGTATGTCTATTGACAGAGAGTCAAGTTGTGTGTTCGCCGGACGGACGGAATTAGCGCCCGGCTAAATCGTATGTCTATTGACAGAGAGTCAAGTTGTGTGTTCGCCGGACGGACGGACGGAATTAGCGCCCGGCTAAGTCGTATATCTGTTGACAGAGAATCAAGTTGTGTGTTCGTCGGACGAACGGAATGTGCGCCCGGCTAAGTCGTATGTCTGTTGACAGAGAATCAAGTTGTGTGTTCGCCGGGCGGACGGAATGCGCCCGGATAAGTCGTATGTCTGTTGACACAGAATCATATTATTTGTTCGCCGGACGGAACTGGCGGGACCTCCTGTTTTTGGTTACAGCTGATTGCATTTGGATTAAAACTGTTTCATTATATTGCGTAAAATCCAAACAACGGCAATAATAATTTAATATTACATAATGTTAGGAATATACAATCTTAATTACGAGTTCTTTTGAGAAATATGCTCGTATTGGAATACCTGATAAATCCTTTTTCACGGCTTTCAATTTTGTCTTGGATAGTGTAAATGTACTCTGTCAGATAAAATGTTTGTCAATTTGAAATCCGAGACTTTTTGCTACTGTCAATATTTTAGCAAATATTAACATGTTTGTGTTAAAAGTTCAATTTTATAAATCTTAACAGTTAGAATATTTGTATATCATGGCTCATTTCGTGATAGAGAACTCATTTGGCTTAGATAGGCCAATGAGAGGATGTGCTTCCCCAAGAACCTCGCGGGCAGCCTTTTTGAACTCGCCGCAGTTATTCAGGTAAATATATTTGCTTGATTACTTTTGGATAATTTGAAGTTTGAATTGAACTCCACAATGATTTTTATATTTCTGTAGATAAATTTGGTTGTTAAGAATGCATTGAACACAACGTTGAAGAGATTCTGAAACAAAACAATCTTCACGGAAAGCAGTTTAAACCTTCATTTCCAAAATGTTTGTTGTTGTTGTTGACATTAATATGTTGTGTTGAGTGTGTTTCGAAAGCTACTTGCAAATCGAGATTATACCCTTCCATAAAGTGTGATTTGGAGATGTTTTTATGCCCCCGAAGGAAGGCATATAGTAATCGGACCGTCCGTCCGTCCGTCCGAAATGAATCTTGTCCTCCCTTCTTCTCCGAAACCGCTTGAGGGATTTCATTGAAACTTCACAGGAGTGTTTGTCACCAAGCCTAGTTGTGCATATCGTCAGGAATATTTGCTCGGATTATTTTTGGCTGAGTTATGGGCCTTTTTAGCAAAATCGTGTCCTCTCTTCTTCCCCGAAACCGCTTGAGGGATTTCATTGAAACTTCACAGGAGTGTTTGTCACCAAGCCTAGTTGTGCATATGTGGATTAGTTTTGGCCCAGTTATGGGCTTTTTCATTTTTTTAACCCTAACCCTTACCCTGGCCGAGTTATGGGCTTTTTCATTTTTTTAACCCTAACCTTAAGGTCTTAAACCCTAACTCTAAGGTCTTTAACTAACCCTAACCATAAACCCTAACTTCTATATTAAAATCTTGTCCATGCTTTATCTTCAAAACCGCTTAAGGGATTTCTTTGAAACTTCACAAGAGTGTTTGTCACCAAGTCTTGTTTAACTAACCTTAACCCTAACCCTTAATCTTGTCTTCGCTTCTTCTCTGAGACCGCTTGAGGGATTTCATTGAAACTTCACAGGAGTGTTTGTCACCAAGCCTAGTTGTGCATATCATCAGAAATATTTGCTCGGATTATTTTTTGCCGAGTTATTGGCACTTTGTCATTTTTAACTAACCCTTACCCTAAATCTTCTCCAAAACCCCTGGAGGGATTTCATTGAAACTTCACCTCACACCTTGTCACCAAGCCTAGTTGTGCATGTCGTCAGGAATTTCTGCTTGAACTATTTTTGCTGAGTTATGGGCCCTTTGTCATTTTTAGGTAACCCTAACCCTAACTTATATATAAATATCTTTTCCAGGCTTTATCTTCAAAACCGTTGGGGGGGGGGGGGGGTCATTGAAACTTCACAGGAGTGTTTGTCACCAAGCCTAGTTGTGCATGTCATCAGGAGTTTCCGTTCGGATTATTTTTGCCAGAGTTATGGGCCCTTAGTCTTTAGTATATAACATCTATATTAAAATCTTGTCCATGCCTAATCTCCAAAACCGCGTGGGGGATTTCATTGAAACTTCAGAGGAATGTTTATCACCAAGCCTTGTTGTGCATATCATCAGGAGTTTCCGATCAAATTATTTTTGCCAGAGTTATGGGCCCTTAGTCATTTTCTACTATAACTTTTATATAAAAATCGTGTCCACGCTTAATCTCTAGAGCCTCATGGCAGATTTCATTTAAATTTCTCAGGAATTCATGTCACTAAGCCTAGTTGTGCATTACATCAGGAGTTTCCACGAATTATTTTTGGCCAAATTATGGGCCCGTAGTCATTTGTACTATATTTCTTTATAAAAACATTGTCCACACTCCATCTCCAAAACCCTTTGGAGGATTTCATTGAAATTTCACAGGAATTTTTGTCCCCTAGTCTACTTGTGCTTGTCTCCAGGATTTTCCGCTTGGATTACTTTTAGCAAAGGTATGGAACCTTACTCATTTTGTTAGCATAACTTATATATTAAGTGAGGGATTTACTTCAAACTTCAAATATATGTTCCTTATCATCATTGACATATTACCTTTTCATTACCCACATCATATGTGGAAAGGTCCATAACTCTAATAATCATATTTCCAAGATTATCTCCCCTTTAATCTTAGAATTTGTTTATTACTCAAGATATTTACTACAGACTTTAAACACATGATCCTTTCCATCTTTCACAATATATGCATGCAGTAAGCTTCATCTCTTCCACAGGCATATTTTTTATTATATATGTATGCCAATTTGATTTCAAAGCTGCATTTCGGGGGCATATGTCATTTTCAAGTGACAGCTCTCGTTTAATATCGGTTTTCATGCTGGTTATAAAATGAAATGGTTTTAAGCTTTTGTCTTCTGTATGTCATCCCTTGTATGCATATTTCACTTTTTGTACAACTTAATCGGGACTGAAATTTAAAAAAAAAGTTAAATATGGTTATGTCGTTTTGATAAAAACCAAATCAACGAGAAGAAACATTCAGCATCGCTGCTCGCTGCCCGTTTTTGAAATTCGACTATTTACATTCAACACTATGTGAGCGGCAAATTTTCAGACTTTACAGCAAAATCGAAAAGCATTGAAATCAGAATGGATGAGAGAGTACACGCTTTTTAACAGCCATAAAATTTGTTCATGCAGAGATGGCAGTGCAGATACATATTTGCATCGTAAATTTTTCTCTGCGAGATAGAACATCATCTGTGCAATATTTCATCATCTAAATGTGTTCTGATTTATGTATAAATTTCCTGTAAATTAAATATAGAGGCGATTTCTTCAAGAATCAGAACGCAATTATGAGAATAGAGAAAGATTTTTACAGAAAAACATCAAATGGCGTGTGTGAAAAAGACATTGTCACGCTTTCCAAAAAAGGTTGTTTTATAATGAATGCACATGATAACTGATGACTTGAAATGAACTGATGTTATCGAACGAAAGCCTTGTAATTAAAATAAACAAAAATATGTTTCTTAAATTTTGACACTGTTATTTTCAAGTAAAACAAGCGACAAATATTATGCCATGTGTTTTAACGTCTTAAATGTTAGACGAGGCAACATAACTTATTTGGAAAGCCGTTCACAGGGATCAAGAACAGTCTCCGGATTTTAAAATGCCAGAAGTTTTGTTTAATGGACCAAATAATGTCATTCGCAATAGACATTGATAAATATGCTATTCTCATTAATAATGTGTAACAACTGCATACAAAGCGTGTTTATCGATAGGCATACTTAAAACACGAATAATTTCCAGAATTGCTACCTCAGTCAGGTATATAGGTCTGCGGTTACAGCTTCGTTTTAGTCAATCACTTACAATAAGTGTTAAATTTATCACTCTTAAAAAGTAAATCAGTTTTTATCTCCCGCCGCGTACCGGTAAGGTGATATAGGAATGGTCTTCGTCCGTCCCTCCGTCTGTGTGTGTGCATGCAGATTTAGTGTCCGGTCCATAACTTGTCAACCCATGGAAGGAATTTCATGAAACTTAGGTCAAATGTTCACTCCATCAAGGCGATATGCAAAATCCATGTTCTTACTTGGTCAATGTCGCCAGTGGTGTTAAAAGATTTGAACCATGTATTTCGTTCGGTTCATGTATTCTCAACTGCTGGAGGAATTTTATGAACCTTTGTTCAAATGTTCACCCCATCAAGACAATGTGCAGAACCCATGTTCCAACCTGGCCGCTCAAGGTCAAGGTCATCAGTGGTGTTTAAATGGTTGAAGAAGGAATTTCATGAAATTTTGGTCATGCGTACATTTTATCAAGACGATATGCAGAACTCATATCCCAACCTGGGCATCTCAAGGTCAAGGTCACCAGTATTGTTTAAAGGTTTGAACTTTGTCTTTTGTGTTCTTAACTTCTAAACCTCTTGAGGTAATTTCATGATTTTATGTTCACCCCATCAAAACGATTTGCAGAAGCCATGTCCCTACCAGGCCAGCTCAAAGTCCAGGTCACCAGTGGTGTGGCGTTTAAAGGTTTGAACAATGTATTTTGTGTCCGTTCCATACCTTCTTAACCCCTAAAAAGAATTTCATGAACTTTGGTCAAATGTATTCCTCATAGAGAAGATGTAAAGAACCAATGTTTCAGCTATTTTTGCTCAAGGTCAAGGTCAAGGTCACACGTGGTGGTCAAAGGTTTTAGTCATGTATCGGCGTCAGCTTCATAACTTATAAACTCTTGGAAGGAATTTTATGAAACTTTGACCATATGTTAACCTTATTAAGATGATATGCAAAACCTACGTTTCAAATGTGCTGGATCAAGGTCAATGTCACAAGTGGGGTCAAAGGTTTGAGCCAAGTATATCCTGTCCGCTCCATAAACTTTTAAACCCCTTGAAGGAATTTTATGAAACTTTGGTCGAGTGTTCATCTCATTGAGACAATATGCAGAGCATATGTTTCAACTGTGTTGCTTAAGGTAAAGGTCCCAAGTGAAGGTCAAAGGTTTCGACAACATTGAGCTAGCTTTGTTCGTTACTGTTTCGTTTCTTTACGTATGAAAAATACAGATGTATTTATCAAATTTATTTGTCCAAAATAGTATTAAACTTATTTTTACCTTTAGAGATATTTTAATTATTTTCTTGTATATCGGTGAAAGTGCAATGACGACTGTACACTTAACAACTTTTCTAAGTATACACCTTTGTACTGGCTTGATTTTTGGGCTATTGCCCTAAAACTTCTAATAACCCATGCCATGAATACTAACTGATTTATAGGTAAAACTTCATTCAAAATGACAGACAACTGACTGCTCAAAATCATTTAGAATACTGACACCCACAGAATACAAATTCACAACATCAGCTAATAAAGCGTATGTTCAACTTAATAAACGAAGTACGCGTACATATAAATGAACATTTGGAACCTAGAAATATGCTATTTTTCTATTTCTGTTAAATTAAATTCATTTCATTCTGATCTTAATGTTTTATAATTGTTATAGTCCAAACCACTTTTTAGCTAATCAGTTTGAATGCATAAAACATAGTCGCCTATATTTTAGTTTTCCAATATGCCTGTTATATTCGACCACTTTTTATAATAAAATAGTTAGTATTTATTGCATTTTTATTGAAAGTTTTAGAGCAATAAGTCAATTATCAAGCCAGTAATGCCCCAGTTCGAAGGTGTATACTTAGAAAAGTTGTTAAGTGTAGACGGCATTTCATAAATGTTAGTCACCTCATACAAACCATCGGCATTATAAACTATGCATTTTTACAAAAATTCCAAAAAACATATCAAACAACGTATGACGGCACCTGATTTATGGGAATTTTATAAAATAAAAAAGTAAAATAGATCAAGGATTATCCGCGTTTTCAACATTTGTTTAAAAAAGTAATGTTTATTAATACAAATACATTAACGACGAAGTGCATTCCTTGTCTTTACCCGTACAATCGTCTGGTCTGTAACCATGTAAAACTCTCAGTCAATAAGCATTCTCCTTTGATTCAACGATGGTCGGAGCTTGCACCTCAAGAACTATTTCAGCAGCAATTTAAACTATAATTTAGATTTATCGCAGTTTGTTTTCGTATTCAGTGTTTACTTCACTTAATTTTCAAAGGTTGACGAGGGTAACATGTGCGCAATTATATACAAATATTGAATCAGTTCAAAGTTCGGATTAATATTTAAACATATTTGATTTGATTGACTTATGTTTCTTAAGGTGAGCGCTTATTTTGTTAATTTATTTGATTTTTTTCCGTGTTTATATCTTTGTCTAATTCCGCCTTCATGTGATCCGACGCGGTTCTTTCAATTTTTTTTCCTTTCAAATTTTATTGTGTACTCTCAGGTCATATGACAATATGAGGTAGTGTATTCTGTGCCCAAGGTTATAAAACTGAGCATGGAAACCAGTCTCGAATCTCAACCATCTGATTGGCTGAAATGGCGACCAGTCGCCATATTTCAGCCAATCAGATGCTTGAGATTTGAGACTAGTTTCCAAACTCAGGTTTATAACCTTCAACCCTGATGTAAAAAAAGCAAATGATGAGATAGTGCTAAATGAAATCATTCAGAGTTAAATTTCACAGTCCACCGACATGTGTTTGAGTCCGGAAGAGTCAGGTATTACTGCTCTCTATGTGTTGGTGATTCGGGTGATTTGTAAAAGGATTTCACACACAAAAACAAACAAAATCCTTCACAACAAGAGATACAACCATCGCTTGTTATAACTTACATTTTTCGTAAAAATACGTACAAACTCTAACTCGATTTTACATTGTCTTCTTTGTTAGCTTTTTTAGCTCACCTGAGCACGAAGTGCTCATGGCGAGCTTTTGTGATCGCCTGATGTCCGTCGTCCGTCGTCCGTCCGTGCGTCGTCAACTTTTTCTTCAAACGACTTCTTCTCCTGAACTCCTGGGCCAATCTTGCTGAAACTTGGCAGGAATGTTACTTGCATGAAGCTTTACCAAAATTGTTCAAATGGTTCCAGTCCATTGCATATCTATGTCACAGAGGATAAAAATAGATTTTGAACATGAAATTTTTAAAATATCTTCTTCTCTGAAACCGTAAGGCCTAGAACTTTGATATTTGGTGTGTAGCATCACCTAGTGGTCCTCTACCAAGATTGTTCAAATTATAGCCCTGGGGTCAAAATTGGCCCCGCCCGGGTGGGGTCATGTGTTTTCCTTATAAATATATAGCAAAAACTTAAAAAATCTTCTTCTCCAAAACCGCAATGGCTAGAAGTTAGATATTTGGCATGAAACATTGTCTAATGGACCTCTAACAAAGTTGTTCAAATTATGGCCCTGGGGTCAAAATTTGCCCCGCCCCAGAGGTCATGGGTTTTCCTTATATCAATATATAGCAAAAACTTAAAAAATCTTCTTCTCTGAAACTGTAAGGCCTAGAACTTTGATATTTGGTGTGTAGCATCACCTAGTGGTCCGCTACTACGGTTGTTAAAATTATAGCCCTGGGGTCAAAATTTGCCCCGCCCCAGAGGTCATGGGTTTTCCTTATATCAATATATAGCAAAAACTTAAAAAATCTTCTTCTCCGAAACCGCAATGGCCAGATGTTAGATATTTGGCATGAAACATTGCCTAATGGAATCTAACAAAGTTGTTCAAATTATGGCCCTGGGGTCAAAATTTGCCCCGCCCCAGAGGTTATGGGTTTTCCTTATATCAGTATATAGCAAAAACATCTTCTTTTCCGAAACCGCAATGGCCAGAGGTTAGATATTTGGCATGAAACATTGTCTAATAGACCTCTAACAAAGTTGTTCAAATTATGGCCCTGGGGTCAAAATTTGCCCCGCCCCAGAGGTCATGGGTTTTCCTTATATCAATATATAGCAAAAACTTAAAAAATCTTCTTCTCCGAAACCGCAATGGCCAGAGGTTAGATATTTGGCATGAAACATTGTCTAATGGACCTCTAACAAAGTTGTTCAAATTATGGCCCTGGGGTCAAAATTTGCCCCGCCCCAGAGGTCATGGGTTATCCTTATATCAATATATAGCAAAAACTTACAAAATCTTCTTCTCCAAAACCGCAATGGCTAGAGGTTAGATATTTGGCATGAAACATTGTCTACTGAACCTCTAACAAAGTTGTTCAAATTATGGCCCTTGGGTCAAAATTGGCCCCGCCACAGGGGTCGCCCATTTTACATAGAACTAAATAGTAAGAACTGAAGACATGTAGAATGTTTGCTAGTGTCAAACTACACCCCTTGTTCTCTGAAACTAATGCGACTAGACCTTAGATATTTCGTGTTGAGTATTGTAAAGAGACCCTTTACCAGCATTATTTAAATGTTGGCCCTGGGGTAAAGCTGAAAGTACTTTTGTACTCAGGTGAGCGATACAGGGCCATCATGGCCCTCTTGTTTTATATTAAACGGCGATTATCAGCTCGCTATATCCGCTAGATGATACAATCGGTTTATAGAAAATCTAAAAATATGTCACTATCGTGTTCAATGCTATTCATCGATAAGAGCACTGATTGGATTTACGGGGCGACGTTTTAAAACAAGGTTGACAATTACGTTAACGTCTGCTTTCTTCCGTTACTGATAATGACTCTTCAAGTGAAACGAACGAATTCTTTTTTCGGGGGTTGTCCCGGCTAGCTCAGTAGGTTGCGTCGCAGGAATTGCAGGGCTAGGCACTGTCGCCGTGACGGTTCGGGTTCGCTCCCAGCTAGAGGCACTATCATTTGAAATTCACAGTAGCGCTATTTGTGCAGTGTGGCGGCCGTAAAAAGTCTCCCCGTACATATAGTCAGTACTGTTATCAGTAAAATAACCCGTCACCGATGTCATGCAGTGATTGTTACGTATATCAGGGCTATCCGATCAACCTTTTTTGGGGGGTTGTCCCGGCTAGCTCAGTTGGTTGCGTCGCAGGAATTGCAGGGCTAGGCGCTGTCGCCGTGACGGTGCGGGTTCGCTCTCAGCTAGAGGCACTATCATTTGAGGCACGTGCAGCACCGGAAACTCACTTAGTGTGCAGCTTTTTTTCTAATGACCTCCAGATTGAACGTTTTTCAATTTCGGTCACATGGTAAAATGCACACATTTTAAATTAAAATGTCTTCTGCATCTGGCAAAAGGCAAAATACATATTATTACGGCTGCTAAAGTTACGTTAACACGAAATACGGACTAGACCTTCCCAACGGAATACGACATTGAGAACAAATGTTGCAAAAGAAAAAATAAGACAGAGTTCGATCCTTAAAGGAATACATTGTGCTTACGGGCAAATTTGTCTGAAAATCGTCGGAGTGACTGATATTTTCCCAAATTCTTAACGAACACTTGAATTCCCCTTACGTAAAGTGTCCGCCGTCATCAGTCATGGATAAGACATGAACAATTAAAATTCAAGTCACGTACTCGCTGCAAACAAACTATATGATGTTTTCATCTTAAGGATCTCCCTGTAACAATTTCATTTAATAAATTCGTCGAAAATCGCTATTTTACGCCATAACAAATAACTTCAAAGCTATCAATAACCCCCAGCAATAATCAGCTATACCCCGTGACTGATGTCCCATCTGATGGTATATGGTGTTTGTTTGATAGCTCATAACGTAAATACAAAGTAAAGCGGGTCCGCATTCATTTCTTGAACAGAACATTACTTATCAGCGATGAAACTTTTTATGAGAGTTAGTCTATTTAAATAACGTACTTTTAATCGGATTAAGCAAATGAACTAATACAATCGTATATTTGTACTTCTTAATATAGTTTGGTCAACACCTGATTCTTGTTTTATTAATCATACAAAAACAACCTCTACTGCAGATTTGCTATACTGATTGTAAGAAGCATTTAATTGCATATTTAATATTACCCAAAATTTTCATGTTCAAATTCCACATTCTAATGCTCCCACCGTACAAGTTAGAGTTCAATTTAGTTCAGTTCAGTTCAGATCTGTTTTGTTCTGTTCTGTTTTGTTCTTTGTTATACGAAGGTTATTGCAATTTTCCTATGGCTTTTTATGCATTGTATTTTTATTACGGTAGCTAGCTTTATTCAAATTAAACTCTTTCTTCGCGCAGAAAACAGGAAGCACAGGTGCCGATGTGGATAAGCTTCAAGGGCAACCATCGTGGGAGCACCCACAGCCAAGGTGCGGGCTTCCCTCGCAGGGGTCTACAGCGACTGATCGCTCGACAAGAGAGTACACAGAGCACGAAATCTGTCAGGTAGGCAATACTTATGTTCACTCCATTCAGTATACATGTGCTAGTAGCACAAAAAGACATGTTTTTGGAAATGGAAGAGTTTATTCTCTGTATGTGGCTCAAGAAAGAATATTACTTTATACAGACGGATTTTCAAAAATCTATGTTATTGAGGTGTTTGTCGTAAAATAGCTGGTGAATTTGTTGACTGGCACAAATTAATTAAGTCATAATGGAACAGTTGTATTTAAATATTAAAATCAGTTGTTAGTCCATAGTCACGCGGCATCCGAAAAAATTAATTTCATCAAATGATAGAATAAACCAACATCTTTTAAATGGACCGGGTATGTCGATTCGATGTTTGCTACTGCATGTTTTTCTAAAAATCACAACAGTGATGCCAGCTTATTTCGAGAGATCTCTATTCCAAAGCCGGAGGGCTTTTTTCTTCTTTAGTATGAGTCTTTAACAGGCGCCTTCCATAAGGAATTTTCTAAAATCATGCAATTTTCCCGAAAGAGAAATTTAGCATCTGTTTTTTTTTCCTTCCCTTTTAGAGAAATCAGGCTATTTTCCCGAAAATTATAGGGCTTGGACCACTTATCGTGGCAGTGCAAAAAGTCCTGATTTATGTTGGATACATGTTTTGTATATATAGCGCACAAAATTAGCGCGTTAACAGTTGATACATGCATTTTATTCTTATTCAGATCGAACAAATCTTCTCCCGGCAATAACTTAAAAGCGAAACTTGAAGAACTTCAGCTGAAGACAAATAGTACACAATGGCAAAAGGAGCAAGACTACAAGCTGATACGAGATCGCAGAAAGCGCATCGAAAAACTAGTTGGCAAAAAACTGCGGGTCGTTCGGCGCCTCTACATACCGTCTGTGTTAGTGGTATTTCTGGGTATTGTAGTTGTGTTTTGCGCATCAATCCGAGTTGTGGGAGAAGGAACAGTTTTTTACACTTACCGGGAACAATTCGTTATCATCGGACCAATCATACTATTAGTCGGATTGGTTCTGTTGTTGACAGCTGTGGGATTGGAAAGTCACAATGAGGAAAAGTTGAAATCTGAGGGTATTGAAACGGACAAACCCATCATACATCCAGATTTCTTAAAGGAACGTAACAGATTTAAAACAGCGGCTTCACACACTTCACACTGTTCGAACAATCCTAATTCCGCAGTGTTGGAGAAACAAAGACTTTTGAAGCATGACAAGAATCAAAGCGGTGAAGAAGCATTTTTGTGTTCGAGTATAACGTCTGCATCAAGTATTCAATCACAGGAGAGGTGTGGAATAGATTTGAAAGCCCGCTGGGCCAGAGCAATGGCGCTCAGTTTCTCCAGTAGTGACGCAAGTGATGGCGATGATGTAACAATTACGATTCCAGTTGATCAGGCCGACGACAGTTTAATACTTAGCAAGGACAGCGGTTATCCCCGTTCAATAAATTGTTTGCCTAATATTGTAATCACAGAAGCAGACGAAGTTTTAACACGCTCTTCACCGTTGTCTCCCACTACCGACACACTTAATGCGCGCTATGCCACAGTTTCACAATATAAATGAAATCGTCTTAACATAGAAAAAGTACCTTAATAATAAAAAGACCGCAGAGAAGTAGTAGGTGTATTAGGAGAACATGTCACACAAACAAGTGACAATACACGACTTATACATCAGCTTTCTGGACAATACGTCAATAGCAACAGAGAAAACATTTATGTATTGATAATCTTTGTTTTTTACATACAGAAAAATATATTTGTATAATAATATTTTTATATAAAAACTAGGTGTTTTCTTGTGTTAATGATGAATTTTCTATTACAATATAAGATATCTGTAAAATTGTGTCCGACCTTGAATTACATGTCGCGTAAATGTCGCGTAAATAGATGACAAAAGAATAAAAAAAATGTTTATTTCTCTCTCCGTAATTGAAAGTTCTTTAAAGAACATCATATATTCTTGTTAGTATCATATTACTCCTGTGGGCATTTGAATTTAGATTTTGTATTGCTTAGTTTATGTGTTTGTATTTTATGTAAATCGTATGATTTTCGAGAATTTTTAATGTCTAGCTTTTTGCAGTAAAGTGTACTCACTTTGTTTGAATGTGTTCGAATGTTATTGTAAAATATTAAAATCTACATTAAGGTATCTTTTGTATGATTTATGTATTCTTGTTTTACGTGTATGTTTGTTTCCACGCTTGGTCTACTGAGACATCAATTTTGTTGGTATGATTTTTTAATTTCTATTAAGGTTATGTAAAATATCAGAATTTACAGAACGGTGCATTTCGTATGATTTGTGAATACTTTTTGTATATGTATGTTTATTTTCAACTACATACGTGATTTCCGATGAACTGAGAGAATTAAATGAGGTGCAACATTACTATGAAAACATAAAGAGATAACTAAGGTAATCAAAAAGCTGTTTTCGTCAAATATTTTCACGGTTGCACCGTTAAAACAGAGTGGAAACGCTTGTGGCGGGGTCCTGAGAAATTGAAGAATGATGATAAAATGTCACAATTGCTATATAAGAACCAAATTACAAAATAATTGATTTTAATAAAAATTATTGAGTTGATTAGCGAACATTTGACCTAGGCGTTTGCATTTTTTCTTTTTGATTCTCTCATTATTATTATAATCGGTTTATCGGTAATTGAATTAACAATTGAAGAAATTATTACAGTGGCATTCGTACAAACGTAAGTGACATACACTGTTGCTGAACTTTAAGGTTTATAAAACAGATCAGGTCATGTGCGTTTTGATAACGAATTCTTAAAAAGCTAATGTGCTTCAGGCTTGCATGGCATGTTTGTAAACGTACTATAAACTCTTAACAGAGCTATTTATGTTACAGATGGTTTGTTTGTGTTTTTCTTTCCTTAAATGAAACTATTACAATTTGTGGTGTTATTTGTAAAAAAAATTTTTAGAGAAATCAAAGCTTGAATTGTTTTAAGCAGATTAAAATAAATCCCGATTCTGTTGACCTTTCACGGTCAGTTGCTAACTTCTAGTTTATTTTATTCTTTGATACGTGTTTATGCTTTTTCGTACAACCAATTCGACATCTATCAATCAAGAAAACACGACAAATTAGCTTTTTGTCATATTTCGTGTTGGAGAGTTAACTTATCCAACAAGCCACAAGTTCAACCACACGTTTTTTTTTGCGGTTATTCGCGTTCCACCCCCCCCCCCCCCCTCCAAAGGAGACAACATGCCCACATAATATATATTTGCTGTTTTGTTGTCGTTTTGGTAGGCTTCACAGGCGATAACATGGAAAGACGACAGATAAAGGGCAACAACATCCGCTTTTGATAGACACGAACAGAAAAATATATAAAGAATTCATACTGTTGTCGGCCTCAAAATGTCTTTCATTTGCGTACGATTTTTCCAGTTTTCGAGTGTTTGTTCCGCCAACTCGCCATCATCAAAAATCGACGAAAGCTTATTATTGCGTTGTCATGCTTGTTCTCCTATATCCATATTAGTCTAGCTTTGATAATATATGTTTACATTCATGTTCTTTGATTTGTTTGATTGTATTCACTTTTGTATTTTTCGCTTATACATCTGCCATTGTTAAGGGCAAGAAACAATATTGTTTATGCCTAATAAAATATTGAACTTGAACTTGAACTTATAAGAAGCCCATGCTTTGCGCATCGCAAACACCACATGGTAATGATAGCCGCTGAAAGCCTGTCCAAAACATGTACTTTCTGTAGACTTTTTAGTGTGTGATATTAACGACGTTTATTTTGTGTTCAAATTGACCTTTTTATGTCATTGTTTTAAAATACGACTGTTTACTAGTGGAATATGAAATAATTTAATGACGTTATGAATTCATACTCCCTGGCAAATCTGAATCTGGATCTTGTTCTAGAGAAAAACGTCATCACTCGCAAACAACAGAATTGATGAACCTTGTAGCGGCACTTCATCAATAAATTTAGTGATTTATTTTCTTATATTCTTAATTTAACAACTATTACATATTGTACTTACCTTGTGCATTTTGTTACATAAACGAGTTTTAACCCGCTAACTTTATGCATTACACGATCTTATTATAAATAAAATTAAGATTTGAGTTTATCATATTAAATACGTTTCATAGGTTTAGAAACATATTTTAGATAATGGGTTATACTTTGAGACACCTTTTGTGTGATCTTTACATAACAGTTATATGTTACGGCTTTCTTAAAGTCGGTGTGGGACCTTCACGTGCACCTATTACGGGGTAAATAAATGGAGTTACCCTGCAATGGAAAGAAAACCAGAAAAGGTTTTTAGCTTTATTTGGTATGACAAAATTAAGATTGAATTTATTTTTAAGCAGATTTATTATGCCCAGCATAAAAAAATCCCGATTCTGTTGACCTTTTAATTTTATTTGATCTGATTACTTATCACAGCAATGAATGGCCAAGCAAACCTTGACCAATTTGATTGAATGGACTGGATTATATATCAATAATTGTTTAATCAAAATGTAAGCACTGTGTACGTATTACTTAGTAAAGAACAGCATGTCGGGTTAATTGCAGAAGTAGTAAAACCGAAAGTGAACGGAATTACATGAATCCGGGTAATATTACCTAGAAATCATATTGTCTTTTCGTTGTATCATTTTAATTGTTTATTTACTAAGCAAAGATAAAAAAGAATCCAATATATTATACCATTTTACATAACTTCAACGTATTATCTAATACTAATTTAGCGTTTCAGAGATCAATTTATACAAAACTGGAATGAAAGTATTAATTCTATGTCAAAATTAGAAAACTGTATAATGTATAAAACTGTATTTGGGTTTTAAAATTATCTTAGTATAGTTAAAAAGAAAACTTAGGTAAATTGATGGCATCGTTTAGATTGTGTTCACTTACCCTTGCAATCGTACACTGGAACCACCAAAATCTTCGGAAACGAATTACTTCATACCCCGGTATCTAATCGGCGTTGTAATACATCACAAAAAATCCTTATATAACAGATAGCTATTAAAATATCAAATCTTTCTAAAAAGCTTGTGTTTTATTCAGAACCTATCGGAACATTTACCACTGTCTTTCCTACCACAATGCAATGAACTATTATTTTGTCATATAATATACATGTATATAGATTCCTTTATTGAACAAAAAGATTTTATTGGCTGTTCAAGATTTAACACTGCAAAATGAGCAGCTGGTTTTTTGCCAAAATACCTAAATAAAACAAAAACATCAGAACTCCTACAACTGGTATTACAGCAAGTTTCGAAGTGCCACAAAATACGCCCATCGAAGAATTTGCCATTTTTTGTACCAATTAAGGGCCATAACTCTGAAGTAGCTGAAGCGATTTGGTTGGTAATCGAACTTGGTCGAGATATTATGCCCATAAACATTTTCCCCAAGTTTCATGAAGATCGGTCAACAACTGTTTTAGTTATTGAGCGGACATCGCTGTGGACGCCGCCCGGATGCCCGTACGCCCATCATGGGTGTTTCCATAATACGACCCGTCCTCGACGGGCGTATAAAAACTTTGAAAGCCACAGAACACGACAAAAAATCAAAATATTGCAGCATTGGTTTGATTGAGCATGTTCATGGGAAGCATTTGGAAATGTATATAACTATCCACGCCGCCTAGTCAAGGATTGCGCGCAACTTAATATTTACATAGATATATGTATCGTGAGCAACGATCTTCAAAAGGCAGATGATAAATGCACTGAATGTACTGTACATTTAACAAAGCAAATTTCACCATCCTGGTATTGCTTTTAAAGAACTAATATCGATTATGGACGAATAATCTTTCCTATTAAAATGTGTACAAATTTTCTGAAAGTTTTTGTTAATGTTGTGTTTTAATGTTTTGTTGCGGGTTTTTTTTTTCAGAAAATCTAACCATTAAGATGTTTCTGAATGTTCAGTCTGGCACTCAGTCTGAGGCTCGGACTTCTGTTGGCTTCTCCCGTCAGAGTAGCGTCAGGAGCAGCGTAAAGTCCAACAGGTAATAATGTCTTCTCGAGAGTGAAGCCATATTGCAATCTGTTGTTTGTCATGATATACCTAATATTTAATGACACATGATCTTGATTATTTTATCGATATATTGCCCGACTTATCGATATATTGCCCGACTTACTATCGCGTTTGAAAGATACTCTTTCTGGAATACTTAAAGTCGTATTGCAAACCCAAAACCACAAAGCTAAAGCTGGGTCCCCAGGCTCATATTTCAACAACTAAATGGAAGAAAATGAAAACATACTTTTCATAGATCAGTCATTAGATAGAGTTTCAAGACTATTCCTAGTTCTGATAGGCAGAAATTGAGCCAATCACATGCCTGCGATTTGAGACTGTTCTCCAATTTTAGTTTTATGATCTTCTCCCAGCTGGTTTCCAATCTCGGTAATCGCTATGTTTCAAACGCCTTGCTGTTTCAGATCAAGCAGTTCCTTGAGACAGAAAAAGATGGCGGAGCACGAACTCATTTACAACACGAACGAATGGCAGAAAAGGGAAGACTACCAGTTAATCAGGGAGCGCAGAGAAACAGTGAGAAAACACATTGACTCCAAGCTTCGCGTGGTACGGCGTCTATACATACCTGCTATTATTATAATTCTCCTAGGCATCGCCATTATATTTTGTGCAACAGTCCAGTCTATCGGAAAAGGAACCACTATTTGGACTAATCGTAAAGAATTCACTATAGTTGGAACAGCTGTGCTGGTGGTCGGTGTTATACTATTGTTAACGGCTGTGGGATTAGAAAATGTAACTGTTAACAAAATTAACAAAGATGAAATTGAACCTTTAAGTAAGACTGTTATTCATCCGGACTTTCTAAAAGAACCTCCGAAAAAAATCAGCATTCACTCTTCGTTTTCTAAAGCTTCAACTGTAAATAATGAAAACACTACAAGGTTAGAATACCATAAACATATATATACCAGGAAGAGGCGGGAAGAGTCATGTACATGTCGCAGATTGCCGTCTGCATCGTCATTGTCACAGAGCTTCAATTCCAGCGTTCCATCGGGTTTGTCTTTGTCACAAAGAGGCTCTAAACTAGATAGAACCGCAAAGTGGGCCAATGAAGTCGCCATTTCTTTCGACAGTGGCGTTATCGACGAGGAAAATATATCGGAATATATGGACATTGAAAATAGCGACACTATCAACGTAGACGAAAGTAATAGAGATGAACATGAGGAGCTTATAGTAGAGAATATTGCATCCGAACATTTAGGAATTAATACAGATTCCGTCTGCAATAGTGCAAAAAATAATGATAAGTCTGATGCTAAGCCGGTCTTTTTTGTTGAACAGTTAGTCAATAAAGTTTGACTACTATAGTAACATGAACAATTTTCATGTTACCATCGTGGTAAAACTTTGTTGATTAAGTGTAAATGCGAGATTTTAAAGTAAAATAAATATAGGTGGGTCTGCATTGAAAATTATTTTTTTGAATGTTTGAAAACATTGTTATAAATGTTCAAACATTCACAAAGACTACATTTGTAAACATTTATTTCACTCAATTTTATAGACGATTTGTTGATTAAAGAGGTATTTGTCGCACATAAAATTGCAATACTGACATATCATGTGTACTCATAGCCATTGGTGCACTATATACTTTTCTAACCATCGAAAATATTATGTTTAGTAGTATACTAACTGGGCGCGTTCGATATCCTAGTACGTATATGGCCTTGACCGATGTTTAAAAAAATGTTGACCTTGACCTACAGCGGATAGTAGCCATCTACTGATCAGATCATAATGATTCTGCAGATTAAATTAGGGGAATGTAGGCCATCTTGATATTTAGTTCTTAAGTTATTATGAAAATGGAGACATTTGACTCCAAAACCAATAAGGGTTATATCTACTGACCATGGTAAGTCTCCATTCATAGTTGGTAACTTTATGTCTAACGTTTCTTTGGCTATTGACAGGTAACCACCAAGTTGATGGAAAGACAGGCTCGGTTACGTCGGGCGTGAAAAAATAATCATCAGTGGATCAAATAATGAATAAAATCCAAAGTTACTACACAAATAATAAACCGATACAATAATTTGTAGGTACATTCCTTACAATATGACTTTTAATAGATATACGAACTGGTCCCAAGATTATAAAACTGAGAATGGAAACCGGTCTCAATTCTCAATTACCTGATCGCCATTTAAGCCAATAATATTCTTGAGATTTGACACTGGATTCAAATCTCTGTATTATAATCTTCAGCCCCAATGCCTGAAAATGTCCTTGATAATCACCCATTCTGCCCAAGATGGTGCCTACCAGTACATACGCTTCAAGGAAGCAGACCACCTTCTGACACCGGAACACCCGTTTTGGCAGTTTTTAAGTAAGCAACTATGTCAATGGTTTTAATTCACGCGATTTAAACAATAAACCATAACAAGATAGCTTTTCTAATGGTATATAATACCATCTCATGGTACACTTAATGCGCTTCATCTGAACTATCGAATAGTAGATTTATTATGTAGATCAATTAACAATTATAGATTAGTATAATTAGAGCTATATTTACCTTAAAGAAAAGTTTTAAATGATGTCTAGGCCATGATAACCATGTAATTGTGTATTTAATAAGAAATTAAGAAGTTTGTTTGTAAATATTTGAATATTTGAAATCGTTATACTTTCTGGATTTTGTGAAGCAAGGCAGTTAGGACAAGATGGCATTGGTCGGCGGAATGCGGGGCGGGCAGATGAGCCATTTACTCTCCTCCAGAAGGTTTGCATAATTGATTTTTTTATTATTGAGTCACTGCGTATCTTTTTTGCTGAAAATATTTTGCGCAAAAGCCGCAAATTAATTGTTTCGCGCGCACTCAAATACGCGTAATGCCAAGATATGCAGAAGTCGAAACCCGCGCATTGCCATGAGCGCGGAATATGCGAAGAATTTTTTTATACGGTTAGCTCAGTAGAAGTCTCAAAATGCCAATCCAAGAGCCCATGATTAAATGACTTGCCGGTGAGAAATCCAATTGCACGTGCATTACTTTTGATTTACTTAGAACAGTTAAAACACAAACGAAACAAAAACAGTTTATCTTAAGCATTTTTTTCATGTACTTAAGCATATAGCAATATCCTGTTGTGCCATCACAGTATCGTACTTGAGCGCTAGCAAGTAACAGTATCGTGTAGGTCTAGAACGGAGCAGAATCGTGTAGGTCTAGAACGGAGCAGAGTCCTGAATGTCTTGAATGGAGCAGTATCATTTAGCTTTAGACTCGAAGCAGTAGGTCTAGAACGGAGCGGTATCGTAAAGGTCTAGAACGGAGCAGTATCGTGTAGGTCTAGAACGGAGAAGTATCATTTTGCGTTGACACGAAGCATTATCGTCTATCCTGTAGCGTAAGCACGGACAGTGTGGATCGCTAGCAACCAACATCATCGTGTAGGGCTTAAACGAATCATTTTCCTGCTGTGTCAGCACGAAGGAGTGTCTCGAATCTTTATTACGGGGTACTTTCGCGTACCGCTAGTGCGGAGCAGTATCATGTAGCGCTAGAACGGAGAAATATCTTTTAGCGCTATATATGATGTATCGCTAGTACGTAGCAATATTATGCAGTAATAACACCTCGCCATATTGTAAAGTGCTAACACATCGAAGTATCGTGAAACGCTAGATCTGAGCAATATAGTATAGATATAGAGCAGATCAGTTTCGTGTAGCGCTAGAAACGAGCAGTATCGTGTGGCGCTAGCACTGAACAATATTGTGTCAGGTAGTTGCGAACAAACCTGTACAGTGATGGGCCCATCATTTATATTGTAACATTGTTTAAAACAAAAAGATTGGAGTCAGCAAAACATGAGCATGTTTCATTTATAATTTACATCGATAGTTCATTCTATGCTGTAGGAAGAGTATGGTAGCTCCCAGAACCCGACAGTTTGGCTGCGTGAAAATGCCGAAAGTTTTCATTGCGAACGACAAGAAAAAATCCCGATTGAAACTGACCCAAGAACGGATAAGACAGTTCAGCATTTGGTTCTTTGAACAAGAAGACCAACGGGAAGAAGAAAACACCCGAAGACGAAGAGAACGGAAGCGACGAAAGAAGACTGAATATAAAAACACGGGCGCCCTTGGCCGATGTCTGCATTTGCTGTATTGTTTGGACGCGGTTGTTTGGATCGTTGGGGGAACATTTACCTTATGTAGCACAGTCAAATCGATTGGGGAAAATACCATATTTTATGAAAAGCGAACGTTTTACAGAATCATAGGTCCGTTAACAGTATTTCTGGCAGTTTGTTTATTGTTTCTGGCTACAGGTTTAAAACACAGACTTCACAAGAAAAGTAACAAACCGAGGCGTCAGTTTTACATTTTAAATCAGAAAACGAATGCAATAAAAGTAAAAGAACAAAATGATTTAGTGAAAGACCCGGAAAAAGATTCGGGAAACGAAGCAGACATAGAAATGGATACCAGTAAAATCATAAAGAAACAATCGAATACTAGAAATACTGATAAAACTTTTTCTAGTTCCAGCAAAAAGAGACAGGTAGAGCGGCAAGATACGGCAGAGACTGTGGATTCTGAAGAATATCTTCTGGAAACTGGAACGTCTGACGAGGGGGCTCACGAGACATCTGTTGATTTGTTTAAGGGACCTTTCCGAGACAGAAAATCTTGGGCAAAGACTAAATGGATGAGAGTTGAGGAAGACGGTTCGGATGAATCGGTAGAGCTGGAAGATCTCACAAACTACCATCACATCAACGAGTGTGAAGAACCAGATAGTGGAGACATGTATGTTGATAAGATACCAGAAACCGTCAATACGAAAGCAAGAAACGATCCAGAAAGGAATAGGCGATCAAGGCCAAATAAGAGTACAATTATGAGAGGCTGTTTTACACAGTCTTCTACAAAGTCGCAAGACTCTACTGTTACAGCAGTAAGCACGGTGTCAGAGTCAGCACATTTATTGTAAATCACTAAATACCCTGTAATAATAGTGAAGTGAATAAGGAGAGGTCCTTCTTGCTATCCCAGTGTAGTTGCAACGGCAGAGTCACTGCTTAATACGAATCTATAGATACACTGCTTAATACGAATCTATAGATAGAGGTCTCCTCCGACTGGCTACAACCCCGCCAAACTAAACTAAAATGGGCATACAATTGTTCCTTAAATTATAAAACTGATATTGTAAACCAGTCTCAAATCTCAAGCATTCGATTGATTGGAACTGTTTCCATTTAACCAACAGGATGCTTGCGATTTTAGACTAGTCTTCAATCTTTAGTTTTATGATCGTGGGCCTTTGTGTCATTGCGTTTCTTAAGGTAATGAACTAGTCCATTAATATCACAAAATTATTTCAGAATGTTTGCCAAATATAATGTTAATTAATATATTTTACTTGGCCATGATGGCCCTGTATCGCTCACCTGAGTACAAAAGTACTTTCAGCTTTACCCCAGGGCCAACATTTAAATAATGCTGGTAAAGGGTCTCCTTACAATACTCAACACGAAATATCTAAGGTCTAGTCGCATTAGTTTCAGAGAACAAGGGGTGTAGTTTGACACTAGCAAACATTCTACATGTCTTCAGTTCTTACTATTTAGCTCTATGTAAAAATTGATAAGCCCCTGGGTGGGGCCAATTCGAGCCTGGGGTCATGATATGTATAAACGTGGTAAAGGTCCACAAAGTGATGTTACATGTAAAAATTCTAAGCTCTATGTGTTATGGTTCTAGAGAAGAAGACTTTTACAAGATTTTTCCTATATAATTCTATGTAAAATGGGCGACCCCTGTGGCGGGGCCAATTTTGACCCAAGGGCCATAATTTGAACAACTTTGTTAGAGGTCCATTAGACAATGTTTCATGCCAAATATCTAACCTCTAGCCATTGCGGTTTTGGAGAAGAAGATTTTTTAAGTTTTTGCTATATATTGATATAAGGAAAACCCATGACCTCTGGGGCGGGGCAAATTTTGACCCCAGGGCCATAATTTGAACAACTTTGTTAGAGGTCTATTAGACAATATTTCATGCCAAATATCTAACCTCTGGCCATTGCGGTTTCGGAGAAGAAGATTTTTTAAGTTTTTGCTATATATTGATATAAGGAAAACCCATGACCTCTGGGGCGGGGCCAATTTTGACCCCAGGGCCATAATTTGAACAACTTTGTTAGAGGTCCATTAGACAATGTTTCATGCCAAATATCTAACCTCTGGCCATTGCGGTTTCGGAGAAGATTTTTTAAGTTTTTGCAATATATTGATATAAGGAAAACCCATGACCTCTGGGGCGGGGCAAATTTTGACCCCAGGGCCATATTTTGAACAACTTTGTTAGAGGTCTATTAGACAATGTTTCATGCCAAATATCTAACCTCTGGCCATTGCGGTTTCGGAAAAGAAGATGTTTTAAGTTTTTGCAATATACTGATATAAGGAAAACCCATGACCTCTGGGGCGGGGCAAATTTTGACCCCAGGGCCATAATTTGAACAACTTTGTCAGAGGTCCATTAGGCAATGTTTCATGCCAAATATCTAACCTCTGGCCATTGCGGTTTCGGCGAAGAAGATTTTTTAAGTTTTTGCTATATTTTGATATAAGGAAAACCCATGACCTCTGGGGCGGGGCAAATTTTGAACCCAGGGCTATAATTTTAACAATCTTAGTAGAAGACCACTAGGTGATGCTACACACCAAATATCAAAGTTCTAGGCCTTACAGTTTCAGAGAAGAAGATTTTTTAAGTTTTTGCTATATATTGATATAAGGAAAACCCATGACCTCTGGGGCGGAGCAAATTTTGACCCCAGAGCCATAATTTGAACAACTTTGTTAGAGGTCCATTAGACAATGTTTCATGCCAAATATCTAACTTCTAGCCATTGCGGTTTTGGAGAAGATTTTTTAAGTTTTTGCTATATATTTATAAGGAAAACACATGACCCCACCCGAGCGGGGCCAATTTTGACCCCAGGGTTATAATTTGAACAATCTTGGTAGAGGACCACTAGGTGATGCTACACACCAAATATCAAAGTTCTAGGCCTTACGGTTTCAGAGAAGAAGATTTTTAAAAATTTCATGTTCAAAATCTATTTTTATCCTCTGTGACCTAGATAGGCAATGGACTGGAACCATTTGAACAATTTTGGTAAAGCTTCATGCAAGTAACATTCCTGCCAAGTTTCAGAAAGATTGGCCCAGGATTTCAGGAGAAGAAGTCGTTTGAAGAAAAAGTTGACGACGCACGGACGGACGACGGACATCAGGCGTTCACAAAAGCTCGCCATGAGCACTTCGTGCTCAGGTGAGCTAAAAAGCAAACAGTGTACTAGTAGATCCTGTTCAGATGGCACGGATGAGCCGGCAAGTCTGGATGTCATAAGTAGGTGTGTTATACCTTTCTTAAGTTATTGATCAGAAACTAATATTAAATTTAAGATCACTGTTACCTCTACCTTTGACCGATTGACTCTAAACCCAACAGGATTCATATATTCACTAAAACCACTCCTTACCAAGTATGGCGACTGTTCTCCAGCTTTCAGCTATTGATTAGAAATGTTCAATAAAGACAAACAACCATGTTTTCCACCAAACAAAACGGGTATAGTGTTTTCTACAGACAAAACAGGGCTTTAAGTGGGGAAAAACTGTTCAGGGAACGTCGGCAGAGAAGAGTAAGCGCATAGCCTTTCAGGCACGATTACCTACTTAAGGTAGTTCTCTACTGAAATCAGAGTATCAAACTTTTTTTCTAACCTTGTTTTTTATCAACAATAACATTTATGAAGTTGTTTTATCATAAAATTAGGGTAGGTCAGTGATTGAACTTTTTCGCAAAACGTGTTTGAGTTTGTAGGGTAAAATACTTTTAATTATGAAGAGAGAACTGAACACTTTTATATTTTTATGTCATCCATTTTCGCAACCAGGGAATTGAAGGTCAAACACACTTTTACAAAAAACTCACATTGTATACATTTGTTAGAGCAAACGACCTTAGGTATCGTTGTCAGTAACTCATTACTCATCAAGACATTTAAATTGATGTTTAGTATTGCTTCGATTTTGTGATCAATTTCAAATAGAATTTGAGTGTTTAGTCTAACTTTTTCTTTACTGTTCTAACTTATTTAAACGTATGTAAATTAAGGTGTAAATTAAACATTTATTAATAACTTTGGTATGTGCAAAGTTTGATGTAACTGCATTGTGCCATACGAGATTTTTATAATTTTCTTATTTTCGATGGCAAAGCAATGGCGAAAGGCGCAATACCTTAATGCATGCAAAATGTACGACATATATGGCCAGAAAAGGCGTTTTTTCCATGACAAAAACAAGAAAATTGTAAATGTTTCACCGAGAGCTAAAACCTCTTTAATAACTTTTTCATCTCCAAGTCAACAACTGCTCAATGCAAGAGTTGTGTGCAAGTTTGGTAAATCAAGTGAAACTAGACTGTGTCCTCAGGACACTGATGCCCCCACTGCTGCAACAACATTTGTTACAAAATTTTGTACCAGGTATTAACAACATGTGGTGATCATGATTAGTAAATGAGGAGTAAGTGCAACAAAATTTAATAACTAACATAAACGAAGGGCCATAACTCTGGTGAAAATTGTTGCAAGACAATGTCCTTTACAACAATCTTCACATCATGTCTAATCATCTGTGCAAGTTTGAAAGAAATCAGCTAAATAGAAAATGTGGAGTTGATGCCACAAAATTTTGTAAGTGAAATAAACAAAGGGTCATAACTGTGGTAAAAATGGCAGCAGGAAAAAATCTTTTCTTTATGATCATCTACCCATCCAGCTTGATAATGTGTGCAAGTTATAAAGAAATCTGTCCAAAAGTAAATGTGGAGTTAATGCCACAAGATATTATTACTGAAAAAAAACAATGGGCCATAACTCTTGTAAAAATGGTCGCAGGAAAAAATCCTTTCTTCACGATCATCTACACATCTTGCTTCATCATCTGTGCAAGTTTGCAAGAAATCCCCCTTGTAGTTTAGGAGAAAATGACGCCACAAGATTTAATTACTGAAATTAACAAAGGGCCATAACTCTGGTAAAAAAATGGTCGCATGGAAAAAGCCTTTCTTCACAATCATCTACACATCCTGCTTTATCATCTGTGCAAGTTTGCAAGAAATCCCCCTTGTAGTTTAGGCGGAGTTGACGCCACAAGATTTAATTACTGAAATTAACAAAGGGCCATAACTCTGGTTAAAATGGTCACAGGAAAAAATCCTTTCTTCACGATCATCTACACATCCTGCTTGATCATCTGTGCAAGTTTAAAAGAAATCCGCCTTATAGTTTAGGAGGAGTTGACGCCACAAGATTTAACTACTGAAATTAACAAAGGGCTATAACTCTGGTAAAAATGGTCGCAGGAAAAAATCCTTTCTTTATGATCATCTACACATCCTGCTTCATCATCTGTGCAAGTTTGAAAGAAATCTGCCTTATAGTTTAGGAGGAGTTGACGCCACAAGATTTAACTACTGAAATTAACAAAGGGCCATATTAACTCTGGTAAAAATAGTCGCAGGAAAAAATCCTTTCTTTACGATCATCTACACATCCTGCTTGATCATCTGTGCAAGTTTGAAAGAAATCGGCCTTATAGTTTAGGAGGAGTTGATGCCACAAGATTTGGGGACGTACGGACGGACGGACGAGTGCAACTCTATATGCCTCCCACTTTGTGGGGGCATAAAAATAAAGCTGCTATTGTGGAGAAAAGGTCAAAATAGCTTACTTTGGCTCTTTCAAGGGCCATAACTCTGGAACTCATTATGGAATCTAGCTGGTTCAAAAAAGGAACTGAGATCTTATAGTAACTCAAGTATTGTACAAGTCTAATTAAATTGAAATCAAAAATGACGCTGCCATTTTGCAGACAAGGTCTAAATAATTAATTTCTGCACTTTTAGGGGCCATAACTCTGGAACCCATAATGCAATATGGAAATTACAAGAAAGGAACCTAAATCTTATGGTAATGAAAGTGAAGATCAGACCAAAATCAAGACCACTTGTGTGCAGACAAGCTTTTATAATAACTTGACCTAGTGTTCAAGGTCACATAAACATTCTGACCAAGCTTAGAGAACCAAAATTAAGACTGCTAGAGTGCGGACAAGCTTTTTCTATAATTTGACCTAGTGACCTAGTTTTTAGTCACATCATCCAGTTTCGAACTCAACCTAGATATCATGGAGATAAACATTCTGACCAAGCTTGAAGATCAGCCCGAAACTAAGAACGCTAGAGTGGGGACAAGCTTTTTCTATAATTCAACCTAGTGCACAAGGTCACATGACCCAGTTACAAACATGACCTACGTATCATTGAGATAAACATTCTGACCAAATTTGAAGATAATCAAACCAAAATTAAGACAGAGTGTGGACAAGCTTTTTCTATAATTTGACCTTGTGACCTAGTTTTCAAGGTCACATGACCCACTTTAGAACTTGACCTAGATAAACATTATGACCAAGTTTGAAGAAGATCCCACCAAAATTAAGACAGCTAAAGTGCACACAAGCTTATTCTTTAATTTGTCCTAGTGACCTAGTTTTAAGGGTCACATGACCCAGTTACGAACTTGACATAGATATCATTGAGTTAGACATTCTGACCAAGTTTGAAGATCGGACCAAAATAATGCCTGCTAATGTGTTGAAACGCTTTCTATAATTTGACCTAGTGACCTAGTTTTCAAGGTCACTTGACCCAGTTTAGAACTTGACCTAGATATCATTGAGATAAACATTTTGACCAAGCTTGAAGAAGAACTGATAAAAATTAAGACCGCTAGAGGGCGGACAAGCTTTTTCTATAATTTGACCTTGTGACCAAGATTTCAAGGTCACATGACCCAGTTTCGAACTTGACCAAGATATCGTTGAGATAACATTGTGACCAGGTTAAAAGAAGATCGCACCAAAATTAAGACTGCTATAGTGCGGACAACCATTGTGAACGACGATGAATGGGTGGAAGGTGATCACAAAAGCTCACCCTGTCACTATGCGACAGGTGAGCTAAAAATACACAGAAAAAGCTACTTACAGTGAATAAATGTGACAAATTCCTCAAAAATTGGTGTACGTACGCCATTTTGTTTTCTGCCAAACATTTTTCTCTTAATATTTTCTATAAACTACTTCACTTTCTCCCCCCTGCCTAGGTGACTGTTGAATTAAGGTTCCTAAGTTATTGATTGGAAGCAGATTTTCAATTGAAGAGGAAATCTTGGCCTTCTGACCCCCAAAACAACAGGGTCATCTTCTGTCACAATTGATCATTCCTAAGTTATTGAAAGGAACAAGAGTTTACAGGCAGACCTTGTGCTGGCATATATAAAAGGATATGAACAAGAGACTGTTACAAAGTAGTTGAATATTGGACAATAAAAATCTAATGTTGTGTAAGCTGTATGCTTAAAGAGCCTTAAAAGGACATGTAGGCAGTAATTTTCCTTCTTAGATATTCTATAACCATTTGGGTCACTCTACAAATATCTGTAATACAGTAACAAGAGAAAACAACAATTTTTACTATTTAATATGAAGGACTCCTTGCCCCTAACAACTGTGACTAGTAACAACAGTAATCAGACTTTCCTCCATCGATACACCTCTGTGCCGTCTGATCAGGCTCTGCACTGTTCGCTTTATGATTTGTTAAGTTATTTCTGACCAAAATGCGACCAGTGCAGATCCTGATCAGACAGCACAGATGTGCCGGCTGATCTGGATCTACACTGGTTACCCTCGCATTAAAGGTGTGTCTATGGAAGAATGGGTTAAACAACTAATCATGTAATTATAATGGAACTACATGCATATCACTAAGACAAATGGTTTTATCATTAATATTAACTTTCTCTATAGGATGTCTAAAGATATATTCATAAAACAAGAGCTGTCACTTGAAATTGACATATGCCCCCCGAAATGCAGCTTTGAAATCGAATTGGTATACATATGTAGTAAAAATTTGCCTGTGGAAGTTAAATAGTAAAGAGTAATGGCCTATAACCCTTGCGACTATATGCTCCTCGAATTTCTTCAGGGAGCATAAAAAAGTGTGGCCTTAACTTGCCAGTTTGTGTACTTACACTGTATACATCTAAGACTCTCTCAAATGTAGTCTTCACATTTTGTGTTATTTTGAGAATGTGCTTCAAATTTGTTGTTGTTTTTCTTGTTGTTGCTTTACTTAAAAAACAGTGAATAACATATTCACAAAAGTTTGATTTTCAAAGTGCTATAAAGTAAGAAAGTTTATTTGGTCACTATCCATAGAAAATGACAAAATTTACCCTATAAAATCTTCCAGAGCCAAGTTCTTAATATTGCATAACACAGATCTAAGCAGCAAAGTTCATCAGGTCATTGTCCGGCAACTGGATCAATAAACTGGTAAACATCATATGTAGCTGAAGACAGGTAGAAATATTGGAATTTTGATACATGAAATTTTCACTCTGCTACTAAAATTTTTGTTTCAAATTTTATCACTGAACAACCAGTGAATGAATTGTTCAGGACAGATTGAATTTTAAGATGGTATAAAGCTTGTGTTAAAATCTGGTTGATAACTGTAGAAAATCAAAGGTTAAAAACAGAATTAAAAAGAAAAATTAAAGATGTTAGGGTTAGGTGAAAAGGCCCATAACTCGGCCAAAATTAATACGACCAGAAATTCCTTATGCTATGCACAACTAGGCTTGGTGACCAACACTCCTGAGAAGTTTCAAAGAAATCCCTCCAGCGGTTTCGGAGAAGAAGCGAGGACAAAATTATTTCGGACGGACAGTGCGATTACTATATGCCTCCCTTCGGGGGCATAAAAATAAATCATTAATGATTATTTCTGGCCTCCTAGTAGGCCTGAACAAAAACTAGACTGTCCTCAGCACACTGATGCCTCCACTTCTGCTGATTTGTAACAATATTGCATATCAGGTATTAACAACATGTGGTCATCATGTACTCCTTGTATTTACTCATTTGAGGAGTGCCACAAAATGTTATGACCAACATAAACAATGGGCCATAAATCTGGTGAAAATGGTTTAAGACAAATTTATTTAAAACAATCTACACATCATGTCTAATCACCTGTGCAAGTTTGAAAGAATACAGCCAAATAGAAAATGAGGAGTAGAGGCCACACAATTTTATAACTGAAATTAACAAAGGGCCATAATTCTGGTAAAAATGGTCACAGGAAAAAATCTTTTCTTTACAATCATCTACTCATCCTGCTTGTTCATCTGTGCAAGATTGAAAGAAAATTAGTCAGACAGTTAATGAGGAGTTATTGCCACAAGATTTGGAGGACGTAGGTACAGACTAGTGCAACTCTATATGCCTCCCACTTAGTGGGGGGGGGGGGGCATAATAAATTGGTTACTTTATATTTGTTTTAATCATTCAAACCTATGAAATGAAAGCAATAAACTGAATATTAATGATGAAAGTAAAAAGAAATTGTTGGCTTTTACTTGAATCAACCCGGAGGCAAGCAAGGAATGGGCCACGCTGCCCACACTATCCTGTTAGTAAGAAAGTAGCCATGTACATGTATATTGAAACCATAGCAACACATGTTTAAGGATTCTCATCCGAAGTTGATTTTCTAATAGAGACCAGTGCTGGGTCTGTTGCCAGCAGTATCTCCCTGGACGTTAGCTGCCAATGCTTCAGCGTTTGTTGACCAGTCAAGACTAGCCAACTGTTATTTTCATCTTTAGCATTCGTCGACAAGCCTGGACTGGCCTGAAGATTATGAAAATGAGAATGGAAACCAGGCTCAAATCTCAAGTATCTCATTGGCTGAAATAAATGGCGACCTGTCACCATTTCAGCCAATCAGATGCTTGAGATTTGCGACTGGTTTCCATTCTCAGTTTCATCTTGGAGCCAGGTCAGCATTTGTCAATCAGTGCAGAGAGGTCAGTAAGGAACTGATTTATGACTGCCATCTTCTCATTACTGCTTTGCTGTCTCTTCAAAGGCTCACACTTCTCTTCCAGCCTGAAGCAATACAATCATTAGTCTTTAACCCTTACCTTTGTATGCCTTTGTGGCATGGGTAAACAGTAAAAATCCAGATCAGCCATCACATATGTGCCATCTGATCAGGATAAGCACTGTTCGCTTTTTGATTCATTAGGTTATTTCTGACCAAAATGCGACCTGAGCAGATCCTGATCATACGGCATGAATGTGCAGACTGATCTGGATCTGCACTGGTCGCACATGCATAAAAATGCATATAATATACAGAGTAAAGGGTTTGTCTTTCATGCATACCTGGTTTTTAGCAGAATAATGATCAATAAATAAAATTAGTCCTTTTAGTTAACTTTAGGCAAAAATCTGACTTGTTTTACATGAAGTGAGGGTGCAACATTACAACTATCATTCATGTTTGTTGGATAAAGATCGCGTGGTCCGTGCTGAGTTAAATATGCACGAGGGCGGTAACGAGGCTCTGCACATTTTATTTTGTTTATTTTACTTTATTTTTATTTTGCATAATTCGGGGTATTTTCCCATACATTTTACTTTGCACTACTTTTTAATAGTAGCGAAGTGATATACGAGCCATTCCATCATTTATACATCACTGCGCAAGACGTTATGACATCATTTAAGGTGCATGGCTCATTCTGCATGGTATATGTGGGGTGTACCCGGTGTAGTATCGAAATTTTCTACACAGGTGAAAACACCAGATGACCCGATCTGGTATGCAGGAATAAGGGCTGCTGTAGATATAGATGAAAAAATCTCTTATCTAAGGTTAACTGATGGACTGGGGTGGGAAGGAATGGAATAACAATAAGATTCTATTTTAACCTTTTACTCCAGGGTAAATGGCTGTTATCCCATAGGCCAACAGTGTAGATCCAGATCAGGTCCCAAGGTTATAAAGCTGAGCATGGAAACCACTCTCAAATCTCAAGCATCTGATTGGCTGAAATGGCGACTGGTCGCCATTTCAGCCAATCAGTTGCTTGAGATTTGAGACTGGTTTCCAATCTCAGCTTTATAACCTTCAGACCAGATGACACATTCATAGGTAATTAATTGTATATCTATTGGTCAGACAAGGTTTTTGTGTTGAAGGTCATGGTTACCTTGACCTTTGATCCACTGGCCTGAAAATCGATAGGGGTCATGTACATGTGATGACAAACCTCCCTAGCTAATCTGAGGACCATATACCAAATCGATGTCTAGTTAATTTTTAGACAAGTTTTGGTCACAGACAGATGGACATGTGCAAAGCAATAAAAAAGGGGGCATAGTTAATAGACTAGAGATAAAAGCAGAATCCTTATCGATGTTGCCAACAGTAAATTTCCATAAGAGTACCATAATACAACAACCTCTGGAAGTGGATAAACTAACTTTTGCCACTAATGTAATCTGCCATGGTATCAGATAAAACTTAAAACAATACACAGTTGAGGCATTAATAAATTAAATAGCTGTATTTATGCAGAAGGTTGGTAATTGTTTACTCACTCTATCCGTTCTTTTTGCAAGGACATCAATTCCTTCTGTTTTTGTTTCACTCGTTGTTCTTTCTACAAAAAATATTATTTTAATTACATAGTTATTTTATTGTTAATTGGATAATCTTGACCCGAGTTGGAAGGAATGATATCTGGACTGTTGCCCAAGACCAATTTCCGACAGATGTGAAGAAAACTAAATGTATCCAGGCAATTACTGTTAACCCTTTACTCAATACGATATGCCTGTAATCCCATGGGCAAAGAGTGTAAATCGAGATCAGTCGGAACATCCGTTCCATCTAATCTGGATCTGACCAGTTTGCTCGAGATTCATTAAGTCTGACCAAGATGCGATAAGTGCAGATCCAAATCAGATGCATTGATGTGCTGGCTGATCTTAACAAGTAATTCTGGCTGGCATGCTGTTGACTACATTGAAATATCCATCCCATTTGTAGTTATATTACAATGATGATTTTACTGAGAAATATCTTTGCAAAGAGCAAATCAAGATGAATTCTGTGCCAGCAGCCAAACACCAAGTCTTTTTTTGTTAGCAGCCATTGAATACAGTCAAACTTGAGTAATGGGTAAACTAAAAGTAAAATTGCAATTTTGATCATATTAACAATTTCAGAAGGAAAGCAGCAGGTGGTTTAGTGGCAGACTTTGAATAGTGGATACCCTATGTCCCACAGAGAGGGATTTTCTGCAACTCACTGCTAAGGTCCCAGTACAGCTTTCAACTCGACAAGCTGTCATCATGTGTGATGAATAGGTGCAAGGCTATGGAAAATTAAAAGTGCTAAACTGAACATCTCACCAGTAATGGCCATAACACTACATACCCTTTTAATATCTGTCTGTAGACTCAGCGCTGTCTGGGTACAGGTGATCTGAAAAAATGTCATAACTATTGTAAATATTTCTGTTCTTTAGAAGTACAAAAAAAAAAATAATTCAAAATATCATACATAAACATTTCTTGGTTCTTTATGGATATTACGGCAGTACAAAATTATCTAACAAAATATTTTTATTCTTTAGATCTCACATATTTGGAATGTAATGTATAAGCTTGTTATTCTAGCAAATTAATTATCAGTGAACAGAACCTGTATTGTACTGGGAATAAGGCCAAAATTCGGCCTGGCCCTATGTCATCATATTCCTTCTCTAGAAAGTATCTCACCATTTGTGTGATATCCCTGGTCAGATATTTCTGCAGCACCCTTACTGCTGACTGTTCCTCCTCTGTACCATACACATCTCTGAAGTACAGGCAACAATATAGACAGGACAGCCCTTCACAGTAAAATATTCTACCTTAACATATAGTATATTGTATAAATATGTTAATTAGTTCACTATTGCAATTTATGTTGACATTCTACTCCATGGATATATCTTATATACCATGTGTGATCAGTGTAGATCCAGATCAACTGGCACATCTATGCAGTCTGATTTACACTGTTTGCTTCATGGTCGGCAATAACCCAATGAATCAAGCATGCAAAGCTGGCTATTATCGACCCCTTAGCACATTTATTGACATATTGAAACCCTCTTGCAAATTTGTGGACACGATACCTACTATACAAAGAAGTTTTATTTTCATTGGTTGTTTTAAGCCAATCAGAATGGTTGTAACAAACAATGGAGTGAACTAGTCTAAAACATTTACGAATGACGTTGATCTGCCATTATCGACCTCTTTCGGCAATTATCGACCCCCACTTTGGTTTTTAAAAAAAAATGTCAACGTAGCACAAATAACACGGATTTCACTGAATAAAAGATAAACATAATCATAGTTTGTTTTATATTCCATTGTTTAGAATGTATATGTGTCTTGAATAAAAAGATAAACATGATCATAGTTTGTTTTATATTCTATTGTATTGAATGTATCAATACATTGTATAACATGTATCAATCTTCAAACTGTCGACAACAATAAACTAACAATGTTCATGTTAACAGGAAACGAGAGTCAGATCTAATGTTCTTGGAAAACCAAACGAGATGTCTAATATTCTACATTTTGTATTACAATGCTTATTTTGTTTAACACTTTGAACACTTAAATGGTATCTCCTGCAACTCATCATGAGTCAGACCCTGCAAATTTTGATTCTTAGTGCAAGCAATATGCCACCAACGGGCACAGTCATCACACCCGATCCATTCATTTGGATCCCCCGTACTCAAATGGCATCCATGGCAGGAACCTGCAAGGTCATCATCGAAGGACTCATCCAAATCATCACTGTCCATGTATTCTACTTCAGTTTCAGAGTCCGAGGAGCTTTCATCACTTACAGTTCTTCTCTTTGATTTCTTTTTCATTTCTTTCAGTTTCTTTTTTATTTCCCTTTCCTTAATCTTTTTGGCTTTTTCTTCCTCTTTTTGTTTCTTTTTCGTTTCTCGTTCTTGTTTTCTCCTCAACTTTGCCTGTTCTTGTTCTTCTTTTTGTTTTTCTCTGTCCTTAAGCATTTGTAATGCCACAGAACCAGACATTGCTTTCGGTAGTTTTTGGCGAAGTGCTACCCGTTGCTTTTTACGTACTGGTTCCGGGATACTTAGTTGCTGAAATGCAGGTGAAACATAATTTGGGTCTTTAACAGAAGTGCTTGGGGACACACTATCTTTTGGAAATAAAGACAATGCAGTACTGACAGACGTATGAGACTTAGACTGTGTACATGTGACGGATACGACAGATGCGCTAGACTGTGAAGACAAAGTGCCGGCACTACAAGCACCTGCTACACATAAAGAAGGTGTCTTAACAATTTCAGACTGAGGCAAGTTGGAATTACAATTTTCACTAGGAATGCATGTATCATGTACAATATTGTCATTGCTAGTGGTTGAGGGTGTAGTCGCCTCGCTTTGATCCGTGACTGTATCAGATGTCTGGTTTTCCTTTGACACACTGTCTCGAATTACCATTTTTGAAGGGCCTAGTTTACTAGTGTCAATTCCATTGGGATTTAAAGGGAAAAGCCCTGACTGTCGGAAACCATGGCATGCATTTTCAAAATTGGCTACTTTGTACCATGTCTGCCGAAATATTTCCGGGAACTGATTTTTTGACAAAGCTTCGCCAATATGCTCAAGCTGCCAAGCTTTGACAGCAGCTTGCCATGCTGATTTCAATGGTGAAAAGAGACCAATGTCACAGGCCTGCAGCACATGTGTTGCGTTTGGCAACAGACAATAAAGAATAATTTTATTATCATGGCAAAATTGTGCTGCAGGCAGTGACATATGGGTCGAATGGCCGTCAACAAAAAGAATGATAGGAAATGTAATTTCCTTTTCCTTTGCAAACGACAACAGGAGCTTGAGAAATTCCACAAATGTTTCAGAGTCCATCCAACCATTAGGGGTTGTGGCATAGGTTGCCTCAGGAAAACCAGACAGTCCAATATTTCTAAGTCTTTCCCCTGGAAATAAAATCATGGGAGGAACATATTCCCCGAATGCATTGAATGATGCCATCACGGTAATCTGGGTTTTTGTATTGGTTACAACTTGGTACACGTGACGTGCACCCAAAGGGGCAATGACACGACCTGACTTGACGGCTAAAGGAAAGCCAGACTCGTCCGCGTTGAAAACCCTTCTGGGATCTTTCAACAGGGCTTGGTAGTCTGGTATTTCCTTCTTTAAGAAGGCAAATACACCCTCAAACCATGCATCTATCATTGGCTTGGAAATAGCGGCACGTTCATGGCCTAAGGCCATGGGTGTCCTCAATGAAATTTCAGGATGACGTTTTTGAAATTTTGCAAACCAGTCTTTGCCTGGTAAATTGTCTTTAAAAGACGTTTTTCTCCCATCTATATCCAAGATTTTTTTCACTTCCCTGAGTAGTTCTTTCCGTGTCACTGGGTAACCAATTTCATGCATGAGTGAAATGTAATTCACTAAGGTCATCTCTTCAGCTGCCGTCAGTTCAGGTTTCTTCCCAGGTCTTGTAGGTGCTTCTGGTACACGACCACTTAATTTGTCCAGTAATGTCGTTTTTGGCACACCATATGTTTTGGCGGCCAACTTCTTGCTCATGGTGCCAGTCTTCACCATGTGTATGGCCATGGCCATTTGCTCCGGCTTGTATTTGACCCTTTTTTTTACTTGTGTTTGGGAAGACATTTCTACAATAGAAGAAAGGGTGATGATATAGACGAGATACATATATGCAGTGTAAAAAGATATAGACGACAACGACACGCACAAGGTTCGGAGGTAAGTTAATACAGATGACAAGGATATATCTATTTGTTCGTAAATAAATAATCTCGAAACCAAACAATTAAAGTATTTTAAACATTTGTTTTGCAATTTTACCTCAGTATATATACACAATATAGTTTATAGAATATGTAAGAGTAGGGGGTCGATAAATGCAGAATAAATATTTTTTCATCTTCTATTATCGACCCCCACGTGATCAACTGTAGGTTTTTTAGAGATTATCAAAATGGAGCCGAACTGAAGCTGTGGGTGTAAACAATCAATAAATCACAAAATATCAGCAATCAAACAGCATGTAAGTGCATTTAGATGTGAAATAGTCAACACACATACCTTAACTTGCCCAGTAAGAATGTAATCGGTAGCGTCAAACGTCCGATGAGGAATCGGTTAGGAGTTTTCCAAGAACGCGGGTGTGAAAAAAATGACGTCATGTATATTTGTACACGTCATATAAAGCATAGACTAAAAGATAGTAATTGGAAGTAATTAAGCGGCGGGGGTCGATAATTGCAGGGGATCGGCATTAGACTACCTTGCTCTAGTTTAGATCCAAATCAGATGGCATGGATGTGCAGGTTAATCTGGATCTACCCAAGATCCATGGAGCAAAGCATTAACTGTCAGTGTCTATATTTTAACCTCAGTCATCAGTTACTTGTATTATTCAGCAACCTGTCATGAACAGTCAATCCATGGAGCAAAGCATTAACTGTCAGTGTCTATATTTTAACCTCAGTCATCAGTTACTTGTATTATTCAGCAACCTGTCATGAACAGTCAATCCATGGAGCAAAGCATTAACTGTCAGTGTCTATATTTTAACCTCAGTCATCAGTTACTTGTATTATTCAGCAACCTGTCATGAACAGTCAATCCATGGAGCAAAGCATTAACTGTCAGTGTCTATATTTTAACCTCAGTCATCAGTTACTTGTATTATTCAGCAACCTGTCATGAACAGTCAATCCATGGAGCAAAGCATTAACTGTCAGTGTCTATATTTTAACCTCAGTCATCAGTTACTTGTATTATTCAGCAACCTGTCATGAACAGTCAATCCATGGAGCAAAGCATTAACTGTCAGTGTCTATATTTTAACCTCAGTCATCAGTTACTTGTATTATTCAGCAACCTGTCATGAACAGTCAATCCATGGAGCAAAGCATTAACTGTCAGTGTCTATATTTTAACCTCAGTCATCAGTTACTTGTATTATTCAGCAACCTGTCATGAACAGTCAATCCATGGAGCAAAGCATTAACTGTCAGTGTCTAAATTTTAACCTCAGTCATCAGTTACTTGTATTATTCAGCAACCTGTCATGAACAGTCAATCCATGGAGCAAAGCATTAACTGTCAGTGTCTATATTTTAACCTCAGTCATCAGTTACTTGTATTATTCAGCAACCTGTCGTGAACAGTCAATCCATGGAGCAAAGCATTAACTGTCAGTGTCTATATTTTAACCTCAGTCATCAGTTACTTGTATTATTCAGCAACCTGTCATGAACAGTCAATCCATGGAGCAAAGCATTAACAGGGTTGCCAGCACCAAGGATGAAAAAATTTACCTGACTTTTCCCTGACTTTTCACTGACCAAATCAGGTTTTTCACTGACCAATAATACCGAACGTAAACGGCCGATAACACCCCTACTGCTGTCCAATCCACCCATAAGTACATTTTTATTATTTTAATAATATATTATTACAATATTTAACAATTAAAGCATCATTTAAGTATAAAGTTCGATATATAGTGAAATATTAAATATGTACTCTTACAAGATTTAACCAATACATGCTTGTACTTCTTAGATAATTGGCAAATAATGTATTTTTATACTCCATACAGAAACTAAATGAATAAACAACATAGTATAAAGCAAGAGATTATCACAACTGAAGCTTAAGTAACCATTATTCACTAATGACTGGAATAATCATCAAATGCAGAGTAAAAGAAATATATACATAATCTGTAAAAGCAAACAACATACCATTTTACACAAGTAAAACAACCCATCAGACAGAATGCCCATACATGTTTCCTTCACGTTGTAAAAAAATTATTTTTATACATAACTCAAATACAATGCTGTTTACACCATACAAGTGAAACAAAACACACAATTTAGCCTGTTCAGTGCTTGGATAAACTTAGAAAAAATGCATGTAGGTTTTGAAGATCCCTGTTCAATCCAATAAATATTAATAATTAATAGTGAAAAATATGTCAACCACATATACACTGGGCCTAATGGAAAATAGGTCAGTTGATGCAGAATGTATGCTTAAATTTTCAAATTAATCGAGAGAAAATTTTTGAAGTTTTTGTCACAAGATTAAAAAAATCATGTATCTGTCATAAAAATGATGGACTGAGCCACATCAAAATATGTCAGGCACATCTACACATGTTACCAAGTACCTCACTTGTTTAAAGTTTCAAGTCAGTATCTTGAAAACTGTAGCAGTAGACACATTATGATAGTAATGCCTGTATAGCAGAAATTACTAAGTTCAGAGTGTTGCTTTGAGCTGGCTCTTGGAGGGAAGAACATGGGTTTTGTGTGTAGCACCTTGTTATTATAATTTCTGGAGGCAAGGGTTGCAGAGCCTTTCAGACTTCAGGCAATTTTTTTAATATAAGAACTTTTATTATACTCAACAAAAAAAGAAACCTGACACTGTAACTTTGAATAAGTATGAGGTGCATATTCAAAATCTATATATTTTTGCACCATCCAAAAGAAAATAACCACTGAATCACTTGTTTCGTGCACCAAAAATATCAAAATGCATAATTAAGTTCAAAACATGCACAATTTTTATTACATACCACATTTCAATTAGCTTTAAATCTGATTCCAGGAAAATACACCAAATATAAAGTGTCAGGTTTCTATTTTTGTTGAGTATATAATACACAATTATAAAAAAGGTTCATAATAGAAAATTTGTAAATGCAATCTTTAATAAAATAGAACATTTTTTTCTTTCAAATTTATTTTTCCCTGACTTTTCACTGACTTTTCAGGATTTTTATTTTTCACTGACCAATTTTCAAAATTCCCTGACAATTCCCTGACCTTGAAAAAAAATCAAATTTCCCTGACTTTTCAAGTCCGCTGGCAACCCTGATTAACTGTCAGTGTCTATATTTTAACCTCAGTCATCAGTTACTTGTATTATTCAGCAACCTGTCATGAACAGTCAATCCATGGAGCAAAGCATTAACTGTCAGTGTCTATATTTTAACCTCAGTCATCAGTTACTTGTATTATTCAGCAACCTGTCATGAACAGTCAATCCATGGAGCAAAGCATTAACTGTCAGTGTCTATATTTTAACCTCAGTCATCAGTTACTTGTATTATTCAGCAACCTGTCATGAACAGTCAATCCATGGAGCAAAGCATTAACTGTCAGTGTCTATATTTTAACCTCAGTCATCAGTAACTTGTATTATTCAGCAACCTGTCATGAACAGTCAATCCATGGAGCAAAGCATTAACTGTCAGTGTCTGTATTTTATCCTCAGTCATCAGTTACTTGTATTATTCAGTAACCTGTCATAAACAGTCAATCCATGGAGCAAAGCATTAACTGTCAGTGTCTGTATTTTATCCTCAGTCATCAGTTACTTGTATTATTCAGCAACCTGTCATGAACAGTCAATGTGCAAAGCTCTATGAAATAATGAATTGTAACAAAATCATACTGTACATGCCATCCAGCCAATGTAAGAAGGCATCTGTTAACATCCCTCTGGTGGCATCCTATAGCAGATTTTACCAAATGGCCATATAGTAAAACCGAGTATTACGACAATAGATTCCTGTAAAATTGTTACAATGACTGATCCAAGATTACAGGTCTTAGCTCACATTTTACAGGTTAATGAATGCAGTTTATACTTGAAATCTCTCATTGTTGATGTTTAAACAACTTCAGTTTAATAATCTAGAAAATTAATTCTAACTATAAATGCGGACATACATGTGAGACTGGAGAGTATCTGTGACAGTGTTGAGGACGATGTCTAGATCAGTAACGTCTTTCTTGCTTCTCTTCTGTCCCTCCTTCTCCCAAACCAGAAATGTCTGATCTGAAACATCAACAACAGTGAAATGTTCATTCAATTGTTTTATGTTACATTATTTTTGATTCAAATGCAAATTCTAATATAGTCTAATAGCAGATATTCTAATAGCATGCAAAATTGATTTGAGTCACTTGCCAATATGCCAAGTTTTGCTGCATTTCTATATAAATTTTCTGGGCCCAAGATCATAAAACTAAATCAGGATACCAGTCTCAAATCTCAAGCATCTGATTGGCTGAAATGGCCACTTGTCACCATTTAAGCCTATCGGATGCTTGAGATTTGAGACTGGTCTTCATTTTTTGTTTTATGATCTTGTGCTCAGCTATGAACATCTAAATCTCATGTAATTATCTGCTCAGGCCTAGGGCAGTCTGGAAACTGTGTGCCAGTCAGGCATTTCATAATTCTTAGTCATTGGCAGGGCACTTACTGCCAGACTTCTCATACAACTCCCGGGACCCCAGATCATTAAACTGAGATAGGATACCAGTCTCAAATCTCAAGCATCTGATTGCCTGAATTGGCAACCAGTTGCCATTTCAGGCAACCAGTCGCCATTTCAAGCAATCAGCAATTATGACCTTGGGCCCAGTAATCATTTTGTTAATGTAAGTGATCAATTTACAAAATCTGCTTATTCTAAAAGCTTAGATTAGAGATTTCTCAGAGATACCTTTGTTGGCTTCCGCAGTAACCTCAGTACTTCTGCTCAATTCCTCAAGTGTTCGATTCACTGCAGACTTTCTTCGAGCACCGGATAAATCTTCTCTCACTGACATCACCTCCATGTCTGCCGTCACCATGTTTTCAGCTTCTTCCTCTGTGCTATCAGCATCAGTTTTCTCACTTATGGAGGATTCGTCATCACTTTTTTCAGTCATATTTCTAGATTTGTTTCTTCTGTTAGATGACTTCTTTGTTGCACTAGCTCTGTTCACAGATTTGTCAGGCATCTTACCCTCCTCTTTCTCGGATGATTCATCATCAATAGATTTATCAGTTCTTTTACGTCTTACATTTCTATTTTCTTCTCTCTTTTTCTTTAAAATCTTTTCTTTATTTCTGGATTTCTCATTCATATGGTTTGTAATTTCAGGTACATTCTTCTCAATTCTTCTCTTATTTGTCAATGACCTATTATTTAAAGTTTGATCTCTCATTTCTTTCTCTAAAACAGTTTTTGAGGAGTGTTCTTCTTTTGACTGAAGAAGAGATTTGCTCTGCGTGTTTGACTGTCTTAGGGTCATTGAACTGTTCCTCTGTGAACTTCTAGAAAAGCTCTGAGTCATATTTGCTGACATCTCCCTATCTTCAGTATTTTTTTGTTGACCTTTTTTACTGGATGTGTTATTTACTTCAACATTGTTAATCGAGACTGAGGCCTTTTGTCTCTTCTGGGATTGGTTTCTATTCACAAGTCTTGTTGAAACATTTTCTGGTGGGCTTGATTTATTCGTATCATTCACTGCCGAATTTTCACTAATGTCTTGCTCCCTTTTTTCAGACAATTTCCTTTCTTTACTTTGTCTGCTCTTTTCAAGCCTAGCTTTAGTCAACAGCGCCATTTTCTCATCTACACTGCAACCTGGAGACGGATGATTCCTATCTGACAGATTTTTGGAAAAAAATGTTTTGGATTGCTTTGCTTTCACTGACCCAGAATTATTGTTAGTATCTACAGCAGACGATATATTTTGTGACTTGGCAGTCTCACTTAAGGACTTCTGAGAATGTGATCTTGATGACCTACTGTTGAGTTCTGAGTTCTCTCTTACAGGTGAAATAGGTCGTTTCCTTGACCACTGAGGCTTTCCTGGTTTGGGTGTACTGGCAAGAAACTGAAATATGTAAAAAGTGCTAATATTTATCCCTTTACTTTTAACGCATGTGTGACCAGTGTAGGTGGAGATCAGCCAGCTCATTCATCTGTGCAGTTTGATCCAGATCTGCACTGGTCGCATCTTTGTCAGAAATAACCTAGTAAATCTTAAAGTGAACACTGTAGATCCTGATCAGACGGCATGTATGTGCTGGCAGATCTTTATCTACACTGTTCCCCCATGCAATAAAGGGGGTATCAATGGAATAAAGTTAACAGTACCAATAGAAAACAGATCATCAGCATCATTTCTTTAAAATTATTGATCCGAATCAATATTTCTTTTTTTGTGGTTCTACGAGGGTTGTCCCAATTAATCAAAGACATTCTTAATAAAAGAAAACTACAGCACAGATGTTATGCAAATTTCACAGTTGTTAAGACATAATTTGGTAATTTGTATGCAACATTTCAAAGGAAAATCATATATCATAAAGGAATTGCAAACAATTTAACAAGATGACCTATCGACCAGCGGCGCATGTCACAACATCATTCCAATGCTCAAACAAAATGCCATTACAGTACTCATTCCTGAAGCACATAAGTACACTAATGGCGTCTGTCCACCCTGAATATTAAATACATTAATGCAACAATTTGTTCGATGGCTTTTGTTGAAGGCCAAAATTTCCTGATCTCTTCGCAGTTCTCAAATTGGCGATCCATTAGCTGGAAATGATGCAACGTCTATCTACGAGAGGTCAGGGAAGGATGAGGGATGATTGATTCCAAGTAATATTTCTGTTTCACCTTCCGAAACATTTCTATGCCAGTTGTATACCAAAGCGCTAGATATCATTATGAGCATATCTCTAAGCTTGTTTGAATTTGTTCCAATAGCATTAATTTGCTTTGAGTACAATATGCTAATCGAAATGTGTGCCACTTCTTCAAATTTTGTGATGTTCCTAAAAAGTTAATGTTTACTCATTAGCATAAAACGAGCACTACTCTTATAAATATGATGCTACCATTTTGAAATGTTGGAGATTGATATCAGAATAATAAGCCTTTCAGGCAATGCTAACTTTTGGCGGCTAAAATGATATTGTGTCATGTATTTATCGTTTGAAGTAAATAATTGAATTCAAAAAATGGAGCATTTTCTGTGCACCACCGATCGTGAACATGGTTTTATAAATTGTATAATTATACTTTCTGTATTTTAAAATATTTTTCTTAGTAATTTTGCAAACATGTTAAAAATGATGTCTTGACTAACTGTAAACTTGGCATTTACATATTTCATTTTATTCAAACTGTCTATTTTTTATTGGGAGAACCCTCGTATGTTAATTTTTTAATTTGTTTATTTCGTTTTTAAAGAGACTTGACTAGAATGATAAAATAATTCTTCGAATGTTAAATTTATGGTATTCATTTTATGTTTTCACAACTTACAGACACAGAAACTTCTCCTGGTGGAGGCGTCTCTTCTGGCGGATCAAACCTAGACTGCTTCCCTGGAGTGGAGGTTTTCTCCTCATCCTGAACAATACAAAAACACCATGGAATGTACTGAACTGCTTTAGTATGTTTTCACAGTGTATAAGCGTACAGTTGCTCAAAACGGAAGTTGCTGATCTGTACGCTGATGATCACATAGTTGCTTACAGAAAAACCTGCGACATCGAATTATTTATTGGTAAATAAAACCCAATTTAATGTGTATTTGGAAAAAATATTTCTGTGGTAAGTACAACGTTAATTGTTAGTCCTGCTGTGATCATATAGACTTAAGGAAGGCTTAGTATTGTTATAATCCATCATCTTCCCCAACTCGATCAGTGAAAATAGGAGCAAAACATTGAACAAAACGGGACGTTTTGTGTTCAAATTTCTTTATGTAAATAGATTTTGGACCATATTTGTGTTTGTATGGGAGAAAATTCATTTATTCAACTTGTGTACTTCGTTGACCTGAGTTTGAACGACTTAGCAACGAGAAAATGATACTTTATTTATGTCACTGTAAATGATAAGACTGTACGGATAGTTGCAACTGTACGCGATCGTTAGTTGTTAACAGATGCCTAAGATCTGTACGCATAGTTGTCAAACAGATCATTAACAATTTATGGTTCCAGTAAATGCTTTCTGATTACATCGAAAGGTTATCATTTTAGCTTCAGTTAACCTTAATAATTATTGCACGAGAACCTGAAAAATGCATATTTTTTTCAACAATTTTGCTCATATTCTTTTAATAATACTATTCTATAAACAAAAAACTGATCTTGACTTCTGTTTCTAAGTCAGATTTGTTTTTAAATCTCTTGTTAGCTCTTCATGAAAGGAGGCGTGAAAAAAAATATAGTTCAACCGAGCTATATCAGTGGTAAGACCGTGTAAGATATGCAGAGGCCCGCTGTAATGTTTTCATTTCTTCTCTGAAGTGCCAACAGAAGAAGCCATAATATAGCTGGACAAATACCCGTTAGTACTTCAACTATAGTTTCTAAAGATTTCATAAAATGCTCCAATCACGTAATCCCTGAAATCTACCAATGAAAGTCGGCCAAAATGAAATCCAACCCGAAATGTTAACGACCTTAAACATGAAATTCTTAGCAGTTGCAGTGTAATTGTAGACTAACTTAACTCAGTCACGAAGTGGTGGATTTCAAAATCTGAAACCACTTGTGACTTAATGGAATTTTCCTGTCAAAGACCAGATTGTTAAAGTCTTTATGATATTGGATAATATCTGTGCATAATGTATGTTTTTGCCAACACCGGCAGGAATTTCAGTAGGTTTATACTAGGTTTTATTTAATTTCACAATCAGGGGATTTAGGATTTCTAGCAATTATCGGTGTCTTATTTGCAAAGTGTACCAATTCGTTCATATGGTTCAACAGTAGATCAGAGTAAAAAACCTATCAATTTATTATCTCAAAACTTGCCTGTCAGTTCTAAAATGTGATCATATAAGGTTTTATTTTTGATAAATAATACATTAGATTTGATTGATTCCTTTGACTGATTCCTTTAACAAGTTCTTGCTTCATTGATGCTTTTCAGTTGATCAGTATATGATGCACTTATGATCACAACTGTTCGTACAGTCTGACATTGAAATACTGCAACTTTGCGTACAGTCTTGTCACTTTCAGTTGCTGCACAGAAAGACCATTTTCTGGGTGCTAATTCATTCAAGCACCGTTCAACGCATTTTGTGAGTGTTGGAAATGATTTTTCTTTCACGGGAAGTCAAATATATACTATTCTAATATATACATTATAAAATACGAGGTCACAAATGCAGATTTTCTCCACTCCTTTTCCCCATTTTGTACTGATCAAGTGTGAAAAGATTACAGATTGCAACTAAACTAGCCGTTAGTTCAAGACTTCAAGATCACAGTAAGACTATTAATCAACGATGTACTTATTATAAAAATAATTTCTGCAAAAAAACACGTTTAATTTGAATATATTTTACAAACAAGAACAAGAGGGCCATGATGGCCCTTTATCGCTCACCTGAGTACAACAAAGTTATTTTAGTAACAGTGACCTTGACCCAGATGACCCATATTCGAACTCGTCCGAGAAATCATTGGGACAAACATCCTGACCAAGTTTCATGACAATCAGAGCAAAAATGTGACCGCTAGAGTGTTAACAAGAAAATTCTATTTTTAGTAACAGTGACCTAGTTTTTGGACCCAGATGACCCATATTCGAACTCGTCCAAGAACTCATTGGGACAAACATCCTGACCAAGTTTCATGAATCGAGGCAAAAATGTGACCGCTAGAGTATTACAAGAAAATTCTATTTTTAGTAACAGTGACCTAGTTTTTGGACCCAGATGACCCATATTGGAACTCGTCCGAGAAGTCATTGGGACAAACATCCTGACCAAGTTTCATGACAATCAGAGCAAAAAAGTGACCGCTAGAGTGTTAACAACAAACATTCTATTTTTGGTAACAGTGACCTAGTTTTTTGACCCAGATGACCCATATTCGAACTCGTCCGAGAAATCATTGGGACAAACATCCTCACCAAGTTTCATGACAATCGGAGCAAAAATGTGACCGCTAGAGTGTTTACAAGAAAATTCCATTTTTAGTAACAGTGACCTAGTTTTTTGACCCAGATGACCCATATTCGAACTCGTCCGAGAAATCATAGAGACAAACATCCTGACCAAGTTTCATGACAATCAGAGCAAAAATGTGACTGCTAGTGTGTTGACAAGAAAATTCTATTTTTAGTAACAGTGACCTAGTTTTTTGACCCAGATGACCCATATTCGAAAACTTCCGAGAAATCATTGGGACAAACATCCTGACCAAGTTTCATGACAATCGGAGCAAAAATGTGACCACTTGAGTGTTAACAAGAAAATTCTATTTTTAGTAACAGTGACCTAGTTTTTGGACCCAGATGACCCATATTGGAACTCGTCCGAGAAATCATAGGGACAAACATTCTGACCAAGTTTCATGACAATCGGAGCAAAAATGTGACCGCTAGAGTGTTAACAAGAAAATTCTACTTTTAGTAACAGTGACCTAGTTTTTGGACCCAGATGACCCATATTCGAACTCGTCCGAGAAATCATTGGGACAAACATCCTGACCAAGTTTCATGACAATCGGAGCAAAAATGTCACCGCTAGAGTGTTAACAAGAAAATTCTATTTTTAGTAACAGTGACCTAGTTTTTGGACCCAGATGACCCATATTGGAACTCTTCCGAGAAATCATTGGGACAAACATCCTGACCAAGTTTCATGACAATCGGAGCAAAAATGTGACCGCTAGAGTGTTAACAAGAAAATTCTATTTTTAGTAACAGTGACCTAGTTTTTTAACCCAGATGACCCATATTCGAACTCGTCCGAGAAATCATTGGGACAAACATCCTGACCAAGTTTCATGACAATCGGAGCAAAAAGGTGACCTCTAGAGTGTTCACAAACCAAGTGTGGACGGATGACAGACGACGGACATTCATCTATCCTAATAGCTCACCCTGAGCCAGCTCAGGTGAGCTAATAAAAAGCCGATGTCGCATGTTTTTCTGTAAGCAACTATGTGATCATCGGCATACAGATCGGCAACTTCCGTTTCGAGCAACTGTACGCTTATACACTGTGGTTTTAAGGATTTCATGAGCAACACTATTGATATTTTACATGGAAAATTTTTTATGGAAGGAAGGAGGAGGGGTGCTATGAGACTTTTAACACTGAAACCAACATATGAACATCCTTTTAGCCACAGGTCCGAGAGCAGAACTAATGCATTTTTCTAGGGTTTTGGACCTATAGGAAATTTCCAACAAAAACTAAATCAACAGTTATGATCAGAACTCACATGATTTTCTTGAATATTCTGCCTTATGTCCACATCTAGTGTTGGTATATTGAATTTTCTCTTTGTTACTTGCCTTCTCCTAGAAAACAAAACAGAGCTATCATTTGAGGGGTAAACTTGAATGGAGAAATTCTTTTTCAGAAATGTTTGACAGTTTGATCATAATACAGTAGAAAAGGACGACATGAATTCCACTAACTTCACTGCAACTAAAAATTGAAACATTGCAGATATTTTGTCATCATCGTCGTCAAGTTCCAACGGTGCATGCAGGGTTCTCCCCAGAAATTTTTTATGGGAAATGTCATCAAGCCCACGGACGAAGTCAATACTTGAGGTTATGTTTCCAACTACCTCACCTTCTTCCCAAAACAAATCCCCCAAAATAACTTCCAGGTTTAGTTGTATGGTTTGGAACTATAAAGAATGGAAAATCAACTTTCATCTGCAATAAAGCTGCTGACATTAATTGGTATTCAATATAAATAGGCATCTTTGATATATTCATTTGGCACTTTTGAAAATATCTGTGTCACTTTTTATGGTGAATAGGTTGTTTGTAAAGCAAGGGGTCTGGTGGTCTTGAGTATGCTGCAATACTGGGTATCGTCAGTTTGGAGTGTTTGACTAAATATTAGTGATGTGCCGATGATCGGAAGACATCGATTAGCGACGTGTAAATGCTTCTCGATGTCGATGATCGATGTCGTTCTCTCATAATCGATTAACAGTTGAGACATGCGCAGTGTAAGAGACAAAATATAAAGGTACGGGTTCCGGCTTTTACACCGGCCATAAAGGGAAATCACTTTGAAAAATTGAAAATTAAAATGGCGACCCGAGAGATTTACGAGAACCTAGGCAAAAAAATTAATCAGAAGCACTTTAGATTCTACAAGATTAACGAAGAACTTCCATCGCACAGAAAAAAACATAGACCTAACAAAAGGTCTTTGCAGAATTTGTTGCAAATAGTACAAAAATACAGGCAACAAGCAAAAACGCAAAATGGCGCCGATTTTGTCGAGCGTCTGAGTTGCGTAGCTATATGACGATGGTAAAAATTCTTCGAATAAATATGTATTGCATTAACTAGACCTCTTATCTTGAGCCTTAAAATCAGTATATTATTCATAGGAAAACGCAACATTTTTGCATTTGAGAATTCATGTGGCGGATCTAGAGGGGTTCAGTTCAGTTGCACAAACCTTTTTGGGCAGCAATGATTTTGATTTAGTTTTTGTCAGAAAGTTGAAAATAATAAGTATCCATTAATTATGTATGCTACTGATCTAAGACCATTTGTAAAGCTAACAATGCGTAAATTAAGAAACCGATTATAATCGTGAAATCGCATCGGAAAGGGCAACCGATTCCAACCGATGATCGATTATGATTTGCAACCGAACGATTTCCCAACACTACTAAATATTAAGTAAAATTAGTCTATTTCACTGTGGTTGGTCATTTGGACAAGAAAATTGTTTGTTTCAAAACTAATTATAGCCTGAAAAAAAAAAATACAACTTGAATTTATGAAGTCGAGTATGACTTGTATCAAATATAGCATGGTCGCGAAAATAAATTACTTTTGCATTTTTACGTGTTTCATTCCAAAATAAATCAAAAGAATGACTTAAAATAAATAAATCAACCAATCTTGATATATTTTACTACGCTTTAAATTTTACTAGAAATGTGTCCATAGGACACGGATGCCCCCGCTATGCATCGTTTCCAGATACTAAAGTGCAATGATGGGAATAATAGCATTTCAAAGACAGTGATGTTCAAGTTATTATAAGAATATGCATAAACTTGATGATCAAGTAAATTATTTGTATTTGTGGCGCTGTTGTCTTCTCATTACGGAAATGTCTGTGAAGAAGTTGGTGGAAATGCAATGCAATGTCATAGTGAACATTTGTGCCAAGTTATTTTGAAATCCCTTCATTCATAAAGAAGTTATAGCCCGAACAAGTAAATTCAAGTTTTAGTAACTGTGACCTTGACCTTGGACTTACAGGCATGGGTAATGTACGCAACACACCGCCTTGTCATGGTGAACATTTGTGCCAAGTTATTTTGAAAACCCTCCATTCAAAACAAAGTTATAGCCCGGACAAGGAAATTCTATTTTTAGTAACAGTGACCATGACCTTGGACCTACAGGCATGGACATGGTACACAACTCACCACCTTGTCATGGTGAACATTTCTGCCAAGTTATTTTGAAATTACTATATATATTCCTAATGTAGTTACAACCCTGACAAGAAAATTCTATTTTAGTAACAGTGACCTTGACCTTGGACCTAGGCATGGGCATGGTACGGGACACACCATCTTGTCATGATGAACATTTGTGTCAAGTTATTTTGAAATCAATCTATTCCTAACAAAGTTACAGCCCGGACAAGAGAATTCTATTTTTAGTAACAGTGACCTTGACCTACAGGCATGGGCATGGTACGCGATACACCGCCCTGTCATGGTGAACATTTGTGTCAAGTTATTTTGAAATCCCTCCATTTATAATGAAGTTACAGCCTGGACAAGAAAATTCTATTTTTAGTAACAGTGACCTTGACCTTGGACCTTCAGGCTTGGGTATTGTGCGGACACACTGCCTTGTCATAGTGAACATTTGTGCCAAGTTATTTTGAAATCCCTCCATTCATAACAAAGTAACAGCCCGGACAAGAGATTTCTATTTTAAGTAACACTGACCTTGACCTTTGACCTACAGGCATGGGCATGGTACGTGACACATTGCCCTGTCATGGTGAACATTTGTGCCAAGTTATTTTGAAATCCCTCCATTCATAACAAAGTAACAGCCCGGACAAGAAAATTCTATTTTTAGTAACAGTGACCTTAACCTTGGACCTAAAGGCTTGGGCATGTATGTGACATACCGTCTTGATATGGTGAACAATTATACCAAGTTATTTAAAAATCCAATAAGAAATAACAAAGTTACAGAGCGGACAAGATTTTGCAAGAAAATTCTATTTTTAGTAACAGTGACCTTGACCTTGGACCTACAGTCACGACACACCTCCTTGTTATGGTGAACATTTGTGCCAAGTTATTTTGAAATCCCTCCATTCCAAACAAAGTTAAGGGCAAAGTGTATATTTTTCTTAACACAAAATGTAAGTGAAAAAGGGGCATAATTTGAAAATATTGGAAGCATGGTTATGGGTCTTGTTGGTTATGATGTAGATTTTGATGGTGAAAATATATTTCAAGTTTCAAGGCAGTATCTCAAGTAGTTTTTAAGTTATGGGCAAAATGCACAAAATATAAGAAACAAGATATATTCCTATTAAAACTAATGTAAATGGAAGTATCAAAGGGCCATTACTTCTGAACAGAACATGTAAGAGCAAAACCCCACCTTTTTGCAAAACAACATATCAGGCCAAGCATTGTGGTAAAGTTTCATCGCATTCCCAGCAGAGGTGTAGGAGGAGTTGCGTTCACAAGATATATTCCTATTAAAACTAATGTAAATGGAATTATCAAAAGGCCATAACTTCAGAACGGAACATGTAAGAGCAAAACCCCACCTTTATGCACAACAACATATCAGGCCAAGCATTGTGGTCAAGTTTCATTAAATTCCCACCAGTAGTGTAGGAGGAGTTGCGTTCACGAGATATACTCCTATTAAAACTAATGTAAATGGAAGTATCAAAGGGCAATAACTTCTGAACGGAACATGTAAGAGCGAAACCCCACCTTCATGCACAACTACATATCAGGCCAAGCATTGTGGTCAAGTTTCATTAAATTCCGACCAGTAGTGTAGGAGGAGTTGCGTTCACGAGAATATCGGACGGACGGACAGGAGCAACTCTTAATGCCCGTGGCCATTTCATGGCGGGGGCATACAAATTCTTTAAAAAATGTTTTCTAAATTTCACCTCGATCCTGGACAACACATCAACAGCAACAATTTGTCAACAAAAGAAATAAACTAGATGGGTGTTCAGTTGAACACTTGTGTCGCCCTCTGGTACAATGTCGGAAAAAAATGCAAGTTCAAATAGGGGCATAACTCAATCTTGACCAAAACAACATCTCATCATTACGAGTGTGTTGTCTTGAGCAATATAATTTGGAAGTTTCATGAAGAAATATTGAGAAATGGCAAAGTTATAGCCAACATTAAGTTTTCGTGTAAAAATCCAAGTACAAAAATAAGGGCATAACTCCAACAAATATGACCATGATCTAAAAAATTTGGCATCATCATGAGCATGTTGTCATAAGCAATATAATTTGAAAGTTTCATGAAGAAGTATAGAGAAATGGCAAAGTTATAGTCAATGTTAAGTTTTCATGTCAAAATCCAAGTACAAAAAGGGGCATAACTGCAACAAATATGACCTTGACCTAAAGAATTTGGCATCATCATGAGTGTGTTGTCATAAGCAATATAATTTGGAAGTTTCATGAAGAAATATTGAGAAATGGCAAAAGTATATCCATGATTAAGATTTCATGACAAAATATAAGTATGAAAAGGGGCATAACTTTGTGGCATGTGACCATGACCTAAAGATTTTGGTATCATAAAGACCGTGTTGTTGTAAGCAATATATTTTGAAAGTTTGATGAAAAAATGTTTAGAAATGGCAAAGTTATAGCCAACATTAAGTTTTCATGACGAAAAAGGGACATAACTCCATCAAATGTGACCTTGACCTAAATATTTGGCATCATCATGACCGTGTTGTCATAAGCAATATAATTTGAAAGTTTGATGAAGAAATATTAAGAAATGGCAAAGTTATAGCCAATGTTAAATTTTCGTGACGAAAAAGGGGCATAACTCCATCAAATGTGACCTTGACCTAAAGAATTTGGCATCATCATGACCGTGTTGTCATAAGCAGTATAATTTGAAAGTTTCATGACGAAATATTAAGAAATGGCAAAGTTATAGCCAACGTTAAGTTTTCGTGACAAAAAAGGGGCATAACTCCATCAAATGTGACCTTGACCTAAAAAATTTGGCATAATCATGATCGTGTTGTCATAAGCAGTATAATTTGAAAGTTTGATGAAGAAATATTAAGAAATGGCAAAGTTATAGCCAATGTTAAGTTTTCGTGACGGACGGACAGACAGACCGGCGGACAAAGCAATCCCTATGTATCGCCATTTCTTCAAAAGGGCAACACAAAAAGAAAAAGAAAATTGAACAGATAACTCGGAACATAGACCATTTTATTACTGTTTTAGCCTTGATTATTTGCCTAATGTTTAATAGGCGTGGTTTTTTATTTAAAGCTAGAATGAAATGCAAATTACTGTAAATTTGCAAGACGCCAAAGATTGGTCTTAAACCCACCCACCAGTCTTGATTCGTCAATTGGACAACGATTTGTGTAAACATCGGCCTTTTAGGCAATAGCAAATTAATTCTCAGATTCTCATCCAAATTTTCGGAAAAAAAGGGACAGGTGGGTGGATTTTCATTTTTTATTTATTATTCTCACTGTTTCTATCAACGCTTGTGTAGTGCAAAGATAAATAAGCGTCTAGCCAACTATGAATTGTCGATTCGCACTTAAATATTTCATTCTGTGTTTTTGCACTCTACTGCCTCGTATTCATAATGTAAATTTTGATGTACGCATTTTTAAAAAAAATAAAAAACGTTGGGGCAGAGTGATTTTCGAGGGGCGGGCGGGGAAGAGAATCTAGGAATTAATTTTCTATTGCCTTAGTTGTAATTTCATAATGAGGCTACTTTTGAGAGGAGACATATGATTAATTGGATTTTACAATAAACAGGAAGGCATAGCGTTAAAGACATGGTAATTTCAGTTGACGGTCAATGTTTTGATAGAGATGATGCATTTTACAGGTATTATTTGAAAAAAAAAATGTTTAATTTCTGAAAGACCTTCTTTATCAAACCTCGGAACTTGTCATTATTCTCTGGCCTTACTGTTTACACTAAACATTCCAAAATGAAAATAATCCACAACCAAAGGAGAAATCAAACTATTAGTCATGAGGAACCCAAAAGACCTTATCTTCAATGTTCTCTCTCATCTTTTGCCATAAACATGAAATCTTTACATACTTAACAAGCAAATTCGTTGAATTTATATCCCCCGCCGAGTACTGGTTATTACTAACACAACAGCTGAAGTCATAGGGCTTTATTTAGATATTTATCATGGATGGCAAAAAAGGTGAAAAAAAACTTCAGATGGTGAAAAGGGTTGGGCAGCTCACCAGAATATAAAAATGAGACAAAAAGTCTTCAAGTTGTTGAAATGAAGAATGCAGTAGTAAAAGTATAGTGCTGTATTTAAAAAAAATCCATGCAGAAGTTGCATAAAAGTAGCATATAAACTAATACCACACTATATGCATAGTGCATAACTTTTCAAAGGGCCATAACTCTGTGTTAAACGGTCAGACCAGAACAAGACAACAATATGGGCATCTTGTCTTGGTATTGATGGTTTCCATAGATTCCTGCTGAGAAATAGCAAGTAAACAAATACTGCTCTACAAGCAAAATGCATAACTTATCAAAGGGCCATAACTCTGTGTTAAACAGTCTGACTGAAACAAGATGACAATATGTGCGTCTCCTCTTGGTATCGATGGTTCCCAGAAAGTTTCATTAAAATCCATCCAGTAGTTGCAGAGAAATAGTGTGGAAACAAATTCTTTTTCGTCTAAAGAATTTCGTTCGATCTTAAATGAGAGAAGCGTTGCGCATGCGCGGGCAGTTTTGTCGTTGCATATGGCGGAGTATAAACGTGCCTTAAATTTGAGTGATTTATAATTGTCTTTTTTGCTATACGGCACGTAACATATAATTATTCAGTGGTGAACGTTGTTCACAATAACATTTCTTATTAATATTTGGTGATTATTTTGCGTGTTATAACGTTTGAGGTGTGTTTTTTAGTAAAATTGTGCAAGCACGTGGTGTTTGCCGCATTTTTGCCGTGACACAAAAATGGCAGAGCCTTCGGGCATTTCACATGTTGATGAACGTAGTTCATCTAATGAAAAATCCAGCGGTAAAACTGGTAATGAAAAAGTGTCCGGTAAAAGCGGGGAACGTAGTTCCCATGGAAAAGGAAAACAGCCAGTTAAAAAATCCTCGTCAGTCGGTCAAGTTTCTGTGGAAGGGCAAATGACCGAAACGGAAAATAAATTGCTCTCGGCTATTAACAGTCTTCAGAATGCTATTAGTAAACAAACTGCAAAAATGTCCGAGCATGATAGAGAAATAATTGAACAAAATAAGCAGTTGAAGGAGTTTGCTGCGAGACTTGCCTCTTATGAAGAAGTGGACTATGTAGGCAGTGAATGTTATGAAGATCAGTGTTATGACGAGGAATATTGTGACGAAGATCCTTCGTCAGTTAGAGCCGATAAGTTGGCAGAAAAGAGAAAAGCCAGTGAAGATGAAAATAATAACAGTAGGTTCAAAACTATGGCCAAGCGTTTCAAATCTACAGAAGTTTGTGATAGTCCAATTGACGATTTATTGGCTGAAAACATTACTGAACTGTTTCGTAATGGTATTGATGATGAAAGATACAATGAACTCATTAAGGATGAGAACAATGCAAGGCCATCAAATTGTGAAGGACTGTGTGTAGTCCAAACTAACCCATTGATTTGGGATGCAATTAACCCACCAGCTCGAACTACTGACAAGAAAATGCAAAACATTGAAACATCAGTGGTTAAAGCAGGCACTATTTTGTCCAAAGTTGTCGATAAAATGGCGAAAATGGAAACAGAGCTAGGTAACGAGAGTTTCGGTAAACTCATTGACGAATGTAATGATGTCTTGGCTCTTTTGGGACAGACGAACAAACAGATTAACTTGGCTCGGAAGGATTTTATTAGGCCAGAGTTAAATAGGGACTATAGCCACCTTTGTAATCATAATCGACCATTCACGAAGTTACTCTTTGGAGACGATGTTTCCAAAACAGCAAAGGAGATAGAGGACTGTTCAAAAATAAGTAACCGCATGTTTTCTAATAAAATGGGCCGGGGAGGTCCAATGCGTAGGAGGTTTGGAAGATTTTCGAGGTTTCGTGGTGGTTATGGTAGAGGAACAAGAGGCAGAGGCCAAAGTTCATCCTATAGTGAACCAGGCACGTCAAACATGGGTGCCATGGCAAAAAACTTCCCAAGGAGGGGAGCTCGACCTTACCGACAATAAATCAGGTAAGTGAGAATTTCAAAGCTGGCAGATTAAAAGATTATGTAAACGAATGGCGGAAATTAACAAATGATAGTTATATATTAGACATAGTCGAAAATTGTCATATTGATTTAAATATAGATGAGCTTGAGCATTTTAATAACAACTGTCTCCAATATTTTTTCAATCAAAAAGAACAGAACATTATTGAAAAAGAAATTGAAAAACTGTTAAAATTGGAAGTTATCATTATGGTTGAAGCACAACCAGATCAGATTCTATCACCAATTTTTCTGCGTGAAAAAAGGAATGGCGAGTATAGAATGGTTTTGAACTTAAAAAAGTTAAATCAGCATATACCATACAAACACTTTAAAATGGAAACTTTTGAAAATGCACTAACACTCATAACTAAAGATACATATATGGCATCTGTTGATTTGCGCCATGCGTATTATTCAATACCAATTGCTTTAGAACAGCAAAAATACTTTAGGTTTACTTGGAATGGTCAGATCTATCAATACACCTGTTTGGCAAATGGTGTGTCTGACGGGCCTCGGATTTTTACTAAGCTTATGAAGCCAGTTTATGCAAAATTGAGAAGTATGGGCTATATAAATTCTGGGTTTATTGATGACAGTCTCCTTTGTGGGGACACATTGCAAGAATGTACGCAGAATGTTAATGCTACAACTGATCTAATTACTCGTGTAGGTTTTATGTTAAATACAGAAAAGTCGGTTTTAACGCCAACAACTCGAATTTCTTATTTGGGAAATGTCATTGATTCAGAAAGAATGATAGTAGAATTACCAGAAAATAGACAACAATCTATAATTTCAGCATGTAAAAATCTTTTTAAAAAATGTACAGCAACAATAAGAGAAGTTGCAAAAGTGATTGGATTAGTTGTGGCCAGTTTTTCGGCAGTGGAATATGGTAAATTGCATTATAGGAAACTGGAAAAAGCCAAAGTTAATGCATTAAAACTAAACAAGGGTAATTATGACGCTTTTATGCTAGTTTCAAGGGATATGAAAACAGAAATTCGTTGGTGGATTGAAAATTTAAAATTCCAAGTGAGACATATTACAAGAAAGCCAGTAGAAAAAGAACTATTCACAGATGCGTCATTAATTGGTTGGGGAGCCAGATTGGACCATTGTAAGATTGGTGGTAGATGGGATAGTTCTGAGTGTAAATATCACATAAATGCTTTAGAATTGTTAGCTATTTTTCATGCTTTAAGGGCATTTAGAAAACAATTGCAAGGTCAACATATAAAAAATTTTTCTGACAACACAACAGCCGTTCATTATATAAATAATATGGGTGGTATTAAATCCTCCGATTGTAATCAGATTAGTATTAATATTTGGAATTGGTGCATAGAGCAAGGCATTTGGATAACATGTTCACATATTGCTGGATCAGAGAATGTTCAGGCTGATGAAGCTTCCCGAAAATTTAATGATCAGCTCGAATGGAAGCTAAATGAAACAATATTTCAAAATATTTGCAAGAGATGGGGTGGACTTGATATCGATTTGTTTGCATCTCGGCTCAATGCACAACTTCCAAATTATTGTTCTTGGAAGCCAGATCCTGGATGTAGTTATGTTGATGCATTTACTATCAATTGGAATACAGTGGGAAATGTATATCTTTTTCCACCTTTCAGTTTGATGGGACGGTGCCTTCAAAAAATTCGAGAGGAAAAAGCCATAGGAGTAGTAATAGCACCGCTATGGCCAACTCAACCATGGTTTGCGCAGTTGATGGAAATGTTAGTAGATGTACCGGTGATAGTTTGCAAGAAGAAGGGATTGTTAAAGCTACCAACACAAGATGTCGAGCATCCATTGACAGGGAAACTCAGAATAATGGCATGCAAAGTGTCAGGGATAATTTCAGACAACGAGGTTTTTCGGAACAAACTACCAACATATTCATGTCCTCATGGAAACCCGGCACTAAAAAACAGTACAACACGTTTATTAAAAGATGGTTTCTTTACTGTAGTCAAAGGGAAATCGCTTCATTTTCTCCAACTCTGGAAGAGGTGATTGAATTTTTTACAGAACAATTTCACAAAGGGTTAGGTTACGACAGTTTGAACACAGCTCGGGGTGCATTGTCTTCTCTGGGATTAAACTTCGATGGATTTAAAGTTGGTAGTCACCCGCTGGTGGTTCGATATATGAAGGGAGTTTTTGTATTGAAACCACCGAAACCACGTTATACTGCTACTTGGGATGTGAATAAAGTATTATGTTACCTGCGCAAGCTTTCACCTGTTCGTCACATTTCTCTCAAGGAGTTGACATTAAAACTCACAATGTTGATGGCTTTAATTCAAGCGGCACGTGTCCAAACATTGCATTTAATTACTGTTGAGGGATATAACAAGTTAAAAAATGAGTTTGTGTTCAAGTTATCTGACTCAGTAAAACAGAGTCGACCAAGTTATAGGACTTCTGTTATTTGTTTTAAAGCGTATCCTCCAGATAGGAGGCTTTGTATATATACTGTACTGAAAGAGTATTTGTGTCGCACAAGGAATGTGCGTAAAGGCCTGGGAAAGGATAATAGGTTATTGCTCAGTTATGTGAAACCTTACAAACCTGTAACTAGAGATACAATATCAAGATGGATAAAAGTGGTAATGTGCAGATCTAACATTGATGTGAAGAAATATGGTTCCCATAGTGTGCGTTCTGCAGCAACATCAAAAGCCAAATGTAGCTCAGTTCCAGTTAAAGACATTTTACAGAAAGCAGGATGGTCCAATGTGAATACATTTGCCAAGTTTTATGATAGAGATATTGAGTCCAGTGCAGACAGATTTCAGCAAGGAGTGCTTCAATAACAGGTTGCATATTTTTCACATTATTGCTTTAAAGTCTCATTTAAGATCGAACGAAATTCTTTAGACGAAAAAGAATTTAAAAAATTAAACGAGACTTACCTTGGTTAAGTCGATGTTTGATTTTAATTCTTTGAGTAAAGAATTAAGTGAGGGCTTAAATGCCTCCCACCCACCCTACAAAAAATTTACACTTTAATTAAGTCAGCTTTAAAAAGACTGATAGTGTAAAATTAAAATATATTTAGGTAAGAAAACCTAACATGACTGCTATTATTGAATAATAGCAAGGATTTATAAATGTGAAAAATATTATTTGAAAACTACCCGCGCATGCGCAACGCTTCTCTCATTTAAGCCCTCACTTAATTCTTTACTCAAAGAATTAAAATCAAACATCGACTTAACCAAGGTAAGTCTCGTTTAATTTTTTAAATTATGCTCTATTTGCATAAGGTATAAGTTATCAAAGGGCAATAACTCTGTGTTAAACAGTCTCACCGGAACAAGATGACGAAATGGGCATCTCGTCTCAGTATTGATGTTTCCCAAAAACTTTCATTTCAATCCATCCAGAAGTTGCAAAGAAATAGATCGGAAACAAATACTGCTCTATCATGCATAAGTCATCAAAGGGCAATAACTCTGTGTTAAACAGTCTGACTGGAACAAGACAACAATATACACATCTCTTCTTGGTATTGATGGTTCTCAGAAAGATTAATTGAAATCCATCCAGTAGTTGCAGAGAAATAGAGGAAAAGAATACTGTTCTATAATATGCATAATGCATAAGTTATCAAAGGGCCATAACTCTGTGTTAAATAGTCTGACAGGAACAACAGGATGATATGCGCATTTCCTCTTGGTATAGATGGTTTCAAGTAAGTTTCATTGCAATCCATCGAAAATTGCAGAGAAATAGCGCGGAAATAAATACTGCTCTATATGCATAATGCATAAGTTATCAAAGGGCAATAACTCTGTGTTAAACAGTCTGACTGGAACAAGACGACGACATGCGCATCTCTTCTTGGTATTGATGTTTTCCAGAAAGTTTCATTGAAATCCATTCAGTAGTTGCAGAGCAATAGCGTGGAAATTAATACTGCTATATATGCATAATGCATAAGTTATCAAAGGGCCATAACTCTGTGTTCAACAGTCTGACTGGAACTTACGACAATATGCGCATCTCCTCTTGGTATTAATGGTTCTCAGAAAGATTCATTAAAATCCATTCAGTAGTTGCAGAGAAACAGCGCGGAAACGAATACTGCTCTATGTATAATGCATAAGTTATCAAAGGGCAATAACTCTGTGTTAAATGGTCTGACTGAAACAAGACAACGACATGCGCATCTCCTCTTGGTATTGAGGCCACTTCTTTTTTATTTTCTGGTTTACGAAAATTTTTCAAAAAAATGTTCACCGGCAGGTCGAAATAAAAATAAAAATAAATTTTAATATCAGACCACATATACATGCAGAGCACTAGACAACTTTTGGTGACAGGTACCCATACCCTCATAAAGGGGAATTTTGCGTCTTTTTAAGACAAAAAGGGGAATTTGAAGTCATATACGTATGTTTGACTTTGAAGGGTCACACTCATAACATTCTGTTCTACCTCTGTTTTTAATAGCTAGTATATTTTGTGACTAGACTTACAAATAAAACAATTTTAGTTACATGCATTTTCGGGAGTCCCATTCAATTCTTTGTTTTAGATTTTCAAGGGGAATATTTTCCTGAGATAGGGGAAAAAACATACTATTTTGAGAGGGGAATGGGGCCCATATTCGGCCCCAAAAATGGCCAAACAAGTGCCCTGACATGTTAACAAACATTTGATTTCCAGCTGCTTAAACACCCTTTATACATTACAATTTATCAGACTATATCGGTGGGTCTCAGAATCAACAATTTCATGTCGCGAATTTACATGATGTTAACAAGATGTCAACAACCTATTACAATAGACTCCAGCAAATCGAATACACAAATTGTCAGCTAAAAATATTCTATTGCCCGGAGTACCCGATTGGCCGGTAATCGTATTCATCATGAAATCTGCATATATTTGTTGACAAGGGAGGTCAGATAGATCATGTTCTGGATAAATATGCATTATTTTATATGTTTATTTATTGATTAACAGACCCTTCTGTCATGTTCTGCTACAAAATCGAAGTTTGATGGTTCTCCGAAATATTCATTGAAACCCATCCGCTAGTTACAGAGAAATAGCGCGGAAACGAATACTGCTCTATATGTATAATGCATAAGTAATCAAAGGGCAATAACTCTGTGTTAAATGATCTGACTGAAACAAGACGACAATATGCGCATCTATTCTTGGTATAGATGGTTTTCAGAAAGTTTCATTGAAACCCATCCGCTAGTTACAGAGAAATAGCATGGAACAAATACTGCTCTATATGCATAATGCATAAGTCATCAAAGGGCAATAACTCTGTGTTAAATGGTCTGACTGAAACAAGACAACGACATGCGCATCTCCTCTTGGTATTGATGGTTCTCCGAAATATTTATTGAAACCCATCCGCTAGTTACAGAGAAATATAGATGGTTTTCAGCAAGTTTCATTGAAATCCATTCAGTAGTTGCAGAGAAATAGCGCGGAAACAAATACTGCTCTATATGCAAAATGCATAAGTTATCAAAGGGCAATAACTCTGTGTTAAATGGTCTGACTGGAACAAGACAACGACATGCGCATCTCCTCTTGGTATTGATGGTTCTCAGAAAGATTCATTGAAACCCATCCGCTAGTCACAGAAAAATAGCGGGGAAACAAATACTGCTCTATATGCATAATGCATAGGTTATCAAAGGGCAATAACTCTGTGTTTAATGGTCTGACCGAAACAAGACAACGATATGCGCATCTCCTCTTGGTATAGATGGTTTACAGCAAGTTTCATTGAAATCCATTCAGTAGTTGCAGAGAAATAGCGCGGAAACGAATACTGCCCTATATACATAATGCATAGGTTATCAAAGGGCCATAACTCTGTGTTAAATGGTCTGACCGGACAAGACGACGATATGCGCATCTCCTCTTGGTACTGATACTTCCCACAGAGTTTCGTTGAAATCCATCCAGTGGATGCAGAGAAATAGCCCGGAAACGAAATTCGGACGGACACCGTGACGCCGTGACGGACGGACAACGCCAAAACAATATCCCCCTCCCGATTTCATCGGCGGGGGATAATAAATGCAGAAGATGGTTAGTTTTAAAATCCAATATATGTAACTATGGCCTGAAAAAGAGCACCCAGTACTTTCAAGCAATGGCTTTTTGGGATATAAGTACTGTGAAAGGGATTTAATTAACAATCATATATAACAAGAGCCAGTCGGAAACGACTGCACGCTCGACTATTCGAAAAGTCAGAATTATTAAGCACATTGTAACTGGGCTTCATTTAAACTGGGGAGTGATTCAGGAGTTTATGACACCACCAACAAACACACATGAACAAAAGTTTCTTAATCCAAGTTAGGAAATCAATAAATTACACTTAATTTATTCTTGTAGATTTTTTTTAGGGTTTACACAACCCAGCCCATAAACCCCTGATCCCACACCCATCAACCCACTATTTTTGCCCACCTATAGTGGTGTGGCGTGGTGAAGTACAGTATAGTATGCTGGTTGCTGTTGTTGGTGGTGGTGTTGTTGTTGTTGGTGGTGGAGTTGTTGCTGTTGTTGGTGTTGTTGTTGGTGGTGGTGTTGTTGGTGTTGGCATTGTTGGTGTTGTTGTTGGTGGTGGTGGTAGTGTTGTTGCTGGTGGTGGTGGTGGTGGTGTTGGTTGTTGGTGTTGTTGTTGCTGTTGTTGGTGGTGGTGTTGATGTTGTTGTTGGTGTTGATGTTGTTGGTGTTGTTGTTGGTGGTCGTGTTGGTGTTGCTGGTGGTGGTGGTGTTGTTGTTGGTGCTGGTGTTGGTGGTGTTGTTGTTGGTGGTGTTGTTAGTGGTGGTGGTGTTGTTGTTGTTGGTAGTGGTGTTGATGTTGGTGGTGGTGGTGTTGTCGGTGGTGGTGATGATGTTGTTGGTGGTGGTGGTGGTGGTGTTGTTGGTGTTGTTGGTGGTGGTGGTGTTGTTGTTGGTGGTGGTGGTGGTGTTGTTGGTGGTGGTGTTGCTGTTGTTGTTGTTGTTGTTGATGGTGTTGTTGTTGGTGTTGTTGTTGATGGTGTTGTTGTTGGTGTTGTTGTTGTTGGTGATGGTGGTGTAGTTGTTTGTGTTGGTGGTGTTGTTATTAATGGTGGTGGTGTTGTTGTTGGTGGTGGTGTTGGTGGTGTTGTTGTTGTTGTTAGTGTTGTTGTTGTTGGTGGTGGTGGTGGTGGTGTTTGTGTTGTTGTTGTTGGTGTTGTTGCTGGTGTTGTTGTTGTTGCTGTTGTTGGTGGTGGTGTTGATGTTGTTGTTGGTGTTGATGTTGTTGGTGTTGTTGTTGGTGGTGGTGTTGGTGATGCTGGTGGTGTTGTTGTTGGTGCTGGTGTTGGTGGTGGTGTTGATGTTGTTGGTGGTGTTGTTAGTGGTGTTGGTGTTGTTGTTGTTGGTAGTGGTGTTGTTGTTGGTGGTGGTGGTGTTGTTGGTGGTGGTGATGATGTTGTTGTTGGTGGTGGTGGTGTTGTTGTTGGTGGTGGTGTTGTTGTTGGTGGTGGTGGTGGTGTTGTTGGTGTTGTTGTTGCTGTGTTGTTGTTGGTGGTGTTGCTGTTGGCGATGGTGGTGTAGTTGTTTGTGTTGGTGTTGTTGTTGTTGGAGGTTGTGTTGTTATTAATGGTGGTGGTGTTGTTGTTGGTGGTGGTGTTGTTGGTGGTGGTGATGGTGTTGTTGTTAGTGGTGTTGTTGTTGTTGGTGGTGGTGGTGTTGTTGTTTGTGTTTGTGTTGTTGTTGTTGGTGGTGTTGATATTGTTGTTGGTGTTGTTGTTGGTGGTGGTGTTGGTGTTGTTGTTGGTGGTGGTGTTGTTGTTGGTGGTGGTTTTGTTGGTGTTTGTGTTGGTGTTGTTGTAGTTGTTGTTGTTGGTGGTGTTGGTATGTGGAGGTGGTGGTGGTACAGTACAGTACAGGTATGGTATGGTATGGTATGGTATGGTATGGTATGGTATGGTATGGTATAGTCTATGCACCCACCCACCCCACAATTACTCAACACTTTCAACCAAAGTATGTTAAGGACATCTGTTTTACACCTTTTATATAGCATTACATATGAAAAACACTAACATTGAAACTTTAACAATTATGTATAAGTCTTAATTCTAATTTCAAGTGAAAAGGGGCAAAAATCAAATATAAAAAAGCAAGGATGAGTTATGGGCCTTTGAAAATAAACCCGATGTAAGATAAAATAAAGGTATACAAAGTTTTAAACCTTAATTTTTAAGTCTAAAAAGGGCAGTAATTTGAAAAAAATCAAAGAGTTATGGTTCTTGGCATACATAGTCAGGGTCATGATGGTGAATAAGTTTCAAAGCTATAGTACAAGAAGTATGAAAGTAACTAGCTTGCACGCAAACTTTAACCTGAAATTCTAAGTCGAAAAAGGGCCTTAATTTGATTAAAAATGAAAGAAAGAGTTATGGTTCTTGGCATACATAGTCAGGGTCATGATGGTAAACAAGTGTCTTAAGTCTCAAAGCTATAGTACAAGAAGTATGAAAGTAACTAGCTTGCACGCAAACTTTAACCTGAAATTCTAAATTGAAAAAGGGCCATAATTTGATTAAAAATGAATGAAAGAGTTATGGTTCTTGGTAGAAATAGTCAGGGTCATGATGGTTAACAAGTGTCTTAAGTTTCAAAGCTGTAGTACAAGAAGTATGAAAGTAACTAGCTTGCACGCAAACTTTAACCTGAAATTCTAAGTCGAAAAAGGGCCATAATTTGAACAAAATGGAAGTTAGAGTTATGGTTCTTGGCATACAAACTTCAAATATGATGATGAACAAGTGTTGAAAGTTTCAAAGCTGTAGTATAAGTAGTATGGAAGTTATGGGTTTGTACAGTAGCTTGCACGCAAACTTTAACCTGAAATTCTAAGTCGAAAAAGGGGCATAATTTGATAAAAATGAAAGTTAGAGTTATGGTTCTTGGCATACACACTTGGGATATGATGATGAACAAGTGTTGAAAGTTTCAAAGCTGTAGTATAAGTAGTATTGAAGTTATTAGTTTGTATAGTAGCTTGCACGCAAACTTTAACCTGAAATTCTAAGTCGAAAAAGGGCCATAATTTGATCAAAATGAAAGTCAGAGTTATGGTTCTTGGTATACACACTCGGGACATGATGATGAACAAGTGTGCCAAGTTTTAAAGCTGTAGTATAAGTAGTATTGAAGTTATGAGTTTGTACAGTAGCTTGCACGCAAACTTTAACCTGAAATTCTAAGTCAAAAAAGGGCCATAATTTGATCAAAATGAAAGTCAGAGTTATGGTTCTTGGCATACACACTCGGGACATGATGACGAACAAGTGTGCCAAGTTTAAAAGCTGTAGCTATAGTAGTTTTTAAGATATAGGTAGGTTGCACGTAAACTTTAACCAAAGCGGGACGCCGACGCCGACGCCCAAGTGAGTACAATAGCTCGACATATTCTTCGAATAGTCGAGCTAAAAATAAAAAAATCAATTATCATTGAATTTAGTTGCACTGTGAAATCAATTAAGTAAGGACTGTTGAAACATTTGCTGCAGATGATAGGATCTCGATTTGGAAAGCTGACACTAGTCCAATTTAGTTAAATCAAAATATAATGTGTCAAAATAAGCCACAGAAAGAGTTTCAAATATAATGCAGTGTTTTAATTCTGACACTTTTCAGGAAACATTGCAGCACTTGCTTCAAATTGTAGACTTTTTCAAAACTTACATAATTTTAAATTTTGCAAGTTACCGGTTGGTTGCATGAATTATACATCAAAACCTTTTGTGGATAAAATTACCGGAATGTTTATTCGTTGTCTGTGGTCAACCAGCTTGATATGGGCTGTTTAAAAAAAAAATGGCTGGTTTGGGTTTTCCTGTTATAAAAATGTACAACAAACAGTTACATTCATTTTCCTACTTTGCAGAGGTGTCTCATCATGCCCTTTAAAGATTTGTAAAGTTTCATCAAAATAGCACCATCCGTTAAAAAAAATTCTAAAAGGGCAAAAAATGTCAGGAGTGTGACAAAAAAGTGTGACACTTTTCAAAATCACATTTGTTCAGACCATTATTTTACAAAAAGCTTGAGTAAAGACAAGTTTTAGTGTTGTGTTAGTTAAACGTGCATTTATTAGGCATCAAATAATGATAAAATAAAGCATATTATACTTAAAGTAATCAAAATATATGCTATTAAGTCAAGCGTGGTAGATTAGAAAATACCTCAAGAAAATCAATACTTCTTTGCTTTATAGATTTATAGGACTTTTAAGATTAATAGTACATAAGAAATGTTTTGTGTATCATTAAGTTTCATGTTTCTAGATGCAATAATTATAATATTATCACCTCTATTGAAATTATATTTGTCTGCAGCTCCCTTCAGGGAATGTCAGCTAAATTTGTCAGGAGTGTGACATTATGCACATATTGCAATATTCTGTCAACATATCCTTTACATGAAAACAAGAGCATGTTTTTTCCTAGAAGTCTATGTCATGTTTTGTTAAATTGTGACAAACAGGAAAGGTCTTAGTGAAACATTTTTGAGTACACTGCACTTATGTGGTTGTCAGGAGTGTGACACACTTTTTTAACAATATGAATAATTTATCTTTATGCGATACCACAAGTTCTAAAGCACTTATATTTGATGCTTCAACATGTATTTTAACAGAAATACACATTTAAATAATAAGAAACAGTGATACTTGTATTTTAAGCATATTAATTAAAATTCTTTGATTTATTTAATATAGGTCAATTAAGCTCCATAAAATTTTTATTCTGCCACATATTGGTATATCTTGATTGATTTTGATCACTGTAAAGACTGTACAAACATATGGACCAACCAGTTTGGACATTTTATGAACTTAATTTCTTTACATTTTTTTTAATTCACTTGCCATTTTTCAAATGACAATATCTCAGCAACCAGTTGACCGATTTCAAAAATCTTTCAGTTTTATACTCAGTTTCAATAAGCAAAAAATTCAGAATAACAAGTTTGGAATTTGAACAAACTTTAATTTTTCACTATTTTTTCACTTTTCCAGCCATTTTTTTTTAAACAGCCCATATGTCTTATACATCTCAGTCAAAATTAGAAACAACAAACTTTTTGACATTATTTCTCCATGTCTATTATAGCTTGCATTTAATAGTTAGCAGTTTGTTTCGTGAAAGAAATTCAGCCAGTACTGTATCAGCTTGTTTTTTTTTTTAATGTTTTATTTGCTATTTTTAACAGAAAATCTAAAACTAAACCACTTGTGTGTACTCCATTTATTTATTCTCTTGAAACAGTAATAATAACGAGCGTTTTCACAGTAATTAGAGGTTCTTAAAAGAAATATTTATGAAGTAAGACCTATGTGCATGGATATGATCTCTAATCTACTGGACTAATCGTAACTCCACACTTGCTCAACTCAAGATGGAGACAACGAAGTAAACCCTTTGTTATGTTTCACGACAACACCTTATTATAAATTTTATCATAACTGACATAAATGATTAAATAACAGAAAAAAGTAGTAAGTCTATTGTCCTGCTTCAAATACTACAAATTTCGATTTCAATTAAATTTTGACCCAGCGAGCAACCTCCGTTAACACCTGTTGCACTGCAGCACTTCACAAGAAGCCAAACACTTTTTTTGATCTGTGACGACCGTTAGAACTGCTGCTCCAATCAAAAGACGCTTTATTTTACTTCCAAATTAGGTTTTGCTGTCGATCAAATTTTTGTTGCTGTGGGTTCATTCCCCTTGAGGACTTTGAAACAATGACAAAAGGTGTGGCTTAAAGTTAAGAAACCTGAAGGCGTGATCAACAATGAACAACGTTCTGTCAATTATACTTTCCCGCACTACCTCCTAAATCTAAACTAGGACTCCGCAAGTCTGATGTGTCTCCTGATAAAATTTTTGTTAGTCAACATAAAAAATGTTAATTAGTTTTTTGTTGTACAGTTATTAGCAATGTATTTGCACAAAATTCACATATAAAATAACCTTTTAATTGTCTCATTACAAGAAACATGCACAACAAGTTATGCCCTTGGCAAGAAATGCACTAAAAATCAATCAAAGGGGAATAATTCAAAAATGGAACAAGGTAGAGTTACAGTCCTTGTGCACTGCACTTTGAGTCATTGCCAGAAACATGCATGTCAAAGTTTGGAGTCATTTGAACCTATGGTGACAAAGTTACGCTCTGGACAAGAAATGTTCTATAAAAATCAATCAAAGGAGAATAACTAAAAAACGGAAGAAGGGAGAGTTATGATTCTTGTGCACTGCACTTCGAGTCATTGCCAAAAACATGCATACCAGGTTTGGAGTCATTTGAACCTATGGTGACAAAGTTACACTCCAAACAAGAAATGCTCTATAAAAATCAATCAAAGGGGAATAATACAACAAGAGGGCCATGATGGCCCTTTATCGCTCACCTGAGTACAACAAAGTTATTTTAAGTAACAGTGACCTAGACCCAGATGACCCATATTCAAACTCGTGCGAGAAATCATTGGGACAAACATCCTGACCAAGTTTCATGACAATTGGAGCAAAAATGTGACCACTAGAGTGTTAACAAGAAAATTCTATTTTTAGTAACAGTGACCTAGTTTTTGGACCCAGATGACCCATATCTGAACTCGTCCGAGAAATCATTGGAAAAAACATCCAGACCAAGTCTCATGACAATCAGAGCAAAAATGTGACGGCTAGAGTGTTAACAAGAAAATTCTATTTTTAGTAACAGTGACCTAGTTTTTGGATGCAGATGACCCATATTCGAACTCATCCAAGAAATCATTGGGACAAACATTCTGACCAAGTTTCATGACAATCGAATCAAAAATGTGACCGCTAGAGTGTTAAATAGAAAATTCTATTTTTAGTAACAGTGACCTTGTTTTTGGACCCACATGACCCATATTCAAACTCGTCCAAGAAATCATTGGGACAAACATCCTGACAAAGTTTCATGACAATCGGAGCAAAAATGTGACCGCTAGAGTGTTAACAAGAAAATTCTATTTTTAGTAACAGTCACCTAGTTTTTGGACCCAGATGACCCATATTCAAACTCATCCGAGAAATCATTGGGACAAACATTCTGACCAAGTTTCATGACAATCGGAGCAAAAATGTGACCCCTAGAGTGTTACCTAGAAAATTCTATTTTTACTAACAGTGACCTAGTTTTTGGACCCAGATGACCCATTTTCCAACTTGTCCGAGAAATCATTGGGACAAACATCCTGACAAAGTTTCATGACAATCGGAGCAAAAATGTGACCGCTAGAGTGTTAACAAGAAAATTCTATTTTTAGAAACAGTGACCTAGTTTTTGGACCCACATGACCCATATTCGAACTTGTCCAAGAAATCGTTGGGACAAACATCCTGACCAAGTTTCATGGCAATCGGAGCAAAAATGT